>QXEO01001003.1:84353-471945 GCA_007115705.1 Dactylis glomerata
GGGCAAGGTATGTCGGCTGAAATTACCTTTCTGGGACAGTTCCAGCTGGAGCTTGCTGTGTGCGTCGGAAAGCTTCCGATGCTCGCACACCAAGTCATGGAACATGTCGGCACGGGCGTTATTCATGCGCTGCAAAAGTATTAGGATTTGAAGGGATATGAGATAACTAAAGCATGCCAGTACAGTTGAAGATTATACGAACTATTTATGCTATAGGAGATCCGGCACAGGTGCTGCGCACCTATCCCGGCTCTCGGTGACTAGGATTTGAAGCTCGAATCGAGCTTATATCTCGGTCAGGAGGATTTGAAAAATAATTGAGATGTGAAATTGTAGAGACCCGGCACAGGTGCTGCGCACCTATCCCGGCTCTCGGTGACTAGGATTTGAAGCTCGAATCGAGCTCATATGTCGGAAAGTTAATTGCAAAAGCAGCTAAGTGCAAAAGGTCTTGGAAAATCCCGGATGTCCGTATCCCGGACAGCCGACATTTTCGGGGACTGGGGATATCTATATGTAAAGGACTTACGTTGGTGGCATCGGCCAGGCGATGAAGTCGTTGCTGAAGACTGAGAAGTTCGCAGGCAATAGGAATGGGCTTAGCGGCCAGGATATCAGCTGGGTTGCCGGTGGCCGAAGCTTCGGCCTGTTTCTTCTTCTTGGATTCAGCTGTGTCCAGGGAGCCGGCGTCATTCCATTTCTCGCAGCGCTCCTTGAGAGACCCGAGGCTTTGGTCACTCTTTGTCACCAGGGGGATGATGCCCTCAAGTTCTGGCGTGTCGAAGAAGTTGCGCCGGTAGCCAGGCCGGGCTGCTGCCCTGCCAAGATGCAGGGCCAGAGCAGAGCTGGTCCGAGGCGTTGCCTTAGGAGGAGCAGTGGCGGCGGATGGAGTGCCGGACTTGGTCGGCTGGATCTTCAATGTGCCGGACTTGGCCGGGGCAGAGGTCTTGGCCGGCGCCGTGGTCTTGGCCGGTGCAGGAGTCATTTCAGCAGAAGGAGTTTTGGGCACGGGCTGTTCCGGTGCGGCCGGTGCATCTTGGCCAGCAGAGGCAGGATCCGGAATAGTCCGGACTTCCGGCACTAAAGGGCCTTTACCCTTGATGTCGGCTCCGGCGTCTTCAGTTGTGCCGGCGTCGCTGGTGGGCGCGCCGGAGTCTGGTGCTTCTTGGTGGGCTCCTGTGTCCATGTGGACATCAGGAGCTGGAGGTTCCTGTTGAGCCCCCGAGTCCATGTGGACGTCGGGGGCAGAGGTGTCTTGTTCCGGCGGAGGAACGTCCTTCGCCGGGGAGGAGGTCTTGTCGGGCACAGGCGAGGATGCCGGCACCGGGGAGGTCGTGTGGCTGGCAGAGGGTATATCGGAGGTAGCAGTGGCCGCGGGCTTGGTAACTTTCGGGTCGCCACTCGAGCCAGAAGCTTGTTCCGGCGCAAGAGGAGCTCTAAAAGAGAAAAAATGCCAAGTCAGTAATGCAAGCAAGAGATATGTCGGAAATGAAACAAGCAGAAGGAACTTACCCCGCAGCGACAGGTCTCGGTTTCTTCGGTAGGGGCACGCCGACCTTCTGCCTCTTCGACTTCTGAGTTATGTCGGACTAGGGCTTCACCCCTCGCTTCCGGCCGGCATGTCCGCCGGTGGAAGGAGGTCCCTGGTTCAGAGGGGCGGCGTCGATAACCATATCGTCCGGGATAGCTGAGGACGGCATTGCAAACTCGTAAGCAATAGGTGTTTCTGGAAAGGCATACGCAAGTGGCATCGGGTCATAGTACAGCAGGATCTCCTCGTCAGAATCAATCTCACTCCGGTCTTGAGTATAATGCCGGGATGAAGAGCCCTTACCCATGGCAGCTGCAGCACGGGTGCTCCTGGGAAGCTTATCCCAATGATCCGGATCTTCAACATCCGCAACAGTGCGGTCCGCCGCGATCTTGATCCGGGAGTTCTCCATGGCTTGGAAGCTGAATTTCTGTATAAACAGCAAAGTCAAGTATTCAGACAAGGAAATATGCCGGTGGAATAGGTATGTCGGATCAATATGATATGTGTCGGCAAACAGACATGTGTCGGCTTAAGTATCTATGTGCCGGACATGGACTTTATGTATCGGATAAGATGGTTTACCGTTGGGGCGGGCCTATCCCGGCTGTATGGTTCTAGCCCCCAGGCAAAAGTGGCCTGAGAGGACTTGCAGACATCCTTAATCCGGCGCAGAATGTCGGCCGGAGTCAGCTCGTGTGTGGAGTGACGGTTGGGGTCCATTGGCCCGCTCATCTGGCAGATCTTGTGCGACCGGCGCTGCAGAGGGGAGACGCGCCGGCTTATATAGCAGGCCACCAGGTCTTGAGGAGTAAGACCGGCATCCCGGAGCTCGCCCTTAACCTGGTGAAGCGCATTCACCGGCATCACCGAGTTCTTCGGGTTGTAGGTCCAGTTCGTCATAGCCAAGGGTGGCTCGTCCACAAATGGCGGTAGGTTGAGCAGATCCTCGTCGGTGGTGTTCTTGACGTAGAAGAAGCTTTTCTGCCACTTCTTGCAAGATTCCAGGAGTTCCACCTTGGGGAAGTCCGAGCCCTTTCGGGACATGATGGTGGCCGCGCCGCAGAGGGTCATGGGGCGGTCCTTCTTTTCCTGGGCCGTCTCCGGCGGGTCGTCCTTGCTCCGGGGCGGCTCTTGGACGACTTGCTTCCGCAGTTGGAAGTACTTCGCCCAGCCTTGAGTAAGGGGCACTATGCCGGCATAGCCCTCGCAAAAAGCAGCGAAGGCGGAGAGGATCATCACGGCATTGGCCGGGATATGATGAGGTTGTAGGTCGTAGGTGTTGAGGAAGTCCCGGAAGAAGTCCGATGCCGGCAGGCCGAAGCCACGCTCGAAGTGGGCAATGAAGACGACGCGTTCGCCAGGTTCAGGTGCCGGCATAGTTTCTCCTGCTGGTAGCCGGCATGCTACGCCCTCCGGGACTCTCCTGGTGGAGGTGACCCAGGATATCTCGGCCGGAGTAACCTCCGACCCCTCCCAGCCGGAGTGTCCTTGGGCTCGGGCCGAGGTATCTTCCTCAGAGGCCGAGGTGCCCGTCATGCTTGAAGATGCCATCTTAGTGGCCGGGACAAGGCGTGAGAGCCGGAGTCCCGTGATGATATTCCTATCAAGGCCGGAGAAAAGAGGGAGGTTAGTCTCTCCGGCATACCACTCTCCCCAAGGTTAGCAGAAATCAAAGATCTACCGAGCCAGTTAAAACAGGAAACAAATAAGGGAAAAAATTCTAAGGAAGAACACCTGTGAGCGCTGTTAGCAATGCTAGTCGAATCCAGAGAGGAACTGCACTAGATCTATGCGGATGTGGCTACCAATGAGAAGCTATGAAGAAGCATCAAAGAGGAAGAACAGAGGGAGAGAGGAACTCACCGGAGTTTGGCCGACGGCGAAAGAACGACGACGGCGAGCGTACAGAAGAAGATCCAATCTCCCTGCAATGCTGCAGAGAGAAGAGGCGGCGGCGGCGGCGTCATCAATGGTGATGCCGTGCGTCGTCGGGCGTCGGCGCCGGAGTAGAGCGGGTCGTCGGCGGCGCTCCTTCTCTGTCCCTCGGTCCGGCGGCGAAGCGCAAGGGTCAGGAGAGCAGAAGAGGAAGAAGGCACTGTGGCGGGGGTAAAAAGAGCAAGTTTACCCCCACCCCATATTTATACCGAAGAGGCAGGGTCGTGGGGATCGTGGGTAGTGTTCCACTCCCCCGACCGTTCCTGCAGAGAGTCGCCACGTGGCGGCACAGAGTGGGGCGGCGGTTCCGGTAACCGTGCCATGACGCAATGATGGCAAGGAGTAACTGCACTGTGAACCGTCACATCGTGGGTGACCGTTCGAGGTGGCAGGACAGTTACAAGTTTCGATGCAAAGCTGTCAGGCATGGCTTCTCGAGGAAGACTCGTCTATATGTCGGATTAACTGCCCGATGTATATGTTCCGTCCGGAATACCCTCGGGACCGGCCGGAATAAGTTTTGGAACAGGAACAGAGGCCAGGATATAATCTGATCACCGGGACATAATGAAGAAAGGTATGTTGAACCTGTCGAGGCTCCACAGCTATGACTGGGGAACCTCGGCAGCTTCGGGGACTAGTGTCGGGGGGATAACCCCCGGTAGGGTCAAGAGACTAGAAAGACACAAAGTCTATGGTTGACTTATGCCGGGTTATCAAGAAAGGGCCTGGCCGGAATATAAGAGCATCGGCCAGGCCGGCATATGTGTGTATCCCGGCTAATACTTGGATATGCCGGTATAGCCGGAATACTGGTATATGTGTGCCGGCATATACTTAGATATGCCGGCCTAACCATTTGGTGTGTTGTGCAGGAGCAGGGGAGGCCAGATTACCCGACCCTCGTAGGTCGTTGGTCCGGCATATAAGTCCTGGGTATGGCCAACGGTCATATCCGGGATACTTAAGTCAACCAAGGTGTCACATCCCTACAATCAAGGAAGGAAACATCCAAGCATGGTAGCAGAGTAAGATGGCAGGGTGCACAGTGGAGGTTACCTACCCTCACTGTGCACAAGTACGAGCTTACCGCACAGAGGTAAGGCCACAGTTCAAGAGGTACAAGGTACAGGGATATGGCGTCCCATCGAGAGCAATCAGGGGCGAAGTCAAGGGTCACTGCTTCGTCACCAGCTCCTGTTTGGAGTGTAGCCCGTGTCTTGTGGTCTTGTATGACCGTTGTAACCCTGGCCACCACTATATAAGGTGGCATAGGGGGCCCTGGTAAAGGGTTGGTCACTCTGTGTTCCTACACTTAGCAGTTCATCTTCCTTCTCTAGCAGAGAGCTTGGAAGCACCATTGTTGTGTACTACATCGACCCAAATATACAATCAGTAGAGCAGGAGTAGGGGTGTTATCTCCTTACGAGAGCCCCGAACCTGGGTAGATCAGTGCCTCTTTCTGTCGTGCTTTTTAGCTCGTTCCCCTCTCCCGAATCCTCTAGCATCTAGTTCGGCCCCCATTTAAGCCATCCTATGGCATATGTTGTTTCACCACGACGACAGAACTCCACAAGTATTAAGTTGCGAACAACAGATAATTGCATTAAGCAAAGTGTGTAATGTAAACAAAGCATATGCCCTCGAGCATATGAATGTTGTTTTCTCCTAATGGCAATAGCACATCTACAACCTTAGAGGTTTCTGTCACTCCCCCAGGTTAAATAGAGACATGAACCCACTATCGAGCATAAATACCCCCTCTTGGAGTCACTAGCAACTACTCGGCCAAGATAGCTACTAACAATGGAGAGCATGCAAGATCATAAACAACATAGAGATAACATAAGATATATTTCAGTATAGCAACTCAATCATAACACCAATATTCATCGGATCCCAACAAACCAAACATGTAGAATTACATAACGGTGATCTCAATCATGTAGGGCAGCTCATGAGATCTAAACATGAAGCACATGGTGGAGAAGATAACCATCTAGCTACTGCTATGGACCCATAGTCCAAGGTAGACTACTCACTCATCGCTCCGCAGGCAAGCATGGTGATGAAGAAGACCTCCGGTGGCGATTCCCCTCTCCGGCAGGGTGCCGGGAAGAGCTTCTGGACCCTCCCAATCTCGGGTCGACGACGGCGGCGGATCGCAATGTGTTTCTGGAAAATTGATCGGGTCCTTAGGTTTTTCCTGTGGGGATGTCTTTATAGGCGAAGGGGCATCATCAGAAGTGGACCGAGGCGGTCTCACATGTAGGAGGCGTGGGCCAGGGGCTGGCCGCGCCGCCCCGTTGTGAGGCCACCTCATGGCCCCACTCCAACTCCTCTTCGGTTCTCTAGAAGCTCCGTGAAATATCTGGATTCTGGCTTTTGTTTCATCCAATTCTGAGAATATTTCCTGTGTAACTTTTTTGAAACACAAAAACAGCAGAAAATAGGGAACTGGCACTATGGCGACTTATTAATAGGTTAGTTCCGGAAAATGCATAAAAGTGCCACGAAGTGTAACGAAACATTAGGCAAATGGTGTAAAAACAAGCATGGAGCATCAAAAATTATAGATATGTTGGAGACGTATTAGTTCTCTTGGCGACTCTCATTGAAGGCGAGCACTCTTGGTGACCCGAACTTGACGTCGATGGGAAGAACAGCCTCCACCCCATAGACCAAGAAGAAAGGAGTCTCCCCGGTGGGCTTGGTGGCGGTAGTCCGGATGGACCACAGGATGGATTGGAGGTTGTCTAACCATTTTTTGCCACAGGCTTCGAGCTTGGTGTTGAAGCTTCTCATCTTAAGCCCTTTGAGGACCTCGGCGTTGGCACGCTCGGCTTGGCCATTGCTCCTGGGATAGGCGACTGAGGCGAAACAGATCTTGATGCCGGCCAATGCGTAGTACTCCCAAAATAGCCCACTGGTGAACTGGCTGCCGTTATCAGTGATGATGCGGTTAGGCACACCAAAGCGACAGACTAGTCCACGGATGAACTTGACTGCAGACCTAACCGGTATGGTGCACACCGGCTCCACCTCCACCCACTTGGTAAACTTGTCGATGGCGACGTAGAGGTAGCGGTAGCCCCCTTGCGCTCTAGGGAATGGACCGAGAATGTCCAACCCCCAAACGGCAAAGGGCCAAGTGAGTGGGATGGTCTGTAGTTCCTGCGCCGGCTGATGAATCTGCTTGGCATGGAATTGGCATGCCTCGCACCTCTTGACCATCTCCGCTGCATCCCAGAGCGCTGAAGGCTAGTAGAAACCGCTTTGATATGCCTTTGCGGCAAGGGTTGAAGCAGAAGCATGATGCCCACACTCACCGGTGTGAATGTCCCTAAGAAGCTCTTGGCCTTGGTGAGTAGATATGTACTTCAGAGCGACGCCATTTGGGTGACGCCGATACAAGTCACCATCCTTGATGTAGTATCCCGAAGCTTGGTGTACTATCCTTTCGGCCTCTGACTCATCCTCGGGAAGCCTGCTGCTGATAAGGAATGCCTTGAGCTCGAGGATCCAGTCCACTCCCTCCTTCCATGCCAACGCCAGAAGGACGCGGTCACCAGAAGAAGGCCCGTAGTCCGGAGCCCCCTGCTCTGGTGGCAGTGGCAGGGCGGGCGGAAGGTCTGATCCGATCGATGATGGAGAAGCAAACGGCTTGAAGAGATGCTCCTCAAAGATGCCGGCAGGTTGTGCCAGGCGATGAGAGGCACGCTTGGCGATCTCATCTGCTTCCACATTTTCTCCTCTTGGGATGTGCTTCAGCTCAAGGCCTTGGAAGCGCTTCTCCATCTTTCGATGCTCCTCAAGATAAGCTGCCATGTGCTCATCCTTTGGAGTGTAGCTCTTGTTCAAGAAGTTCACAACTAGCTGTGAATCTCCCTTGACGACGAGGAGCTTGATGCCCAAAGCATTCGCCGCCCTTAGGCCGGCGAGTAGTCCTTCATATTCTACGATGTTGTTGGAGACCTTGTGCTCTGGTTTAAAGCAGAGCTGGACAGCATAGAAGAGCTTATCCCCAGAGGGAGAGGTAAGGACAGCGCTAACCCCCACGCCGGGGAGGTTGAAGGCACCGTCAAAGTGCATGACCCAGAGCCCTGGGGCTTCTTCTCCAAGAAGCATTGACTCCACCTCTGGGGGCTCGTCGGCGAATGGATCAATCCATTTGGCGGTGAACTCAGCCAAAGCTTTGCTCTTGATCACCTTGGTGGTTGATACGTCTCCAACGTATCTATAATTTTTGATGCTCCATACTTGTTTTTACACCATTTGCCTAATGTTTCATTACACTTTGTGGCACTTTTATGCATTTTCCGGAACTAACCTATTAACAAGTCGCCATAGTGCTAGTTCCCTGTTTTCTGCTGTTTTTGTGTTTCAGAAAAGTTACACAGGAAATATTCTCGGAATTGGACAAAACAAAAGCCAGAATCCAGATATTTCACGGAGCTTCCAGAGAACCGAAGAGGAGTTGGAGTGGGGCCACGAGGTGGCCTCACAACGGGGCGGCGCGGCCAGCCCCTGGCCCACGCCTCCTACATGTGAGACCGCCTCGGTCCACTTCTGATGATGCCCCTTCGCCTATAAAGACCCCCCGATAGGAAAAACCTAAGGACCCGATCAATTTTCCAGAAACACATCGCGATCCGCCGCCGTCGTCGACCCAAGATCGGGAGGGTCCAGAAGCTCTTCCTGGCACCCTGCCGGAGAGGGGAATCGCCACCGGAGGTCTTCTTCATCACCATGCTTGCCTGCGGAGCGATGAGTGAGTAGTCTACCTTGGACTATGGGTCCATAGCAGTAGCTAGATGGTTATCTTCTCCACCATGTGCTTCATGTTTAGATCTCATGAGCTGCCCTACATGATTGAGATCACCGTTATGTAATTCTACATGTTTGGTTTGTTGGGATCCGATGAATATTGGTGTTATGATTGAGTTGCTATACTGAAATATATCTTATGTTATCTCTATGTTGTTTATGATCTTGCATGCTCTCCGTTGTTAGTAGCTATCTTGGCCGAGTAGTTGCTAGTGACTCCAAGAGGGGTTATTTATGCTCGATAGTGGGTTCATGTCTCTATTTAACCTGGGGGAGTGACAGAAACCTCTAAGGTTGTAGATGTGCTATTGCCATTAGGAGAAAACAACATTCATATGCTCGAGGGCATATGCTTTGTTTACATTACACACTTTGCTTAATGCAATTATCTGTTGTTCGCAACTTAATACTTGTGGAGTTCTCAGATTGATTCACCACAAGTGGATTATTACTCGTAGATGCAGTTGGATGGCGGTCTATGTATTTTGTTGTAATGCTCAGAGTAAATCGCATAGTGATCTTCTTGACATATCACGTTATCTTTATTCTATCAATTGCCCAACTGTAATTTGTTTACCCAGCATGTATTATTTATCTTATGGAGAGACACCACTAGTGAACTGTGGACCCCGGTCCTATTTCCATCATATTGCTATCACCTGTTTACTTTACTCGCACTGTTTACTTTACTCGCATACTTTCACTGTTTTCCACTCGATACGCTCATACCCTTTGTTTCAAGCAAACAGGTGAGATTGACAACCTCATCGTAAGTTGGGAACAAAGTATTTGGTTGTGTGTGTGCAGGTTCCACGTTGCTACTAGTTGAAGACGCGCTAACTCGTTATCGATCGTTAACGGTGCCCTTGTTGGACTGTCACTAGGCTATCAATTATCACCTTCAGTCGTCATTGGCTTTTTCTTCTCCTGATCGACAAACCTTGGTTTCTAACTGAGGGAAAAGACTTGTCGCTGTGCTCATCATACTTTCCGCTTGGAGTTTCCCAACTGCCTGGCCATAATCATCATCAAATACACGCCAGCCATCAAGCCCTTTTCTGGCGCCGTTGCCGGGGAAGAAAAAGAAGACCTCTGCAAGGGGAGTTTTTTGCACGCATATCCTTTACTTTGTTTTATTGTTTTGCTTTACTTTATTTTTACTTGCATCGTTTTATCAAAAACCCAAAAAAAATTAGAATCCTTGATAGTTGTTTTTACTTATTTGCTCTTAGTTTTGCTAAAATGAGTAATCCTAAAGTAGAAGTTCATAGTTTTAAGCAACAAGGGGGAGAAAGTTTAAAAGATGCTTGGTACCGTAATAACAATGCTCATCATAGGTGTACAAAAAAGCACTCTGCCACGATCCTCCTTAGAAATTTTTATGTTGGCATATCTAGTTGGAATAGGTATGTTCTTGATACTCTTACAGGAGGTAATTTTCTAGGTACTCCCGCTAGAGAAGCATGCACTATAATTGAAAGTTTAATGGGAATACCACCTGACAAGGGTATAGTTAATAGAGCCCGCTAGTTGAGTACCCCTAAGGCCCGTATAGCTAGGCCCAATTGTAATGATAGTCGAATACGAGTTCCTATCGTATGTCGATATTGTAATCTGTATCGGACCCTACCTGATCCTCGAGACCTGGCCACCTATATAAAGGGGCCAGGAGGGGACGGTGTAGGCCAGATCGAAAGCAAGCCAGGTTAAACACCAAAGTTTACTTTCGACGCATACCTATTTCGACTAACTTTACCTTCGAGTTCATCCAACGCCCTATCTCCCCGATCCTAAGTCCTTCATCTAGGACATTTGTCGAGTTAACCCCTCGTCAATTGGCGCCGACCGTGGGGATCTTGGGCATTGGAATCATGAATTCGACGGCTTTTTTGCTTTTAGCCAACAGCAGTACAGAAGTCAATGAAAATCAAGAGATGGAGTTGACGATTGGAAGTTTGAGCATCCTCATCGGGCCATCGGGTTCATCTCGCCTGTCAGATCCGATGAAACAAGATCTGTCGGCAAGTGAGCCCAAAATAGTAGCAATGATGGAGTATTCTGACAGCTCTTCTAGCAAGGTAAACTCGCCGGTCAGCCTAGAGGAAGTGCAAAAAGGGAAGATCGCAGAAGACAACAAAACAAGGGAAAAACTCGACGCAGGAGTCCTATTCAATGATCTCATGATCTGCCTCGATGATATCTCAGACAAATCAACAGACACATGGAAGACAGGGCTAGAGCTTTCTGAAGATGGCGACTTGATCTTCTCAAGCTTCAATAGTACCATTGGCAAACAATGCCAAGTGCTCGCCATTGTAGGAGACAACTCAGAAGAATTCGACGAAAATAACAACCCAGTGCTAAATCCAGCAAATATCGATAGAGGAGCAAATCACCTAGCAGAAGGGCAAACAGCAGAAACCCTCACAGCCAGGGAAAAAATTCGACTATCAGTCGACAAATGGAGGATAATAAGGGAAGCCGTAGAGCACGGCACGCCAATACCATCAAATTCTAGCAAAGACATGCTTTTGGGGTATCATTATGCCCTAAGGCAGCAGGCAAAGCAATTAGCAAAGGAGAAGATAGAGATACAAAGAAGAAAAGATTCAGCCATCGCAGCTAGCGACGCCGCTCGTAAAGCACGAAGCGACGCATCATATAGTAACGCAAGGAAAAATCATCGACACGGTTCAAGGTACGACAACCTCGAGTACTCCGACAGGCAAAGTATTTCCAAAAACCTCGACTCGTCCTTCCTATCGGTCGACGAGTAGGGGAACATCCTACCAAAAACCCCTAAAGCAGCATTAGTAGCAGCGCAAGCATATCTGCTTACAACTCGACCAAGTCCAGGAGATCCTAGGGAACATATGCATAGAGCAGCATTGAACGGACTCAACATGTTGGGCCACAAGCTAACAGCAAAAGGAGAAGAAGCATATCATCACAAGGAAGTGCATAAAGCAAGGTCACCTCGCCGTCACAATAGTCCTAGGCGCAGAAGCAGCAAGCACTGATCTCGATCGCCATCACCAAAACAGCACGGTGGAACTCAAAGATCGCGATCCCCAAATGAAAAACGCGACTATGAGGACGACGAAAAAGAGATGGGGGCATCGTGCTTTACCCGCAGGGTTCGCACCACTCCAGTTCCCAAGGGATTCAAGCTACCTCATGATCAGCAAAAGTACGACGGATCACAGGAACCACAATCATGGCTCGCAGATTACTTACAAGCAGTTCAAATATTAGGAGGAACCAAAGAAACAGCAATGCAAAGTTTGCAACTACACCTCACTGGCGCAGCAAGGTCATGGTTGAGCAAACTAGAGAAAGAATCCATTGGAAGCTGGGAAGACCTCACAAAGCAATTTACAAGCAACTTCAGGTCAACATACAAACGGCCAGCATCAATAGAAGAAGTCAAAGCGTGTGTGCAACAACGCGACGAAACACTGCGGGCATACATCCAAAGATGGAGCCTTATCAAAAATTCAGCAGTCGAAGTTTCAGACGAAAGAGCAATAGATGCGTTCATTATTGGATTAAGGCGAAGAGAGCTAGTCGAAGAGATGGGTAGAATCAAGCCGAAAACAGTGTCAGACCTCATGGACACAGCAAACAGATTTGCAGATGGAGAAGATGCGTGCAACAACAAGCGGACACGATCTCTAGAGGACGACAGAAGAAACAGATATGGAAGTCAAAGGAGACGATCCCGAAATTACGACACCTACGGCTCCCATAGCCAAGTCGCCGCAGGATACAAAGACAACAACTATCAAGGAAGTGATCGCAGAAGCTCGGGATATCAAAACTACAGAAAGGAGGACTATAAAAAGTTCCCTATGAGAGAACCCAGAGAGTACAACCCAGAGAGTATCAAGGCATGCAATGAAAGACTGCACAACATTCTTAAAACTACAAGAGGCAGCGTTAAACAAGCAAACCGAAGCAAGGCGACAAGGATTCGAAGGAAGCAACAATCCTCCGGCAAAACAGCAAGGAAACAACGGAGCTCCTCAAGGACAAGACCAGCAAAACTAGGGACACGACGACGACGAAGGATACGTTCCATCAAAAGGGCACATCACAGCAATGATACAACTTGTGCCCAAGTCGAACAAAGAAGAAAAGAGCATTACTCGACAAGTTAACTTGGCAGTCATTTCACCTCCAGCCACAACGGAGTATCTGCATTGGTCAGAACAGCCAATCGAGTTCAACAGAAAAGATCACCCTATAACAGTACCTCGGCCAGGAAACGCGCCTTTGGTACTCAAAGCTCAAATCGGCGCATATGATGTCGACAGAATATTCATGGATGCAGGAAGTGGAATTAATCTGATATATGCAAAAACACTCAGAGCAATGCATATATCATTAGAGTTCCTGAAGCCAACAGATTGTTCCTTCCACGGAATCATACTAGGAAGTGCCAACTATCCACTAGGACGGATAGCACTCAACGTTTGCTTCGGCAACCGGCAAAACTATAGGAGAGAAAAGCTCGACTTTGAAGTCATGGATTGGCCATCTCAATATCATGCAATCCTCGGACGACCCGCGTTTTCACGATTTATGGCAGTACCTCACAATACATACCTGTTACTCAAAATGCCAGGACCAAGAGGAATAATTACAGTCAAAGGGAGTTTTGAAGTTTCAGATCTCTGCGACAGGGAGTTCCACAAGATGGCGCAAAACTTTGGCATGATAGCCAACTACGCAGAAAAGGCGAACAATATGACTACAGAAGGCGTTAAGCTACTCGAAGGATGCGTTGCGGAGCCGGAGATGAAAAAACCACAAGTAGGAGCATCAATAGAAGAAGAAGTCAAAGATGCAGGAGAAGAAGAGAAAGCCATAATGGCATAAGAATTCAAGAACAATAAAATAGAGTAGAAGAAGAAGGCTGTAAAAGCCACGAGTTATACCAGGGGCAATGCCCTCTAGATCCAGAACACGGGCCATAGGCCGGATCTCTTGGGTCACCCCATGTATCTTACATTACAAGTATAATAAAGACAAAATGTTCCTCAGGTTCGAGTCTACGAGTCTTTCAAAGAGAAAATGCGGCAAACGCACGAGTCATATAAAAAAAGCGCTCTGAAAATATATCTCAGACATACAGTCGCGAAATAAGAAATTCTCACATTTTCCATAAGTATTACAACATCGGGTTGTCAGAATCATCCACACCCAAAGGGTCTAAATAATGAAACTCGCGGAAAAACGCGGCATCTTCTTGCAATAGCCTGGCTATAATTCGTCGGGCAGGCTGCAGGGTACTCTCCAAGTGTACCCGAAGGCTAGTTCCACCTGGAGGGTAACTCAGCGACATAGAACTATAATTGAGTCTTAGATGCCACTTGCGTACCCACCCAAGGGCAAAGTTGGCACCTGCCACTAAGTTCAGTTCTATCAAACGATGAATTCGCTGGCTGGATCTAAAAGTATCAAGAAGTAGTGGGAAAGTCGAAGGAACAGGATTGCGAGGAAGCATAACCGAGTGCATAGTTACGAGAGATCTTCTGCAGCCATCCACCGCCTCGCCAACATGCTGGGCACGGTCCTGAAGCAATACAACAGCACGCCGGCGACGAGGATCAGACCACAAATTTTCAACACCTGCGGACATTTTCTCTAGGGCCGCATTTCGCTCGGTAACCCGACGATCTTCAGCGGCGAAATCTAAACAAGTGCCTATGAGGGCAAGAGGATACCATAAGAACAGCAGTGGAACAAAAAAGAGGAAAAGATAAGTCGAGAAGAAACTTACATCTTAACATTTCGCAGGCGGATTCAATAATGCCAAGAAGAAAAGAATTGCATTCCTCGTGATGCAAAATCTTCGCCGTCAAGCTGGACACCCTAACATCAAGAATGGATACCTGCTTCGTCAAATTAGAAGCTTTGCTAGCTTTGTCAAATGCCATCTGAGCTTGGCGTTTAGCTAAAGTCAAGCGAGATTCAAGATCAGAAATCCTTAAAGAATACTCTGCACATTGAGTGCATGGACTAGGAGGTGAAAAAACCGTCGAGTCAAAGGTGCGGGCAGCGGAAGGAGCAGGTCCGCCAGTCAAGGGATTGTTGATATGCATCGACTGGAAGTCAAAAGAAAAGAAAGAAGAAATATTTCAGAAAGGCAACACAAGACCTCATAAGGCGAAAATATATTTACATAAGTGCAAAACCCTTTGACTAAAGTTCTCGGGTTGTACGCGACTAAAGGTTTTAACATTCAAAAGGAACAAATTGAAAGCTACAGAGGAGCCGAAGTCTACGCCACCTCAGCATTTTGCTCCGTGGCAGAAGAGGGCATGGCAAATCCGTCGCCAGAAGTCGACGGAGGTGCAGGCTCTTCCATAGTTGGAGCCGGTGTAGTAGATGCCGCGGAGGCCGTAGAAGGAGAAATAATCGCTACTAGTGCAGGCGCCAACTTCTTCGCCTTCTCGAAGAAAACCTTCATCTCATCGCGAGTGCGGCCATGGGGAGAGCTCACCTTCTCCTAGTCGAAATCCGCACCATGCGCAAAAGAAAGTGCAATAGCACCCTCGGCGCCGCGCTTCAGAGAGAGCCCCTTCAGCTGGAGGGTTGGGTCCTCAATTGTATCGAAGGACTTGGCAAGATTCTCCAAGCTATCCTTCAGGACTTCTGCCTTCTTTTTCAGCCACAACCTGACAAATAACCGCGACAGAACGCGGTTAACCAATTCATAAGTCTCCTGGATGGATATCCAGTTTGCCTCGAGTAGGTTAACTGCGGTCAGCAGAGGATCATCGCCCGATGGCAAAGATGAAGAAGACACCTTGGTAAATCCTGCGCGACAAAGGAAGTCGAAAAGAAAGAAGTAAAAGAAAGAATTAGCGAAGATCAATAGTACAACAAAAAGTCGAAAAAGAAGGCAAGACGAAACACCTACTTTCAGCAGAAGTAGACATTGTGTGGAGGCGCTCCATTACGGCCTGCTCTCGCTAAGCTGCTCCGTGTTGGCATCGGCTAAAGCTTTTTCAGCCTTTTTCGCCTTACCAAGCGCTGATTTCTCCGACTTCTCAGCACTTGCTTTGGCAGCGGCCGCAATATCATATGCCTTCTGCGAAGCACTTAGCTCAGCCTACAATGACGCGATTCGGGCGTTGGCTGTTGCTAGAGCAGCTACAGTAGAAGAAGAAAGGGAGTCAGATAAAAAGCAAAAGATATGCGTGGAGGAAAAACCATGAATGGATATAAAACATACCTTCGGAAGCTTTTGCAACCTTTAGGTACTCAGCGCATTCGGTGCCCAAGGCGACGAATTTCTTCAATAAAGCCTGTGAGAAAAAGTGTGTAAGAAGCACGAGTGTATGCAAGGGAGATAAGTCAGGAGAAATTGCTCACATCATGGGGGGAAGCCGAGGATTCATGGGCTTCCAGAGAAACTTCGGGTTCTTTAGCCTTCTTCAAGCGCTTGGGGTTTCGGGGCACAGGAACCTTCTTTACAGAAGCCCTGGTAACCCTAGGCGCAACTTCTTGGGCCAGGGGCTCATCGTCAACAGCAGGAGGAATTGAAGGAGTAGCTGTAGCACCTTTTGACGGCTCTTCGTCATCTCTGCACGAAGCAAAAAACTAATGAGTAACACGACGGAAAGAAGGCAAGAGAGACGCAATTGAGGAACTCGAATAAAAATACTTACGATGCCAGAAGGTCAAAGTACTCCATATCTCCTGCAGGAATAGAGGCCTTATCAGCCATTGCAGAACTCGAAGAAGCAAATTCTTCGACTCGCTTCCTTTTCTTGTCGACACCAGCATTTTCAGCAAGCGCAGGGGGAGACGATGTCGACGAGCTCGTTTCCTCCTCCGATTCTTCGGCATCATCTTCGTCCTGATTCTCATCAGCCTCAGGGGCTTCAGACACAGACGAGGCCAGCTCAGCCCGAAGGGGCCCTGCCTCTGGAAGAGGAGGGTGCGAAATAAGGAATTGGTGACCCTACATATAAAATAAGTTAGTAGAGTACAAAGGCAAAGAATAACATAAGTCGACGCAAACAAAATTCGACAACAAATGAGCACAAAGATGCATACCTCGGGCAAAGGGTGCACAGAGTCGAAGTAGTCAGCAACCGCATGATCCTTAGTGAGCTTGGTAAGACTCCTAACTCGCTTGTCGACATCTTTTTTCTTTATCAAATCTTCAGAGACGCGAGTAGGATCTTCCAAGCCAGAGTAATTCCAAGGCTTGGTGAGGCGGTGCTGCAGGGGTTGAACTCGACGTTGCAGAAAGAACGCCATGAGTTGGATACCCGACAATGCTCCTCCTTGGCCTCCTTTCAAAGCCTGAATGCAAGACAGAAGAGGAAGAACTTGTGCTATCTCCGCATCTAAGGGAAGTGCATCCCACGACGCCAACTTCTTTACTTCCCTAGAGGCGTCAAAGGGGGCTAGACCATATTGATCTTCAGGGGAGGCCTTGCGATCTTTGATATAGAACCACTTGGTTCTCCACCCTTGGACAGACGCGGCCATGGAAAATTCAAAATATTGTGCCTCAGGATGCACCAAAACAATGGCTCCGCCCAATTCAGGCTTTCTAGCTAGGGAAACATTGGGGCGAAGCCGAAAGATTGACCTCCAGAGAAGAAAGTGGGGCTCAATGCCCAAGAATGACTCGCAGAGAGTCACGAAACAAGCAATATGAAGAAGGGAGTTTGGTGTGAGCTGGTGGAGCTGCACACCGTAGACAAAGAGGAGCCCACGGAGAAACTCGTGGGCAGGAAGAGAAAGACCGCGGAGGAGGAAAGCAAGAAACATTACCCGATAGCCGCTTGGGGGCTGTGGGATCCGTTCAGTACTGGGAAACTTGATGGAATCTTGGGCGGAGATGAGGCCATCCGCCCTGGCCTTCTCCACCTCCTTCGGCGTGATGGCAGAGCGTACAAAGTTGGTGGCAGAGGAGTTCTTGGCCATGGTGTTCTTGGTGGCTAGGTGCTTCACGCGCATCTATCGCACCACGCTTGGGGGCTATGCACGAGCGGAGAGAGGAGAAGAGATCGGCAATGGAGGCGGCGGAGGGAACGAGCTGGTAAACAGTAAAATCCCCCACTACGCCCCTTATATACCTTCTGGGAGAAGGATCGTGGGCTGAGACGTGGCGCAAAGAGCGGAAACGGTAAGCCCACTAACGGTCAAAAATTAAGAAGTTTATAGTATTGCCCACGCAATGGTTCGCAATGGTACAGAGTGACGTACCCATTTATGTCATAAAGAAGATAATATAAGAAAGAAGAAAGAGGGCACCGACAAGTGCAAAATAGGTGCACAAGACTGTATACGAAGGAGTTTCGATTCTAGCCTTGGGGGCTACTATTTTCAAGAATGGTGAATACAACTTCTCTCTGAAGTGGTGGACTAGTATTCGACGACAAGATGTTTTTAAAGTATCTCGAGTTGCAGTATCTCAAAGTTGAAGTATCTTGAGTTGAAGTATGATGGACTACACTATATTTTGAGCCTATACTCGAAAAAGTCTTTTTCGACTATAGCCTCGGGGGCTACTCCCATCGGGAGCGCTGAGCGCGCACCCGACGATATTTCTTGGTAAAGCATTAGAGTTGGAGAAGGGCAGTAGTGTTACTCCCATCGGGAGCGAGTTTTATGGTTGAAGAAACCCGAATATTTTCAGTCAAAATTTGACTGCGACATGAGATTCTCGAGTTGCGTTATCGCAACGCAACTCGAATGCCGTGACTTGTCACGAAGGTAAGACCCCGGGATCCGTCCTGTGTGGCCTGGTATACGCACATGGATACGCTCTGCTGGAATGTATCCGTGTCTATGACGCGAAGAAAATCCTAGTGGACGCACTGGGTACCCTGAGAATCACTGGGATTCATTCTTTGTAAGTCCTAAATGCGGCAAAAGAATGGGTTTGACCGGTATCCCGAATTCAAATCCAAGGGGATTGAATTTGAAGTAGGTGGCAAGTATCTGTTCCGGCAGTTAACTAACCTCTTGATCCGTCAGAGTTGTCAGGCTTGTTCATCAAAACCCCTTGCGAAAAATATCATAAAAATAAGTCAAAAGACCGAGTCAAAGATAAGAAGAAGTCGAAGAATTGATCAAGTCGAAGATTTAAAGATTAGAGATTCAATCCGAATCTGCAATTCTGGTAGAATCTCAGGGGCTATTGACAAGGGTATAGTTAATAGAGCCCGCTAGTTGAGTACCCCTAAGGCCTGTATAGCTAGGCCCAATTGTAATGATAGTCGAATACAAGTTCCTATCGTATGTCGATATTGTAATCTGTATTGGACCCTACCCGATCCTCGAGACCTGGCCACCTATATAAAGGGGCCAGGAGGGGACGGTGAAGGCCAGATCGAAAGCAAGCCAGGTTAAACACCCAAGTTTACTTTCGACGCATACCTATTTCGACTAACTTTACCTTCGAGTTCATCTGACGCCCTATCTCCCTGATCCTAAGTCCTTCATCTAGGACATTTGTCGAGTTAACCCCTCGTCACCACCTATTCATGTTGTTAAAACTGAGATCACCTTGGAGGAGGTTTTAGAAAAGCTCAACTCTTTAGAGAAAAGTTTGCCAAGTATCCTTGAAAATGCTAGCCGAGCTAATGAATCAATAGAAAATATTGGTAAGAGAATCACCGTTTTAGAGGCTAGCACTACTCTTGATAATCAAAACTTAAGGATTGGTAAACTAGAGGAGTCTATGGAAACTCTTAGTTTAATCTTCTCTTTTCTTAAATTTAAGAAAGAGAAAGTGTTTGTTGGGAAAGAGCAAAAGTTTATGTATGTTCCCAAGAATTTTGCGCTTAAACATCAACATGTTCTTAAGATTGGTAAGACTTTTAGTTCAACTAAGAGTGACTTGCAGGTTGAATCATCTTTGGGAACTTCCAAGGTGCCTACTGAGATAAGTGATACTTCATCACTTGATGTTACTTGATTCACAATTTTCTACGCCTAGCTCAAAGGCATTAAAGAAAAGCACTCTTGGGAGATAACTCAATGTTTTCTTTTCAGTACTTTTTCTTTTATTTGAGTCTTGGAAGTCATTACTACTGTAATGACCGCTCCTTATCATTTTTATTTCATTGTTGTGCCAAGAGAAGCCTCTAATTCGAGTGAGGTAAAGATATGGGGATGTTGATGTCCTAAAACTGTTTTCGGTGCTGCACCGTGAAAATTCTCTGTATATCTTTTGGACCTGTGATTTCTTGTGCATATGCCCCAGGTTATATCTAAACTTTCGTTAGTTGAACACTTTTTGATTTGAGCTACAGAAAACCCTTGCCCACAATTTTGGGGTTCCATGAAGATTTACAAGGAATATGACAGCCTGTACATTTTCGAGAGGAATGATAAAAAACTTGTTGTTTTTGCATTTATGGCCATTTTTGGGAGCTATTGCCCACAGTTTTGGGGTCCCGGTGTGATTTACAAGGCCCATGACACTCAGTATATTTTTGAGAGGCATGACCAAAAACTCGTAGTTTTTACGTTTTAGGGCTGTTTTGTGAGCTATTGTCCATTGTTTTGGGGTTCTGGGGTGATTTACACGAAATATGACATTCCGTACATTTTAGAGAGGGGTGACAAAAAAACTCGTCATTTTTGTGTTTTATGGCCGTTTTCGTGAGCTATTGCCCACAGTTTTGGGGTTCCGAGGTGATTTACAAGGTCCCTGACACTCAGTACATGTTTTAGAGGCATGGCCAAAAACTCATCGTTTTTTGCGTTTTTGGGACGTTTTTGTGAGCTATTGCCCACAGTTTTGGGGTTCCGGGGTGATTTACAAGGTCCATGACACTCAGTACATGTTTGAGAGGCATGACCAAGAACTCATCGTTTTTGCGTTTTAGGGATGTTTTCGTGAGCTATTACCCACAATTCTGGGATTCCATAATGATTTACAGGGAATATGACAGTTTGTACATTTTTTAGAGGAATGATAAAAAAACTCGTCGTTTTTGCGTTTATGGCCGTTTTCGTGAGCTATTGCCCACAGTTTTGGGGTTCCGGGGTGATTTACAAGATCTATGACACTCAGTACATGTTTGAGAGGCATGACCAAAAACTCATCGTTTTTGCGTTTTAAGGACGTTTTCGTGAGCTATTGCCCACAATTTTGGGGTTCCGTGAAGATTTACAAGGAATATGACAGTCTGTACATTTTTGAGAGGAATGATAAAAAAACTCGTTGTTTTTGCGTTTATGGCCTTTTTGTGAGCTATTGCCCACAGTTTTGGGGTCCAGGTGTGATTTACAAGGCCCATGACACTCGGTATATTTTTGAGAGGCATGACCAAAAACTCGTCGTTTTTACATTTTAGGGCCGTTTTTGTGAGCTATTGTCCATTATTTTGGGGTTCTGGGGTGATTTACACGAAATATGATATTCCGTACATTTTAGAGAGGGATGACAAAAAAACTCGTCATTTTTGCATTTTATGACTATTTTCGTGAGCTATTGCCCACAGTTTTGTGGTTCCGAGGTGATTTACAAGGTCCCTAACACTCAGTACATGTTTGAGAGGTATGACCAAAAACTCATCGTTTTTGCATTTTAGGGACGTTTTCGAGAGCTATTGCCCATAGTTTTGGGGTTCCGAGGTGATTTACAAGGTCCATGACACTCAGTACATGTTTGAGAGGCATGACCAATAACTCATTGTTTTTGCATTTTAGGGACGTTTTCGTGAGCTATTGCCCATAATTTTGGGGTTCCATAATGATTTACAAGGAATATGACAGTCTGTATATTTTCGAGAGGAATGATAAAAAACTCATCAATTTTGCGTTTATGGCCGTTTTTGTGAGCTATTGCCCACAATTTTGGGGTTCCAGGGTGATTTACAAGGTCCATGACACTCAGTACATGTTTGAGAGGCATGACCAAAAACTCATCATTTTTGCATTTTATGGACGTTTTCGTGAGCTATTGCCCACAATTTTGGGGTTCCTTGAAGATTTACAAGGAATATGACAGTATGTACATTTTCGAGAGGAATGATAAAAAACTCATCGTTTTTGCGTTTATGTCCGTTTTCATGAGGCCCATAGTTTTGGGGTCCCGGGGTGATTTACCAGGCCCATGACACTCGGTATGTTTTTGAGAGGCATGACCAAGAACTTGTCGTTTTTTTCGTTTTAGGGCCATTTTCGTGAGCTATTGCCCACAATTTTGGCTTTCCGTGAAGATTAACGAGGAATCTGATAATCTGTACATTTTTGAGAGGAATGATAAAAAACTCGTCATTTTTTGCGTTTATGGGCGTTTTCGTGAGCTATTGCCCACAGTTTGGGGTTCCGGGGTGATTTACAAGGTCCATGACACTTAGTACATGTTTGAGAGGTATGACCAAAAACTCGTCGTTTTTGCATTTATGGACGTTTCCGTGAGCTATTGTCCACAGTTTTGCGGTTCCATGGAGATTTACAAGAAATATTATAGTCTGTATATTTTAGAGAGGAATGATAAAAAACTCGTCGTTTTTACGTTTATGTCCATTTTCGTGAGCTATTGCCCATAGTTTTTGGGTCCCGGGGTGATTTCCAATGCCCATGATACTCAGTATATTTTTGAAAGGCATGACCAAGAACTCGTCGTTTTTACATTTTAGGGCCATTTTCGTGAGCTATTGCCCATAATTTTAGGGTTTCATAAAGATTTACAAGGAATATGATAATATGTATATTTTTTAGAGGGATGATAAAAAAACTCGTCGTTTTTGCGTTTATGGGCGTTTTCGTGAGCTATTGCCCACGGTTTTGGGGTTCCGGGGTGATTTACAAGGTCCATGACACTCAATATATGTTTGAGAGGTATGACCAAAAACTCGTCGTTTTTACGTTTATGGACGTTTTCGTGAGGTATTGTCCACAGTTTTGCGGTTCCGTGGAGATTTACAAGGAATATGATAGTCTGTATATTTTAGAGAGGAATGCCAAAAAACTCATCGTTTTTGCGTTTATGGTCGTTTTCGTGAGCTTTTGCCCATAGTTTTGGGGTTCCGGGGTGATTTACAAGGTCCATGACACTCAGTACATGTTTGAGAGGTATGACCAAAAACTCATCGTTTTTGCGTTTATGGACGTTTCTGTGAGCTATTGTCCACAGTTTTGCGGTTCCATGGAGATTTACAAGAAATATGATAGTCTGTACATTTTAGAGAGGAATGCCAAAAAAACTCGTCGTTTTTGCGTTTATAGCCGTTTTCGTGAACTATTGCCCACAGTTTCGGGGTCCTGGGGTAATTTACCAGGCCCATGACACTCAGTATATTTTTGAGAGGCATGACCAAGAACTCATCATTTTTACACGGGTCATACCATCAAAATAGAACGTGGGAACTCTGGGTATTAACAAAACCTTAGACCCTTTCTAAATCATCATCAACTGAGACGTGTGTGGCAAAGAAAATGACATGTATATACACGCCGAAATCCCTAATTCGGTAAAAATCCCAATCAATGTCTGATTTTCTTTTCTTATTTATGTCCTCTGGAGTTCTCTTATAGATTTATTACTTATGCCCGATCTTTTCTCGCCTAAACTCATCTTTTTTTCTATTTGCCCTCGCCAATTTACTTCCTTTATCATTAAGATTTAGTGTATCCAGCAAGGAAGTTAAAGTGTGATTTATTCAATTGTGTACTTTAATTCATTAGTGGGCAATTATGTAGAACTATACTTTTTTACTTGCCTTGAATTTTCCATTTTACAAATAACAATTCAACTTCAATAGAGAATTTATGGAAATTAACTCAATGTTTTTGGAACAGTTTTTATGGCACAAATTTATATTATGTAAATATAAGTTTTTTGACAAATAATAATAAATATGATAAAGTTTTGTCAACAAAGTAAGTGGTTTTTGGTAGTAAACAAAAATTAGTGCTTCTGGATGTGCAAGTTGGTCAATTAAGAAATAGAAACTTATGATAATTTTTGTTTTTCCTTTAGACTTGCACTCTTTAATTAACTCATATTTCAGGTTCGTAAAAACATATGCTCCTAGACTTATTAAACTGATAGAACCTTCAACTAAACATGCTGTCTCTTGCAGGTATGGGGGGCAATGTTTGAAGTGTCGCTTTTATCATACTCTGCCCGCCATGGTCAGAGGCTCCGAGCAGTCTAAAGGACTCGTTTTCCCTAGTTGATTTCTTTAATATTTTATTATTATTTTCTTTCCATAGCCTGTCACGTGACTTCAAGAATAGAGCAGAGGCCAAGACCCACCGCAAATCCAGAAGACGCCGACCGTTGGATTAGGAGATCCAATGGTACATAAACTGCCACGTTATTACTGACTAATCCACTGAATGTCAGCCGTCTAATGAGAAAGATCTATCGGCTCATATACTTCAACAAAAATAAAACTATACACACCGTGGTAGCTACTCACCATCTCAGTAGTTGACACGTGTATTACGACGTTAAAACCGCGTCCACGTCCGAACCACTCCTCTCCCACCTTATCTTCTCCTTTCTCTGTCTCTCTCATCTCTCCACCGCTCATTCTCTCTCTTATCTCTCCACCGCTCATTGTCACCATCTCCTCTACAACGCACCACCAGCGCTACGCTGCTGCCCCGGCAGTCGACGGGGAGATGGTGGTGGCGGAGCTGGTCATGGCGTGGGTGGGCTGGGACGTGCTGGCGGACGAGGCGGAGCGGCGGAAGGCGGAGTCGGCCAGGAAGATCGAGCTGCAGGGGAGTTTGCTGGAGGTGCTGGAGTCGAGCTCTTCGCCTCGGAGCGGGACCGGCTGAAGGTGGGATCGGCTGAAGGAGGAGCACCGCGGCTTCTTGCTGTCGTGGCGTCGGCAAGACCCTGAGCCGCAGACATGGAGAAGGCGCGCACGCAGGAGGCCTCGACTAGGTGGGGAACGAGCGGTGGCCGCCGTCCCAACTCCGGCTGCGAGATCAGGCGGCCGGAGCTTCCTCCGTCTTCTCCGGCCTCCTCAAGACCGTGCTCCTCGCCGTGCTCCCGGCTTCTCCCTCGTGCGACCCCCTCGTGCGCGCCTTCTCCCCAGCCCCCGGCTACCATGGACACCGCCGCCTGGGTCCCCCGCTTTCTGGCGCCGCCCGCCGAGCACCACACGGCGCCCAGGCCCCACGCGCCTGCTCCCCTACATCTCCAGCGCCGGCGGCGTCGGCGAGGTGCTGGAGATCGGTCGCCGCGTCTTCTGTGCCCCCATCCCGCGCGGGGCAGCACGCTCGTGGGGCGGTGGCTAGGCTGCTCGTGGCTGCAGCGGCTCAGCTAACTCTGTCTCTGCAGTGCCCCGAGCGCCTCTAATCTAGCTCCAATCTTCCCCCACTGAGATTATATTCCTTTGCGTAGTAAAATAGAGATTGGTTTGTTTTTTATTTCGGTTTTCCTCTTCTAATTTTTTTGGATAAAGATTGATTCGATTTTTCAACTAGCTGTGCCAACGAGATACTTGTTTGGATTGGCCCGTACGAGCTGATTTTAGTGGTGTCAGTTTGGATTGGGCGACGAGATCCCGAACCTCGCCCAAAAGCTCGATTTGGTCACGGGGCAGTAGGCTAATTAGCCTCTACTAGCTGATAATTAGACGCTACTAATTATAAATAGCTACTACTTGGCGACAAGAATTTGCTTTTTTTATTCGCTCTTTACGAAACAGGTCCTATCTTCGATGTCATGCATGCCGTTTAGTGGCCGTGAGTCACACGAAGAATCCAATGGTAGAGGGTAGCATCCAACGGTGATGCATAGATGTGTACGTACCAAGGTGTGTAGCAAATCCACTCTCTATATTTCAATATTGGCACACTATATAGTGGTATAGATATAGATACATACTATAAAAGAGTGTATATTTCCTTTGCCAAAATAAAGTAGGTACATTCCTAATTATATTTCATATCACATAAAAATAAAATCATTATTTCCATTCCAAGCTATGATATTCGTACATCCGATTCTAATACTGTACTTAGCCTGCCCATCCAATAAAAGAGCAACCAAAAAGATCGTGTTTGTACAATGTGTGCATCTCAAAAAATTCCCTGTAAATGGGCTCTAAATAAAAAATGGGCGTGCGGCTTTACTAATACTCCCTCCGTTCATAAATATAAGATGTTTTAAATTTGTAAAGTAAATATATCTAGACAAGTTTTAATGTGTATATTCAAGTGAACCTACACACTAAAAAATGTCTAGATATATTTGCTTCACAAAGCTAAAACAACTTATATTTATAAACGGAGGGAGTAAGTGAATCATTGGTGTTTTCAAAATGGCAAGGTCCCAGTGAGCCGGATGTGCTCGAGGGTGCGCTTGAGGCCGTACTGGAGAACAACCCGATTCCCAGCTCTGAACCCATCCCCATATGCCATGGAGGTGTCTGACTCGATCTGATGCTTGAAAAAATCGCCAAGCTTCTGCTCGAACTGAGATCTACCACCCCTTTTCGATGCTGTGGATGTTAAAGAGGATGAGGATGTCGACGCAGCGCTGCTACCTGATCCCCCCATGATCTCTGACTCGATCCACATGTGAGCAAGGACTTGGCATATGCCTTCTTCTATATCCGGACTAAGTGTGCGGTATCCTGTGAATGCATATTCATTAGCATAAAATGTCCATATATCGTTTTTTTCCATTAGATATGAGATATGAAAATTATAGTAGCAAGCTGATGAGAACTCTTCTTGGTCGATAAATCAGTGTTGATTGTTTTATTTTATTAAGAAACAGGAAAAACTGCTCCAAGCTAGGAGCCATCACATCAATTTGGCTCTTTCCACCATCTGATCATGTCGTTCTATTTCCGGAAGTTCCAGAGCAGCCTTGCAAGAATTTTACTGCCCCAGCTTCTTTCTCCAATCTTGGATTAGGGAAGAAGAGTCCGCCAGTTGCACTGAGTCCTACATAGAGGGGCTGCTGCTGCTCCACAAACTAGTCTAGGAGGCCTCTGGTTTACTGGGCCGTCTTTGGTACCAGTTTTGCTTTGCATGGCCCGTTTTGCTTTCTTTGCTTAGCGACCCGCCGGGGCTTACTGTTTCAGCAGCAAATAGACTTATCCGTAGTGTCGACGAGAGGGGCTCATCGCATTACCTGAACAGCCACTCGTTCTCCTTCCCATCCACGACGGCCAAGACTGCGCCGGGATGGGCACTTCACAAATCCCAAGACCGGCATGGTCCCCCAAGAGTTGCCCCTATTTGGCGGCAGCGGCAGTCTACCTCACAAAGGAGCAACCACGCCTCCTGGAACCATGATACCTGTCTTGAGCAGCTAAAGGAGGATGGACTGGATACATGCTAGGTGTACTGTGGATACACTTAAAATACATTATTAGGTGTAGTATCAGCAATTGCAATTAGTTTTTAGAAATTATATGGTATTCTCTAAAAAAAATTCAGAGAACTACACAAATACAGTTGTGGTGTAATTAACTGTTCTTGAACTATGAACATTTCAATACTAGATAAGTCAATAAGGTGGAAATCTGAATAGATGATTGTATACTTGCAACCAAATGAATCTATTTGATCAAGCGATCTGCCAATTGCTTGCAAACATTTTAAACACAGATCTGGTGATGGAGACCAGGTTGAACTTCCAGAATAGATTGCTACCATGTTGATATATACACAATGACAAGAACAAGAGTGCAAGCAGTTTTTAAATTAAGACTAATGATTCTTTTCTGCTAAGTAGTTTGTCATGTTTTACTATAACCAATGATTATGTACTTATGTGCGGATCACGAGCAACTGCCTCAAAGTCTTGACAGCAATATGACGCAACTTCAAGCCCATAATATCTTATATAGAAGTTATTGTTGGTGGTTCTTGACTCTAAAGGTACTTTTTCAGAAAATACTCTATTATTTGGCAGTCCAGGCAGATTGTAAGATCCTGGTGTGAGAGTAATCCTTGCTTAGGAGAGTACTAGTAGGTTCTAGTAGTATTGGTAGGTCCCACCGTACTAGTATCTTGAGGACTGGGTTTCTTCTTTATGCAAGATTAAAATCCTGGTACTCATGCTTAATGGCTGTGTGCATCCCTAGTTGGTGTAGAGGCCGAGGAAGTGAAATTCTCCCCCAATTTTAGACCCGCTTCCGACCCCCGCTGCGCTCCACTCAAGTGCGGCTGCCGTTGGGCTGCACCGGGTGGCCAACGCCCCTCTCCCTCTCGTCCCCCCTCCACACCCTCCTCCCTCTTGTCGCCGCCGCCGGAATTGTCGTCGGGCGAAGCCTATGTGGCACGGCGGCGGCGGATCTCCTTGAAGCTCTGGTGGGCCATGGCGGCGGCAGCCCGCCCCTGACCTCCACCGGCGGTGCGCACAGGGCGGCAGCGGACCTTGGCAGGGCGCAGACGCAGGCGGATTCCAGGCGGCAATGCTGGGGGTTCGAGATCTGATCTGGGCCTTGGCCGGTCAGATTTCCTTCTCACGTGGCACCTGATCCCGTCGGCGCCGGCAACGCTCAACGTTAATGGTGTGTGACCTTGCAACACGAGGAGCCCGAGGCTAAGGCCTAGGGCATGGTGGTTTCCCCAGAGGTGGTCAACCGACGAGGTGTGGCAATCAAGATCCCACATCTAGTCCCGATTTTGAGTTGCGGAGGCAAAGGTGCCGGTGAGAACCGAGCTCTACCTATGGTCATTGCAGGCGATGGTGGTGTCCAAGCGTTGTACTAGTTTGTTGGTGCTTTGACACCAGTGTTTGGAGAGGCTTCACCTTGTATGATCTTTGTATGACTTTTTGCCAGTCTGTGATGAATAAATGAAATAAAGCAAGGTGGTATGCATCTCTTCGATGCAGGATGCAGAGGCTGGGGCTGCTTCATTTTGGGAAAAAAAATGTATGTCATAGTATTACTGATATGTAATGTTAGCCTAAATCAAACATGTGGCTAATTGGACAGTGCATGGAGATGCAACGTGATACTCCATATGCACATGGAGATGGAGTGGGAACGTGAGACTACTTGCACCACTAGGAAGTCAAGCATTTGTCAGGATAAAATGTCAGGCTAGTGTTAGGATGGCGGCTTGACTCCAAGCTGTTGTTCACACTAACAGCTAGTACCTCCCGTAGTAGTTTGTAGTACTATACTACCCCTGTATCAGTTTGAGGCAATGCAAATAACGAGCATTCAGCTCACTCTCTCTACTCTCTCGAACTCCACTCAGCTCGCTGTGTGCGTGCGTCTTTCTTGTCTTAGCAACAACGGTTGGTATCAGAGCCTTTGGTGTTTGATCCAGGGCTGTGTACTCATGCAGCTATGACAGGTAACAGCGCAGGCAAAAAGACAGAGGTGTTGGGGACAAAGATGGAGCAGGACCCCTTGTCCGCACTTCCGAGGCAGCTCACTATTGATGATGGTGCTGCCGAGGTGCGTGTGGTGGAGAGGGTCATCCATGAGCACTGGCGCTAGTGCTCACTCGCACCAACTACGTCGATTGGGCGCTCGTCATGCGCGTCCAGCTGCAGGCGCATGTGGAATGTGGTCGACGATACCAAAGTTGGGAGCGAGCGCGACGACCGGCATGCGCTGGGCATCATTTGCCGCCGGATTTGCTGCACACACTCGCAGTCAAGGACTCTGCCAAGCTGGCGTGGGACGCCATGAAGACGATGCGTATGGGTGTCGAGCGCGTGCGCGAGGCCAAGGCGCAGACACAGCGTGCTGAGTTTGAGGCACTTAAGTTCCAAAATGGTGAGTCGGTGGAGGCATTCGCTATGCGGCTAACCGGCATAGTCAACGACCTCGAGCTCTTGGACGATCCCGTGTCCGAGCACAAGGAGACACTCAAGTTCTCACGAGTTGTGCCGCGACGCTACAGACAAATTGCAACGGTCATTGAGTCTATACGACACAAAGAACATGAGCATCGAAGAGCTCTGCGGTAGGCTAGTTGTCGAGGAGGAGCACTACAACCTCTGGGTGCCTACGTGCCTACTTCTCACGGAGGAGTGGGTGTCGTGAAAGCACGGCCGAGAGCATGGTGGATTGTGTCGGCCCATGGTAGAAATGGGTCGCGGTTTGACAGGCCTGGGCAGTGCGCCCACCGGCCCGACGCATATCATCTGCGCCCGTGTACTGTCAGACCTTGATGGTCTGGTGATGGTTTGCTAATGGCGATGGGACGTCGCTAATGACCACCGCCGACTTCCAGCACGGTGAAATTCTCCCGCTGACGCTACCTGATATTTCCCGCGCGCGCGGCCGAAGATTGTTTCCCGCCCCCGCCCATGGCCGGAAATTATCCTGCGCTCGACGCCATTTCCCGCAATGCGCCGTCTATATAAGCAAGCGCTGCCGACGGCGATGAGCAGCCACCAAAACCCTAGCCAAGGAGAAAGCACCACCCACCCTAGCCATGCCTCGCCGCAAGATCGCCAACTAGACGACGAGCCGCAATATGTGCCTGCCAAACAACCCAAGACATTTGCCAGAGACCAATCAACGCTGAGCGCTGGCGTCGGAGGCAATGGCAAAAATAAAGGAAATTGCAGATACTGCAGTGTCCCTGGGCACTGGGCCAAGGAGTGTCGCAAGAAGTAGCGCGCCCAAGAACGGCGGGAGCACGCCAACATGGTGGTCGGCGAGGACGATGACAGGGTTTTGACAAAGAACTCGTGGAGCACGTCGACAAAACCTTGTTCCTACCAGGCGCGCACAGGGCACAACGACTAGGCCGTCTTCTTAAACAGGGAGAAGGTATTCCCCAAGCAGACGACCGTCTGATACCTCGACACTAGCGCGAGCAGTCACATGACTAACACCAAGTAGGATTCACGATGCTGGATGGGAGTGTCCACGGCACGATGAAGTTTGGAGATGGGTCGCTTGTCGGCATCCGTGGCCGCGGCTCGGTGCTCTTCAAGTGCCACAACGGCGACCATTGCGTTCTCACCGAGGTTTATTACATCCGCGACTTGAGAAGTAATATTATCTCAAGGGAACAGATGCAAGGTCCTGATCGAGAACGGCGAGTTGCATATTTTCGACCGCATGCGAAAGTTGCTGACGCGTGCCGCACAGGAAGAACCGGCTATACACGGTTAGCCTGAACTTCACGGCACCAGCATGCATGTTGGCCAAGCTCGACGATGTGGCATGGCTGTGGCATGCTCGCTATGGCCGCCTCCGTTTCCACGCACTCCAAGACATGACGCGCAAGCAGATGGTGGAAGGTGCGCCCATCATCGACCAAGTCAAACAAGTCTGCAACAGTTGCACGCTTGGAAAGCAGCATTGACGGCCGCTTCCGCAAGAAACCTCCTACCAAGTCAAGGAAAGGCTCGAGCTCATGCACACCGACTTGTGCAGGCCGATAACACCGGCTACACCAAGCAAAAACAAATATTTTCTGCTTGTCGTTGCTGACTTTAGCAGGTAGGATGAAGCCTTTAATCGTTTTTGCAAGATCAAGGCATGTGCGAAGGCAGAGAAGAAGTGCAAACTTCCAGCCTTCCATTTTGATCGTGGAGGCAAGATCACTCCGGCAAGTTCAAGGCACTCTGCGATGAGAACGACATCAAGCACTTCACCACAGCGCCGTACTCCCTACAATAGAACGACGTCATGGACCTTCCATTCTGATCGTGGAGGCAAGATCACTCCGGCAAGTTCAAGGCACTCTGCGATGAGAACGACATCAAGCACTTCACCACAGCGCCGTACTCTTCACAATAGAACGACGTCATGGAGCACCGAAACCAAACCGTTGTTGAAATGGAGGTGTGTGCTGAAGAGCATGGGTATGCCTGCCATGTTCTGGGGCGAAGTGGTGAGGATGGCGATGTACATCCTGAACCCAACAAGGAGTGTGGATGGGAAAACCCCATATGAAGCTTGGCGTGACAAGAAGCCACTCGTGCAACCCCATAGGTAGCACGGCACATGTGAAGAATATCGGCCCAGGGTTAAACAAACTCTCGGATCGATCGATGCCGATAATGATGATTGGCTATGAGTGCTCATACTGCTACAAGTTGTATGATCCCACAACTGTGCCATCGATGTTCCCGCTGGCATATTGAGGTCAATCAGGCGGTCACCACCGGGGGTGCAGGCGGCAACCCCAGGAGCCTCAAGCAGCGGCTACGCTGGCGGCATCGCTGGAACCACATACACCTACTGCGGTCGGTCGCTCCTGCTCACAACGGGTGGGCTACGCCGCTCGAGCAGGACGCCAACCTTGACTCTATATCGCGTCATTACATTCAGCTCCTCTAGGCCTGCGCATGGCAATGCGCAATGGGCAGTGGCGACAATGACCACCATGTAAGAAGGATGAAGAAGGTGGTGACGATCGGGCAGCAACAAGGAACGGCTAGTGCGATGACACATGCCGCAACTGTGGTCGTCATGGCCATTGGGCCAAGGACTGCACGCCACCTAACCTCCTAACCTAGGAGAAACAGGGCATACTTGGCCCAAGCAGAAGAAGATGATAAGGAAACGGCACTCCTCATGGCGCAGGTTTGCACCACTCGTGCCCCAGCCTAGTGCAACAAAACATCGCTCTAGCTATTGCCATGGTGGTGCAGCAAAGGGACGCTCCAGCTAGTGCCATGGTGGTGCCGCGGAAGGTCGCTCCAGCCCTAGCCATGGTGGTGCAGGATAGCACCGCTAAAGCTCAGAGCATGCCTTCTTCACATTGACAAGCCGAAGGCAAAGACCTACTTCTAGATGAGCAGCAACGATGAGCGAATGTAGGGTTGGTACCTCAACACCGGCGCCACAAATCACATGACAGGCCATGGCGGCGCCTTCGATGAAATTGACCGAACGGTCACTTGCACCGTCAAATTCGGCGTCGGCCCGGTCATCAAAATCAAGGGCATCGATACCATCATCTTCGCTTGCAAGAATGGTGAACACAAGGCTCTCAGCGGCATCTTCTACATCCCACGCCTAAAGAACTCCATCATCAACATTGGTCAACTTAACAAGAGTGACGCATGTGCTGATCAGGGAGGTGTGCTTTGCATATGGGATCAACAAGGTCAACTCCTTGCCCAAGTCAGGCGTGGTCGGAATCGCCTCTACCTCCTCCATCTTGAGATTGCCCGGCCAATTTGTCTCGCAGCCCATCGCGATGATATTGCTTGGCGTTGGCATGAGCGATTCAGGCATCTCAACTTTGATGCTTTGGAGAAGATGGGACGCCTCACCATGGCACATGGGTTGCCATGGCTGGAACATGTGGAGCAGTTTTGCGACACTTCCGTCATCACCAAGCATCGCCGCGGCGCTTTCAAGTAAAGGATCACGCATAGGAGCCACTTGACCCTATCCATGGTGACCTCTGTGGTCCCATTTCGTCGGCGACACCTGGAGGCGCTACTTCTTGTTGTTGGTGGTGGATGACGCCACTCGCTACATGTGGGTGGTGCTCCTAGTAGAGTTTGCCACCTACTATGCTGATGAAGGAATCCTGCGCCACTTCTTTGTGCCATACACCCCGCGGTAGAATGGCGTCGTTGAGCGACGGAACCAGACGGTGCTGGCAATGGCGCGTGCTCTACTGAAACCAAGGAGTTTGCCGGCTGAATTTGGGGGAGGGGGGAGGCAGTGAGCGTTGTTGTCTTCCTGCTGAACCAAGCTCCCACAAAATCCCTCACTGGAAAGACGCCTTATGAGGCGTGGCATGGACGCATGTCGACTATCCACTACCTTCGCACTCCACTACCTTTGCACCTTTGGGTGCTTCGCATATGTCAAGGAACAGGGCAATCTACATAAGCTCGATGACCGCAGCTCTCCTACTGTTTTCATTGACTACGAGGATGGAGTAAAGGCGTACAAGCTACTGGACCCAGCAACAAGGCGCGTTCGCATCGCCCGTGACGTTTATCTTCGATAAAGAATGTGGACGACATCGAATAGTCTCATAGCAACTTTGACATAGAGTACATCAGTTGTCATGCCACAACGGAGCCTAGCCAAGTGTCCAGTTCAAGAGAGGACAAATGTGTGTCATCAAGACATGGGGCTCAAGGTGCCTCAGCTAGCGCACCACCATCTGCTCCAGCAGCAAGTGTTGCAACCCCAACAATTCCTGAGTTTTTCACGCCACTAGCAGATGATGATGGTTGACTCGATGATGCGCACTGCGACACCCTGGTTCGCTATCGCGAAGTCGAAAATCTGATTGGAGAAGATCCAGTGCCCAAGCTCGCACCGCGCAACCTCGACTCCGACCTACACTTAACCAACATGGGGGAGTCGTGCTCATTCGCACAAGCTGAGCACGACAAAGCATGACAGGCAGCCATGCGCGAGGAAATTGAAGTGGTGGAGCGAAACAACGCATGGGAGCTTGTCGATCTGCCACATGGGCATCGCCCAATAGGCCTTAAATGGGTCTATAAGTTGAAGAAAAATGAAGCTGGTGAAGTAATCAAACACAAAGCGCGATTGGTCGCCCATGGCTTCATCCAGCAAGCCGGCATAGACTTTGATGAAGTCTTTGCTCCCATCGCTCGCGTGAAATCAATCTGGCTGCTGCTTTGCTTTGGCTGCCCAAGAAGGGTGGCCCGTCCACCACATGGACGTAAAATCAGCCTTTCTCAATGGAGAACTGAAGGAGGAGGTCTATGTGAAGCAGCCACCCGGTCATCACCGGAGAAGAAGGAATATACAAGGCCCTATATGGCCTGCGGCAGGCGCCACAAGCATGGAACGTGAAGCTCGACTACACGCTCACAGAAATGGGTTTGAAGCAGAGCGAGCACAAGCACGCAATCTACCAACGCATCCAGCGATGCAATCTTGCTCATTGGAGTATATGTGGATTATCTAATCATTACATGTTCGTCCAAGGGCACAACTGAGAGCTTTAAGGACGAGATCAAGACAAAATTCCAAATGAGTGACCTTGGATTATTGTCGTTCTATCTTGGAATTGAAGTCCAGCAACATGGCGATGGCATCAACCTATGTTAGGCACACTATGCCTCGCGCATCCTTCAGCTAGGAGGAATGGAAGGATGCAATCCAGCACACACCCTAATGGAGGAGCGGCTCAAGCTAAGCCGTGAGAGTACAGCAAAAGAGGTGACCGCTACGAAGTACCGGCAGATCGTTGGCAGCAAAAGAGGTCAAATCTGGCATTTGTTGTTGGGTTCGTGAGTCGATTCATAGAACGACCCACAAAGGAGCACATGATGGCTGTGAAGAGAATTCGTCGCTATGTCGCTAGAACGACCCACTATGGTCTTCACTACCGGCGGAAGACAAAGTAGGCACGGCTTGATTGGTTATAGTGACAGTGACCTAGCCAGCGATATTGATAGAAGGAAGAGCATGAGTTGCACTCTATTCTTCCTCGGCAATTGCTTGGTGAGTTGGCAATCTCTAAAGTAGAGGTGGTTGAATATGTTGCAACACAACTGCAGCAACTCAAGGAATATGGTTGGCTCGACTGCTTGGGAAACTTTAGGGAAGAAAAACTGAGACAATTGAGCTAATGGTGGACAGCAAGTCTGCCTTGGCATTAGCCAAAAATCCAGTCTTCCATGAGCGCAGCGAACATATCGATATTGGGTATCACTTCATCAGAGACTGCTTCGAAAATGGAAGCATAAACGCCAGCTTGATCAACCCACTTCAGATCAGCTCGCTGACATTTTGACAAAATCACTTGGGCAAATAAAGTTTCAGGAGGTGCGTGCTAGAATCAGAATGGTCCAGATCAAGTCAAGCATGAAGAGCAAGGATTATGAGGATAATTATGAGGGTAATCCTTGCTTCAGCTAGTACTAGTAGGTTCAAGTAGTTCTGGCAGGTGCTAATATGTTCTAGCGTGTTCTAGTAGTACTGTTCATATGTAAGCCGTGTTCATATGTAAAGCCTTAGACAGTAGGGTTAGCAGTAGAAAGCTATAGAAGGGTAGAAGGATAGCAGTTGAAAGCTCTAGAACTTTAGAAATCTTGTTGTTGTACCTAGCTTGTATCTTATAAATAGCACTATGCAATACACGCTGCACTAGCTTTTGGCAGCCACAAATAAACCACTTACTACATGTGAACTAAGAAGTCTAACACCTGGTCCTCACAGGAAAACGATTCTCATTCCTTACCAGGATTGCTACAAGCATTCTAACTTTCCAAGTGCAGTGAGAAATGCAGCTCTGGTGGGAATTTTGAACCCTCATACTCGACATTGTCTTTGCTGTAACCAAGTCCTAGCAGGTTTTTTACTAAATGTATATTCATATGCTAAAGAAAATTGAGTAAACCGCATCGGCGGTCCTAATTTTTTTCCTGCTTCTTCACTTAGGTCCTGATACTATGAAAATCCATATCTAGGGCCTAAATCCATCGTTAGTCATTCACGCGAGGTCCTAAACAGGTCTGACCCTCATTGACCGGTGCCACGTCGACAGTGGAGCCCAAGAGGTTCCAGTAAGCCGTCCCATTCATCTCCTTCCTCTCTCCCTGGCAAGTTCGTGGGCAACCGGTGGCGGAGGTGCTGGTACGGTAGCCAGAGATGATTGTGCAGCGGCGGAGGCGGCTGCTAGGATGTCGCCCGTGAGCAAGAGACCAAGGCTGCTTCGATCCAGCGATCCTCCCGTGCGGTACGGTAAGACACCGAACCCTAATCCCCTGATCTGTGTTTAGGTGAATTTACTGTAGAAATCAATTATGGTGGATTCTTTTGCTGATCTTGGCTCATCCAAGGCTTATGTCAATGGAAAGGTAATTCGTTTTGATGGATGTGAAAAAGAGACTTGGCGAGAAATACATGTATTGGCTGCTCCAGGACTTCGCATTGTGGACCATGATACCAACACATTGAGCATGATTGTTGTTGTTCCAAAGTTCCAGTATTTTCAGTTGTTTATGAACCACAATGATATAGCTAATTACTTGTAACAACTAAACTTTGCATTTCATTAAGTGTTTATGCATTGGAATTAATTGGAAGAATTATTGAATTATTATTGTGCAGTTTATTACTCCCTCCGTTTCAAAATATAAGATGTTTTAGGCTTGTGAAGCAAATGTATCTAGACATGCTTTAGTGTGTATATTCAAATGAACCTACACACTAAAAGATGTCTAAATTCACTTACTTCACAAAGCTAAAACATCTTATATTTTGAAACGGAGGGAGTACTTGTTTATGCATTTGGAATTTAAAAAGGGCAGCCCGGTGCATGAAGCTCCCGCTTTGCGCGGGTCCGGGGAAGGGTAAGACCACTTGGGGTCTATGTACGTGTTTATGCATTTGGAATTATTTGGAATTTTTATTGTGAATGTAGGGAGTGATCGATGCTATGAATGCACTATTGCCTGATGCACAACATAGGTTTGTGTAAGGCATCTCCATCAAAACTTTGCAAAGCAGTGGAGAGGTGATGTTTTCAAAAATAAGTTGTGGCACATTGCAAGATCTACACGAGAGGCAGACTGGCGGAGGTACGTAGGAGATGAAAGCGGATGCATTTGAGTATCTAGATGCAATTGACCCAAGGCAATGGTGCAAGGCATTTTTGAGGAACTTCCAAAGTGTGATTTGCTTTTGCATACCATATGTGAAGTCTTCAACAAGTTAGCAAAATACTACTTACCTTTCAATTTTAACAGCAGTAGCTCTCCATTTCACTAGCAATAGCTTTCCACTAGTTATCTATGTTATGTAACATCGTTTGACTTCCGGAAAAAAATACGCCTTATTTTACAGAACGGAGAGAGTAGTAAGAGCATCTCCAGCAGCGGCGCTAAAATAGCGCAGCGCTAAAATAACTGATTTTTTACCGCGCGCGCTGTATCCTCCTCCAGCAGAGGCTGTATAGTCTCGCGCGCTGGAAACAAATACCGCGGCGCTGCATTCTGCGCAATCCGGCGCGGTAGTTTTGGTGCTTCTTCTCGCGCGCGCGCTTTCGCTGGAGACGCGCAACCGCTGTGAAATTTCCCTCCCGCGCCTTCCCTCCCGTGCCGCCCGCTCTCCCGCGACCCCTCCCGCCTTCCCCCTTCCGCGCGGCCGCCGGCGCAACTCCGGCGATGGACGGCTCCTCTGGCACCCCTCCCTACTCTGCCCACCCCACCGATGGCCCCTGCGCCGGCGCAATCCCGCCGCTGACCGCGCCAAACCCTAGCGCCGCCGTCGCTGGGTCGGCCACCGCTCGCGCCCTCTTCGTGCCGCCGCGGAACAGCCGCGGCGCAGCCGTGCCAACGCCGCGCGCAACGTGTTCGATGAAATGGCAACGAGGTAAAATCTTTTTTTTATTGTTTTTTTAGATGGATAAGATGAAATGTTTTAGGATTGTGACATGTGCATAAATTGTAGTGTGAATGAAAACTATGTGCATGATGAGGAGGAGGTGGAAGAGGAGTATGTGGAGGTGGATGAGGATGAGGAAGGCGAGGGCATGATGGAAGCTCGGACCAGTAGGCAGGCAAAGTACACCACAGATGAGGATATGGTGCTTTGCAAGACTTGGTTACAGATTGGCAGGGATCCGTCGGTCACCGAGCAAACTACAGACGCATTTTGGAAAAAAATGAAGGAGCATTTTGATGCCAACACCAAGGGAGTTCATCGCACCAGCCGCTCTCTTCGTTCTCGTTGGTCGGTCATCATGAAAGCCCAAAATAATGGAATGAGTATCCCGGGAGGCTTTGGAAGCATGGGAGGACAGTGAGGTGATCAGATGTCAATTAGTTTGAACTATGCTATTTGTCCATTTTGGTTTGAACTTTGTCCATCGTGTTTGAACTTTGTCCATCGTGGTTGAACTTTGTCCACCGTGGTTGAACTTTGTCCACCGTGGTTGAACTATGCTATTTGTTGAGTCATTTTATGCTTGATTATTTCATGTTTGTTTGATCTAGTAGAATGTATGCATATGTTGGATTGTTGTTTGCGCTGGTCGAGCGCGCGGTACTATGCAGCGCCTGCTGAAGTGCTGCATGCGCGCTGCATTGTCCAGCGCCGTTTTCGAGCTTCCGGCGAAGTGCTCGCGGGCTCCGCGCGCTGCATGCGGATACGGCGCGCTGGTTCGGCGTTTTACAGCGCGCAGATATAGCGCTACTGCTGGAGATGCTCTAACATTGGCAGCATCCCACCTTATTATGTAGGTGCATACTTGATGCTAGAGAACTCCCTACAGTTACAAGTTTAAATTTTTTGCAAGAGGAAAGAAACTGAGGAGATGTGTGGTATCATTTGTCCAAAAATAGGAAAAAGGTTGACAAAAACATTGATTATGCCAACAACTATGAAGCATTACCTGCTGCAGAACACCTTTTCAAGGTTAATGGTTTGTATGGTGAATATGAAGTAAATATACAGAAAATGGAGTGCTCATGTAGGTCCTGGCAGCTCACTGGAATTCCCTGTAGACATGCTTGTGCTTGTCCAAGGCATGCAAGGATCAAACCAGAGGCGGTGGTCCACAAGTGTGCATTGAAGCATTCAAAGCAGCTTATGCTATGCCATGCAGTAATCCTAGAGTGTGGGGAAATGAATGGGCATCCAGTGGGACCACCCAAATATGATAAGCAAGTTTGTAGGCCTAGTAAAAAAAAAGAACCCGTTTGAGGAGGATGGAACTAGGATGAGCAGACATGGAGTAGTTGGCCACTGTAGTGTGTGTAATGGCAGTGACCACAACAAAAGAAAGTGTCGAGAACTTGGTAGAGGTCCAGCAGGTGCACATGCACCAGATGCAGGGCCACAAGCACCAGATGCAGTAGAACCTGCTGCACCAGAAACAGAGCCACAACCAATCCAGGCTATATTTTCTGACGATGAACCTAACCTACATGCACCCTCCAAAGAAAATGGCAGTGAAAAGAATGAGTAGTGCCAAGGTGAAATTTTCAACTGCCAACGGCGGCAAAACTCCCGCCACACGCCCCACTGCCGACATGGCACTGGTCAACATGGGTCAGACCAGTTTAGGACCTTGCGTGAATGACTAACGACGGATTTAGGACCTAGATAGGATTTTCAAATTATTAGGACCTAGGTGAAGAAGCGGGAAAAGAATTAGGACCGCCCATGCGGTTTACTCAAGAAAATTCCATGTTTACTCAAGAAAATTCCATGTTCATAAAGCGCATTGAGCTTACAGAAAAAATCCATGGGATTTATTAGTCCAAGTACAATTAATTGTCATTAAAATGTTTCAGTGAGCAAGATGTGGTATTTAATAGTCTCCTTTCTAGTGTCTGACCTTCAGCATACGAAAAGTCAGTATGCTATCTTATCATCCACACAAGAACACAAAAGTAAATACAACAAGAACTTAAGATAACCTTTAAGTCGCAACCATGCATGCATCATCTCATGAGCTAAAATAGAACCTGTCAACAATCTGCAAAAACAAGAAACTTGTAAGAATAACACAAAGTCAAAGTACTGTTTTCTTCAAAGAAAAGTATCCGTAGTTCCTCAGATTTCCTGGTAACAAAACGTTTCCCGGGTTCCTAGATAGAAGAGGCAAATTGAATAACAAAGTAAGATATGGTGATGAAATTTTGCTCATTAGCTCTTAATTCCTTTTTTGCCAACATGAAAGGAAAAATATTTTGAATCAGTTGAAACAGTACTAGTATTTTCTGTAACTTTTGCCAATATTTTTCGACTGGAAGCTGCCAATTCTTATACCGTTATATTTTTACAGGTACAACTCAGGAAGAGAACATTAAAGCTTTACCTCGGGAGACCATATAGAATTAGAATTGCGGTGACTTCACAACGACGTGTCAACCTATACGGCTCTGTTATCATTTCCATAATTTTGTTTCCCGACATTCTCGGTCTCCTCAATATCTGAGATATTATTACCCAGTCAAAACCCAGTAGACCAACAGAGTTGGGGTACAACTTGGAATAGGTGATGAGAGAGCCATTTATCTTGTGTATGGAAAAGTACTCACCGTGCTGACAGTCTGTTCTTCAGATAAGCACAAACCTCTTGTTTCAGGAAGATGGTGGTGGCCCTAGTTTCCAAAGAAAAGAAAATAGTTAGTCAAAATGGAAGAACTGTGTTTCCTCAGTTCAGCATAATCAACGTACAGTTTTCTCTCCTTCCATGGCTTCATTCAAAGCCTGTCTTTCTACCAGAAGTAGAGGGACTTGTTGTTCCACTTTCATATTGAGACCTTCATAAAATTCTTGTATTTCGAGATAAAGAGGCTGGCACTCATTTGTATCCATCACTGCAGAGTCAAGGCACTCCAGGCAGAGCTTACGACCATCATCTAACAGTACATATCTTGATTCTCTTGGCTGTCAAGTAAATGAACCATATTGGAATGAACTGAGCCAAATCTTTTGCAGACACCAACTTATCTAACCAAGTATGCTCAAGACTAAACATCATAACTGAACATACCTCCATTCTCTCACAACTGCAGCATCTTGGAGTACCATCCACCTCATGTGATGGACAGTATTTTTGTAACCAAAAAGGGTGTGCCCTATATTCAATAAGGCCATTGATATTTGTAGGAATCTGAACAAGGAGTAACCATAAGACGGTTCATATGAAATGTAAAATAAAGAGAAGACTAACACAAACAGATAGGAAAAGCATAATGAAGTGATTCTTACAAATTGCTTGCAGACATCACATTTTGGGTGAAAGCGCTCCTTATAGCAAGTTTTATGGTATGGATGATTTCCTGACATGGAAAACTGCATGATCTTGTTGGTAATAGGTCAATACTAATGCCACTGTTTAATAAGTAAACATAACAACAAAGAGCTACCTCATAGTCATATATTGGTTGACTACAAGCATGGCAGCAAAAACATTCGGGATGCCAAACAGCCCCCATGCAACTAAGAAAACGCCCATGGCCGATCTCACTGTGACATCCAGCACATGTCCTGAGTAAAGAAGTGCATAGCACATTACAAACAGGTCATAGAGTACACATAATAATTCACTAAAAAAGCATTCATGCTTACCATCCTAGAATGTTTTAGACCATTACAACACCCTCCTGATATAGTTACACAACAAATTATAAGCTTTCATTTTTTTTCCTTCTAATGGCATTGGGAGATTTCACACACCCAAGAAACTTCTTGTAACGAATATACTCATACCATATGGAGCCTTTTCAAAATTTGAACCAAAAATATGCCATGGTTTATACAATAACACAGCAGCCTTATTATTTGACTATATATCTTGTCTACAATTTTATTTTGGGCCTCAAAATTTCAAACCACAGTTTGCAAGAAGCATTTTGAAGTAGAACATAAAGGACTTAATGCTTAAGTAAATTAAATCCACAGTTTCCAAAAGTACTCTGTTGAACATCTTAAAGTTCACGAATGTCTCATGAAAAATGACGATTCTCTGAATTTCTAGTGCATATAAATGAAATTTGAAAAGCTGATATGTAAAGGCCTCACCCAAGACAAATCATACCACTAGAATATATCATATCCAGGAGTGAATTTCTAACATCGACATGACATGCGCCCCCCCCCCCCCCCCCCAAAAAAAAAAAAACATTGTACGTATACGAATTTGCTTAGATACTAGCATGGGTTGCGTGCATGGCTCTGGATTTTACTTATTGTACTTCCTTTATGATGAACTCTCATATGAATCCAATGATGTGGCACTTCACATTAATCAATTCAACATAGAAGTCCAAATAAAGTATCTTACTATGCTAGAGTAATGCATTAAACACATACCTGAATCCAGATGAGAACATAAATGGTAACTGTTGAAATGCATTGCCGCCGTTGGCACTGCTGTTTTCACGAGCACGGGAGTGTGAGCTAGTTTCACGGGCACGAGGAGGTGATCCATTTTCACGAGCATGAGGGGGTGATTCAACATTCAAACTTTCCTGAATAGCTCTTGCAAGTTGCTCATCGTCATCTAAATGCAGATTCTTTCCTAAAAGGGAAAAATAAATGAAACCAGAATGTATTAAAACCTAGATGCAATAATGTATTTTAAATGTCCAAGGCAGAACAGCTAGCTATAGAGAGAGATCTAAACGAACATATAATATTCTGACTATGGCTCGGGTACAATCCCCACTAGTAAATACATGCAAATGTTTTATCCCGGGTATTTTAATGATTACATCTAGAAGGTGCACCAAACTTTTCTAAAAACCTTGTTACAAAAAAAACTTGCTTATACTGGTCAAGTGATCGCCATAACAAAAATAATAACCATATGTGTATCTTTTCTTCAATTATCAGAAACCATAAGTGCTGCTACAAGGTGATGAAGTAGATCAATAATCCAATCCAAAGACATCTATAAGAAACTATTTACGCTCAAAATAGGGGACGGCCTAAGAGGACGACCAGCAGAGGATTTCAGCTTTTTCAGAGTGTGGGCAGCAGGAGTAATAGATACAATACTAACCTGTTCCCTTTGATTTCCAGTGCTCCTCTTCTGATAAAGAGAGTGCTATAGCACGGTCAATATCCTCATTGTCAAATTCCGAATCAACATCCTGTATTGAATGTGAAGATTGAATCAGCTGCATAGTCAAACGAATTGATATTTGTTTATCAGCCAAAATTTCAAATACCAATATAATGTTTAAATGAACAGAAATTGATTGGTCTATATAATCACCTAATATATTTCTGTGGAAGTACAAGTGCCAACGGCAGATGGTAAACATTTTTAGTATCACATAGTAATATAGATGACAAGGTGTCAAGACCCTGACTGTATCTGTACCGAAGGACCAACACCTGTGCCTCCTAATCAGTTATCCAACGGACAGCAGTGAAGAACGAAGCGTTACGCAAGATAAACAGTGATGATGAACTTCGGAAGAAAAGCAGTAACTTCCAACAAGTAATAGTAATTCTGGTATTACTGTTGTAAGCGTGCATAATTACTTGCTGTAAACTCGGACCCATATATGCCGGCTTAGCCGTGAGAAAGAAGTAAGAAAAGAAGAGACTAAAATTAGTGTCCCTAGCGTAGAGTACTTTTCTTCTTCCTGTATCTTCCTTGCGATTCACCACCGATGTATCCCGAATTGCTCTCAATCTAGCTCCGAGGCATTACAGTGGAATCAGAGCCAACCGATTCTCGGCAGGTTTTTTTTTGGAGGCGACTCGATTCTGCGACGGCGGCGGTAGAAACCATCAGAGCATGGCGGCGATAATTTTTGGACGACGGAGCGGCGACTGGATCCGGGCGACAAGGGTTGGTAAGCGTGTTTTACTGTAAAATTCCGCAGTCCCCTTTGTGTTCCAGTTCTCCGCGGAGGCGTGTGAGATTTACGGAAGGTTGGGTTGGCTTGCTGTAAAATCCCCAATTCCTACCTGGAGATCTTTGGGCGACGGTGAGGTACTGGGTGTATTGGACAGACGAGTTCCTGGTCCTCGTTTGCACAGATCCCAGTCCTAGCGGCGATGGGTCAGACCAGACATCAAACAGCGGCGGTGGCAGGAGCATTTGACGCGCAAACTGCAGTCGAGCGTCTCGAAGCAGAGATGGCTGAGATGTGTACCGATCTCTCCGATCTGAAGCAATCCACTGCAGTACTCACAAATATCCAGAAAAACATGGTTACACTGACTGATTTAGACACACTGATGCAGAAATACCTAAAACCACCAGCTTCACCAACGGGCACAAGTCAAATCATGCCAACTGAAGGTAATTCCATCACTCACGATCCCCCATCTAGTAAGACGGCTCTGGATACTAGTTCTGCACCTGTGATATGGTCAAGTGCTGCACACACTCTGGGAATGCCTTATAGCAATGGTATTCTTGGTACATCAGCAGCAAACACAGCTGTGATAACTGACAGCGTTACTTGCACGACATCTCGACTTCCTGTTCAGCAACACAACCAGTTTCCGTTACAGAACACTGGTTTGCATGTGCCAACTCATTTTCAGATACCTCCACTCACACAGCCACCTCCTCCACGAATTGAGCCACACACCCACCCACCACATACAGGAAATGGGCAACAACATCAGAACTTTCCACCGAATTATAATCCAGTGACTGGGCAGTTTTTACCACTACCAGATCAGCTATCACGCCAACAACCTGGTGTCAACTTCAGAATGCAGCAACATGAAAATGACAGAAATGAGAGACTGCAGCAGTTGGGAGGGGTGTCATACTATGCAGATGCAGTGTTAAAAGGACCAAGACTAGAGATTCCACTCTTTGAAGGAGAAGATCCAATCGGTTGGCTTCAGGTGTGAGAAGTTTTTCGACATGCCTGGTACTCCTTATGAGCAGTGGGTCAATATTGCAACAGGACATTTTTATGGCAGAGCCAAAGTCTGGTTGAAAACATATGTGTCCCATGGCAAATGATCACTTGGCAGCATTTTTGTCAAATGATCGCTGATAGGTTCACTCAAGCAAATGCCCATGAGGCAGTGGAGAGACTGAAAAATATTCAACAACATGGTTCAGTCCAATCTTACATTGATATTTTTGAAGAATGTGTACAATTGGTAAAAAGGGATCACCCTTATTTGCAAGAGTTATTCCTTATGAGCTGCTTCATTGGTGGTTTAAGAGCTGACATTGAACACGATGTTAGTGGACAGAGGCCTACAGGAATCTTGCAAGCATATTGGTATGCCAAAGTGTATGAAAATGCAGCTGCAGCCAAGAAACACTACTACCAAAGCTTCCAGTCCAAACCCAGAGGGCAAACCAACTTCCGATTCCCACCAAAGCCCCTGCATTTACCAAATGTGGATAAGCCTGCACATAACAACCAACCTGCTAGACCAAATCGGGAATGTTGGTACTGCAAAGAACCCTGGAACAGGGAACACAGGTGCAGGCAGGGCAGAACCTTGCACATTATGCAGGAGTTGGAGGAGGACACATACAGTAACACAGAGGAAGAACAGGCTCAAACACCAGAACCAGCTTACCACACTGCTCCTACAACACCTGACAACACCCCACAAAAACCAGAGCTTATGCATCTCTCAGCTCATGCAACTGAAGGTACAGCTGGCATTGCCACATTCTCTTTACTGCTCACCATTGGAGGACAAAGAGCGGTTACATTAGTAGACAGTGGAAGTTCACACACATTTATGGACAACAAATTTGCCCTCAGATCCACTTGTCAGCTCATTCCTGCTACCCCAAAGAAAATTGCTATAGCTGGGGGCGGCCACCTCTTATCAGATGCAATGATACCAGACACACTACTTTGTTCAGGGGCATCAGTTTGAATCCACGTTTCACGTTCTCCCACTCCAGACATATGATGTTATTCTCGGCATCGATTGGATGTACCAATTCAGCCCAATCACACTTGATTTACCACTCAGATTGTTGACAGTCTGCAAAGATGGCAAGAAGATTACCTTGACTGATCACAACCAACCAACAACAAACTTCCTGGTGGAAACGGCTGAGATGTCGAAACTCCTAGCAAAGTCAGTATTGGGCTACATTATTCAAATCCATGAGATGGAATCAACCACGGACAGTGACGCTCCTACTTGTCCTGAAGAACTCCAGCCTCTGCTAAAACAGTTCGCATCTCTGTTCACCGAACCAGACACACTGCCACCAGCCCGGGATTGCGACCATGCTATCAACTTCATTCCTGGGGCTCAGCCACCAAACTTGAGACCCTATCGGGTACCCCACATGCAAAAAGGTGCCATGGAAGAAATAATACTCAAAATGCAGAAGAATGCAGAAATCCGAGCTAGCCTGAGCCCATATTCTTCCCCAGCTGTGATGGTTTGTAAATGTGATGGCAGTTGGCGCCTGTGTGTTGACTATAGATTACTCAACTCTCTCACGATCAAAAATAAGTTTCCCATGCCTGTCATCGAGGATTTGCTTGACAAACTCAATGGAGCAATGGTCTTCACTAAACTGGATCTTCGCTCGGGGTACCACCAGATTCGGATGAATACAGCTGATATTCCCAAAACAGCGTTCAAAACACACATGGGTCACTACGAGTACATCGTCGTGCCATTCGGGCTGACCAATGCACCAGCAACATTTCAAAAATTGATGAATGACATCTTCAAGGCTCATCTCCGTAGCTTTGTACTCGTATTCTTCGATGACATACTCGTCTACAGCAAGAATATGACAGAACACCTGGAGCATTTACACACTGTATTTACAATTCTGCAGCAATAATCCCTGTTTATCAAACTAAGCAAGTGCATGTTTGCTGCCAACCAAGTGGAATATCTGGGGCATGTGATATCTGGTGCAGGGGTAGCTACTAAGCCACAGAACATAACTGCTATTGTCAACTGGCCAACCCCGAAAAATGTCAGCAAGCTACGTGGCTTCTTAGGCTTGACAGGTTACTACAGGCGCTTCGTCAAGGACTCTGGCCAGATTTGCCGAGTCTTACATGACCTGTTGAAGAAGGATGCCTTCCACTGGTCTGCTGAACACACTCTGGCATTAGAAAAACTGAAACAAGTGATGACTACATGTCCAGTATTAGCATTGCCAAACTTTTCCATTCCTTACGTGCTCGAAACCGATGCATGTGGATCTGGATTGGTCGCAGTCTTGATGCAACAGGGCAAGCCTCTAGCTTACTACAGCGAACAAAGGCCACATACCAGCGAATTAAGCGTGTTTTCTATTGGCCACATCTCAAACAAATGGTGGAGAAGTTTGTACAAGAATGTCCAGTCTGCCAATTGGTCAAAGTGGAGCACACCCATCCAGCGGGTCTTCTCAAGCTGTTGGAAATTCCTGACACCCCATGGGCTGGTATATCTCTGGACTTCATCGTAGCATTGCCTAAATCTCAAGGGAAAGAGGTCATACTGGTGGTGGTCGATCGTCTAACTAAATACACACATTTTATTGCCCTGAGCCATCCCTACACAAGCCATTCCTACACAGTAGACCAGATTGTCACAGTATTCCTGGACAACATGTTCAGGTCACATGGATTCCCACAAGAAATAGTGTCGGACCGTGACCAAATCTTTACCAGTACAATATATCAGCAAGTCTTCAAGTCATTCAAGATTGCCCTAAAGTTCAGCACGGCATACCATCCGCAAACGGATGGACAGACCGAGCGAGTAAATCAATGCCTTGAGGCATATTTGCGCAGTATGGTCTTCCAGGAGCCTAAAGAGTGGGCCAAGTGGCTACCCATGGCCGAATGGTGGTACACAACACATCGTACCATTCCTCAGTCAAAATGACACCGTTTGAAGCACTGTATCACTATACTCCTAGGATGATTGGTGAACCTACAGAGACTGCTACCATGTGCCCAGCATCCCAACTTACAGTCATTGAACGAGACAAGAGACAACAACTCAAAGAAAACCTACTGCAGGCACAAAACCGTATGAAGCTCTATGCCGACAAGCTCATGACAGAACGCCACTTCAAGGTCGATGACATGGTATACTTGAAGATACAACCATACCAGCAAAATGTCTTTGGACTTCGTGGTTCCTTGAAACTCCACTCCAAATATTATGGTCCTTTCAAGATACTCCAAAAAGTTAGTGATTTGGCATACAAACTCCATCTGCCTGAGACAGCAACCATCCACCCTGTATTCCATGTCAGCCAACTGAAAGGTCATCTGGGTAAGAATGCTATCCCACTTCCTCATGTTCCCCTGGTTACTGGAGATGGCAAGATCAAAACAACACCCTTTGCCAAACTGGATGAACGTCTAATCAAGCGCCAGCGAACACCTGTGCCACAATGGCTCATACACTGGGAAAGTTTGGGTCCAGAAGATGCAACTTGGGAAGACAGGTGCTTCATTGAGACGACGTTTCCATCGTTCCAACCTTGAGGACAAGGTTGATCTCAAGGCGGCGGGATTGTCAAGACCCTGACTGTATCTGTACCGAAGGACCAACACCTGTGCCTCCTAATCAGTTATCCAACGGACAGCAGTGAAGAACGAAGCGTTACGCAAGATCAACGGTGATGATGAACTTCAGAAGAGAAGCAGTAAATTTCCAACAAGTAATAGTAATTCTGGTATTACTGTTGTAAGCGTGCATAGTTACTTGCTGTAAACTCGGACCCATATATGCCGGCTTAGCCATGAGAAAGAAGTAAGAAAAGAAGAGACTAAAATTATTAGTGTCCCTAGCGTAGAGTACTTTTCTTCTTCCTGTATCTTCCTTGCGATTCACCACCGATGTGTCCCGAATTGCTCTCGATCTAGCTCCGAGGCATTACACAAGGTTACCAACAGGAGGTAGCAAATATATTGAAAACACATATTGATATAGATAGATAAGTATTGTAGCCTTTCTTGGTAACAATGTGGTTCTCAATAAGGGGTTAATTACATCCATGTACCCATAAAGTACAAAATGGATATATGTGATCGCAAAGAAAGATACAGCCAATAAGTAATATTCCCTCTATCCCAAACTAAGTGACTCAACTTTTTCTAGATACGGACGGATCTACACACTAAAATGCGTCTAGATACAACCTTATCTAGAAAAAGTTGAGTCCCTTATTTTGGGACGTACATTAGCACTCAAAATAACAGTGTTAGTATCAAATGTGTTGTCATTGTTTCTTCTTATTATTATGTTGTTTGAGACAATAAAATAAAGCTACAATACACTACAACAAGTGTTCATCACATAGTAAGCATCAGAGATGCACAAGAGTAGCAATTGTGGGCATTGCATAAGGTGGGGGCCTGGTGGGATCCATTGCCTCAATCTCACGCCACATCTAAGGGATAACTGGTTGGTCAAGATGAGAAGCCATCAAAGCAAATGCCAGCATCCCACCGACAAGGTGCATGTGAACACACGACCAGTTGCATCAAAGGAATCATTGCTGCCCAAGTTTCCCATGCTCTTGCAGAGTCAAAGCGAGGCCTGTATTCTATCGATCAACCATATTTTGCCTCTGCCTCGACACACGCTGCTCACATTGGTGGTATTGTTAGCATTAGTTAGGTTTTGAAGGGACAACTCTAGGCTACAGCCATATATGGGTATACACTACAATTGCAGCTGAAAGGTAGTACCTTACAATTATGGATAGATCATTGTCAGTTTCAAATATAATCAAGATGGCACTTTATATTAAGATAGATGTTTTCTCTGTATAGGCCTATAACTGCTTTCAAAGATGAATGCCCAAAACTTCATATGTAAGTATAGTTGGGCAACGACGATTGTATGTGTACCCCTGTGGCATAAATTTTGCAAACGGGGGAGCAGCAGAGCAAACTACACTTCCAGTTAACAGTATAATACGTTCAGTTTCCCTCAAGGAGCATATATGTTCAGTTTCCCTCAAGCTCATCTCATATGCATCTCCTTTGGCCATTCTAGTAAAACAGAATGACACTATCATTATGAAACGAGATGCACTGAAGAACACCAGTAAACCCTTATTAGTCATCACACTGAAGTACTTACAGTCACAATAGTGGAACTGGAGGGCTCGTTCCATCTTGCCTCTTCCGCGGGCTTGCTCTGATATTGCCCTTCAGATATGTTGTGAGTTGAACCTCTAAAAAATTTGGTCAGCCAACCCATACTGTTTCAAATGGTAATGCACCGTAATATCTGCAACCAACCGATCCAGTTAGCACACAAAAGAATGACATCAATAAAAATTGGGAGGCGGGATCAATGCTGAAGGATGGCATTTAACAGTACCAAGAGCTAATTAAGTTAGTAGATCGATTGTACTGTAAATCATACAATTTATATGCCCCCACTAAGCAAACCAATGTTCAAAAAAGTGTTACGAAGCGTACGCTTACGCTTACCCTGTATCTGTACGTACAAACACGTGGCGTACGATACGATACAGGCCCAGCTTGTCGTAGTCATAGCTCCTTGGCTTCTTGGCTTCCTCTTCTTCCTCTTGGTAGAGTGGGACGGTTCGCCGTTCGCCCAACCCCGCAGCAATCTCTCCCCCTCACCTCCCTTCCCCGCCGGCAAGGGTTCCTGATCGCGGAAGAGGTCAATCGATCTGTCGTAGCTCTGCTCCCCTTGCAACTTACTCCACCGGGTGGCGGCGTCTGCGTTGAGTTTCACCACCCGACAACAGGGGCACGCGGCGAGGCCCCTCCTGATCTGTATCCGCCCGCCCGCGCCACGCTGCTCCCGTACGTTGCGGTGGCCCCTCCCCAAATCACTCTGCAGGCCGGCCACATAATTCGATTGCCCGTTGTGCGTGAGGTTGGTATCGATGTCTTTCCTCTTTCGCTACTGGTTCTGCTTAATGTCCGGCTAGTTTGACCATCAAACCCCTACTGCTTGTTTCTGTGTTTAGTAGCCATGTTGAATACCCCTGTTTTGATTGTTGGAAAAATATACCAACCGGCGCCGCATATATGGCTCGCTCGTGCGGCGCACCGCGATTCGGGATAGATCGACTGTGTCCTTCCTCTTCTGTTTATAAAACAACTCCATCTCATCTTATCTTCTCACAGTCGCTCTTATCCCCTCAAGGCTTAATACCAGCCACACAATCCACTCGGTGGAAAAGCATTCGTGGAGGAGACCGCCGCCGCCCAACAACCGAGCACGACGAGGAGGCTTCCTGCGCCGACGAGCAGGCATTGGGGAGCGCGAGGAGGAGGCGCGACGCTCGGAGGGCTCGGCCAAGCCGCCGCCGGCGAGCGCAAGTAGGAGGCGCGGCGCTCGGAGTCTCGGAGGGCTCGACCAGACTGCCGCCAGCGAGCTCTCGGCCATGCCGCCACGGCGAGCGCGAGCAGGAGGCGCGGCGCTCGGAGTGCTCCGCCATGCCACCGCCGGCGAGCACAAGGAGGAGGCGTGGCGCTCGAAGGTCTGACACGGAGAGGGCTCCGCCAGGCTGCCGCCGCCAAGCACAGGCTAGGTCGCCATCGGCAAGCATGCAACGGGGAGAGGACCATCATCGTCGAGTCGAGGAGGTTGACTCAGGCCGCACTACCTTCGTCGCCATCTGATGAGGCCAATTGCGCTGCCTAAGCCGCACTCTCGTTGCCTGTATCCACTGGATTGTATCCACTGGATTAGTGCGGCAATTATGCGGGATTAATGTGGCAATTATGACCAAATTAATCTGGTAATTAGTAAGCAATTACTATTAATCTGACAATTATTCAGGATTATTCCGGCATTAATGTGGCAATTATGACCAAATTAATTTCGCAATTAGTAACCTGGCAATTACTTGAGTTAATTTGAAAATTACGGCGAGTTCAGCAGGAAAAAAGTGGCCGGATAGGTCCAAAGTGGACGCGTGGAAAGTATAGCTGGCTAGCCGCCGCACAGAGCTAACTCGCGTGCGGCGCCGCCGCGTAGTACGCTCCTTGTTGGAAAAAGATACCAACCGGCACGAAGGTCTGACACGGAGAGAGGGCTCCGCCAGGCTGCCGCCGCTGAGCACAGGCTAGGTCGCCATCGGCAAGCATGCAACGGGGAGAGGACCATCATCGTCGAGTCGAGGAGGTTGACTCAGGCCGCACTACCTTCGTCGCCATCCGATGAGGCCAATTGCGCTGCCTAAGCCACACTCTCGTTGCCTGTATCCACTGGATTAGTGCGGCAATTATGCAGGATTAATGTGGCAATTATGACCAAATTAATCTGGTAATTAGTAAGCAATTACTATTAATCTGACAATTATTCAGGATTATTCCGGCAATTACTCGGAATTAATGTGGCAGTTATGACCAAATTAATTTCACAATTAGTAACCTGGCAATTACTTAAGTTAATTTGAAAATTACGGCGAGTTCAGGCAGGAAAAAAGTGGCTGGATAGGTCCAAAGTGGACGCGTGAAAAGTATAGCTGGCTAGCCTACTTGAGTTAATTTGAAAATTACGGTGAGTTCAGGCAGGAAAAAAGTGGCCGGATAGGTCCGAAGTGGACGCATGGAAAATATAGCTGGCTAGCCGCCGCGCAGAGCTAACTCGCATGCGGCGCCGCCACGTAGTACGCTCCTTGATTGTTAGGTGTGGTAGCATTACCGTGTCTGTGGAGACCTGTGGAGACATATACATATACAGAGACTGTACAATCCGTGTAGTAAATCAAAGCATTTGCAGCTCTTAATGCTTTACGATAGCATTGTCGGGGTACCTCCAAAAAAATCGTAGTAGCTCTGTTGCCCGGTGATTGGTAGCCAGACTAGAAAAGAGGGGTGTGGATGGACCGGGAGAAAATGCCTTTTCAGCTGGGAAATTCTCAGAGAATGGGAGGGAGGGTGGGTGGCTTAAAATGGGAACCTGGCATCGAATTTCATCATGTGCAGTTGGCCAGTTGTGTTTCCTTGAATGCTACTCTTTGTGATGTCATATAATAATACTGTGCCCTTTTTCCTTTCCCAACTTTACGTGATGCTGCTAGTGATACATAGAAACCTCGGCCTTTACAAGTGTCATTTCATATCTTGGATTGGCATACTCACCACCTGTTCAGGGCACCAAGATTGAGGATTGGTGGCTGCAAGCCAAGCAAGCCACACCCAAGCGGCCTTGCGACAATGACGCTGCTCACCGCATGGATGATTTGGAAACATCGTAACGAATGCACATTCGATAACGCGCGCCCTAATCACACCTCTACGATGAGTAGGATAAAGACAGAGGCCATTCTCTGGGCTAGAGCATGAGCATTAGGCTTGCAGGTATACTTGCCAGAGAATTGGGATGTACACTGAGTTTTCTTTCTAAGTGTGTTGTACCCAGCCTACTTAGGCTTGTAAATACTTTCTCTCCTATTCAATGAAACGAGACGCAATCCTTTGGGGTTTTTCTCGAATATCTTGGATTGGCTCTGGGAATCATTGCTCGATCCTATCCACCATATTAATAATTTCTGCAAGGTAGATAGGTTATTTCTTGGTCTGCCTTGTGTGGGCATTAAAGGTGTGCCATTTCATATGTTGGATTGGCTCTGTAGAAATCCTTGCTCGATCCCTATCCACCACATTAACTATTTTTCAAGCTAAATTGATTATTCTTGGTTTGCTAAATAAACAATCACCATCTAAAAAAGCAATACTTTACAACTTAAAGTAGATAATCCTGGCAAGTATATTGAAAGGAAAAATAGTAAGCAATCAGTATTTTTATTGTACAAAACTTACAGCAAATTTAGGAAGTGCAGAAACAGCATTAAAACAAAAACTATATTCAGACTGTAGGCCTACTTTGTTACGATCTGTGATCTCTTGAAGAGTATGCATGAAGAAATATGCATGAGCAGGAAAACCACATCGTCAAGGTTAGTTTTAGAGATTGTTAAACATAGGAGCAACAAAATACACAGCACGACAGGCCGGCAGCTTTTTTTCGAGAAAACGCGGCGGCATTTGCTTAGATTTCTAAGGGACAAGCCACGCAAACTAATATATTGAATAAACTAGGACTAAAGTAGAAACGTTTAATTCACTGACTAATTTCTTTTACCTGTGAAACTGATAAAGTAGAAACTCTGATTGCACATAAAAACTATAGCATGCACATACAACTAACTAATCTCTTTTACTAGACAAAATTGCAGTGAACATTTCGTTTCTGTGTAGCAAATATGAGAAGACTGTACATAAGTACAGCGGAGTTATAAATCATCATCTTTCTATAAATCACGTACTCGCTATTGTACTATAGGAAACACTATAAATCAACATCCCTCCAAATGTGTCACCGTTATAACCAAAAGGGGCAACATAGGATGTAGGCGATATACGTACCTCAATATAATTAGATTTTTGACACATATGGTGGAGAGACCCCTCCAGAGTCTGGCAGCCGGCTGGTAATGATACAGGACTGCCTTCGTAGCTTCAGCCAAGAAAAGAGTAAAACAAGTAAGTTAGTCTCTGTCTGGAATGGGTTCAAGTGTAGAAATAACAGAAACAGCAGCAACAAAACTATGGTGTGTTTGTTGGCGAAGTATTTTTGAAGTATTATGGGAATACCATAGTTTTTAGAAATACCATGGTTTGAAATACTTTGAGGCCCTGTTCGTTTTGCTGGGAATGAATCCAGACGTGGATCTGTTCCAGGCAGGGATCGGGTTGATCCCATCCCATCACCCAATCCCCACTAACCCCCACTCAACCTGTCCCCACAATAATCCTGACTCAGGTTTTTCGTTCGGTTAACCCCAGAATACTCACAACAGAAAAAACACAGCAGCACATCTCGGATATAACAGATAATGAGTGTTGTCCCAGTTCAAGAACTGGATAAACATTAAACATGAAGTTTCAACAGCACAATGCGAGTACTTGAACAACTAAATTTAACATTACACATCTGGTTTCAGAAAGTAGAAATCCTGATACAGTTCAAAAGTAGCAGCAAAGGTTACACCGTGTTGTGCTTTGGCACTTCTTCAACACTTCAATCTTCATCTAGTATCTCTCATCAATTCATCCTAGATCTCAGCAACATGACGACTGCTTCTGGAGCCACCACTCATGACACAACATGCCGGAGTGGCGGCTCCGGAAAGTTTTTTTTTTGGCATCTAAAAAAACTTAACAACAGTCAAGATATACAAGATACACTCAGCAACATGACGACCGCTTCCGGAGCCGCCACTCCAGCATCCTATTCTCCGGCGACGACGAGGCGACTGTCACGCTCGGCGCCGGCATCGGCATGGTCCAGTTCTCGACGATGAGCATGGACACGCCTCCGTCGTGCTCCCCCAGTCTCAGCTGGTGTTCTCGTCGAAAGATCACATCCCGTGAGACTTGGAGGCGCTTCTTGAGAGGATCATATAGGCGATAAGCCTTGCTCCCGTGCTCGTAGTCGATCATCACCATCGGGCGTGAGCGATCGACCAGCTTCTTAAGTCCTAGCCTGGTCTCCTTCATGTAGAGACCCTGCAACCAAACACACGAAGAAAGTGTACGTTTGGCTTGCGGCCGTACCAGCCTTCAAACGGAGTCTTGCCCTCGAGGCTTCTTGTCAGCGATCTGTTTAGAACAAACACCGCCGTCGATGCTGCCTCGCCCCAGAATTCAGCGGGCACCTCCATTGCCTTGAGCATGCTCCTCGTCGCACCGCCGATGGTCTGGTTCCGCCTCTCCACTACCCTGTTTTGCTGTGGAGAGTACGGGGCAGTGAGGTGGCGCTGCACACCACGCTTTGCGCATCACTCGGCGAAATCAGTCACCGTGAACTCGCCTCCACGATCTGTGCAAAGAACACGAAGCAGGCGCCCTGCTTCAGCTTGGAAGCGACGGAGAGCTGTGGATGCCTCGTCCTTGGTCCTAAGCAGGACGATCCACATGAAGCGAGTGTGGTCGTCAACGAGCAGCAGGAAGAAGCATATTCCTCCGGGCGTTGGCGGCGTGATCGGGCCGCACAAATCGCCGTGCACGAGCTCGAGGGGTGCCGTCGCGCGGTACTTGGCTGTCGCCCGGAACGGAGCTCGGCGATGCTTTCCAGCAATGCACGCCTCGCAAAGCTGCTCAACGTGGCTGATGACGGGGAGGCCGCGCACCACGAAACGCGAGTGCCAGCGCCAGGCATCGTCATTGGCATGTGCGGCCAGACACACAGGCTGCACAATTTTCAGGTGAGCTATGTACAGTTCTTGGTGCGTGGTACCTTGGGGATCACCTCCTTGTCCTGGTCCCGCACCGTCATGAAACCATGCTCGACGTGCGTGGGGAAGCCGAGCTCGTCCAGTTGGCCGATGCTGACGATGCTTGACTTCAGCTTCGGGATCCAGTAGATGCTGGAGAGCTCGTGATGCCGCTCGCCGTCGATGGCGAAGAGGACGGTGCCGCGCCCACAGATGTCGACGACGGATTCGTCCCCGAAGTGCACCTTGCCGGAGACGCCACGGTCCAACTCCACGAACATGGCCTCGTCACATGTCATGTGGTTCGAGGCTCCCATGTCGAGGTACCACGCCGGGTTGACGTCATGTGCTACACGCCGGGGCACGACACACACGCGCTCCTCGTTGAGGAAACGTGCTCCCCCGTCAGCAGCGAGGCCACCGCCACCGGAGCAGGCACGACAGGCCTAGCAGTCATGGCGTCGACTACCTCGACGATGGTGGCCATGTGGAGGCTGGTCTCCTCGTTGTCGTCATCGCGCTGCGTGAGGTGGGCCACCGCTGCAGCCTCGTCGTGCTGCTTCTTCCTGCAATCACGGGCCCGGTGCCCCTTTTTGCCGCAGTAGCGACACCTGTCGCGGTCAAGGTCGTCGTTGCCGGTGGCCAGCGTCGTGCCCTTGTTTGGAGATAGGCCGTTCTTCTGCGTGCGAGAGCCCTGGCCGTGGTCACGCCCACCACCGTTGCTAGCGCCACTGCCGCCGCTGGGCTTCTTCCACGCCTCCCACTGCTGCTCCGTTAGTAGCTGCTCACCGCCGACGTTCGAGCCGCCCGGCTCACCGTCAAGGCGTCCCTCAACGGCGCGCAGGTGACCCACAACCTCCTCGACAGTGAGGAAGGCTGGATCCATCATCGTCTCCATCGAGAATGCGATCTAGATGAAGCGGCCTGGGACAATAGACAAGAATTTACGGACTACCTTCTTGTCGTCGCAAGTGTCGCCGATGGAGCGCATGATCGATGGTAGGTTAGAGATGCGCATCCCGAAGTCCTCGATGCGCTCGCCGGGCTTAAACACGATCGACTCAAACTCGGTTCGGAACCGTCGCACGCGTGTGTCGCGCACGCGATCGGTGCCCTGTGCTAGATGCGGATGGCCTCCCACACCGCCTTAGCGCTGCCTTTCCCGATCAGCATCGGGTGCATCTCCATCGGGTGGATCGAAGCAGCGCGGCCAGCGCCTGCATGTCCTCCCGTGGCGAGACGCCGTCATCCTCGAATGCATCCCATAGGGACGCGGCCTACATGTTCACCTCCATCACCATGGCCCAGTTGGTGTATTCTCCCTGTTTCAGCATCGGGAAGACGAGGCTAGCGCCGGCACCTCCGCTTGCCTCGCACACCACCTCACGCTGCACCACGATCTCTCCGCCTCCACGCCGAGCTCAGCTTGGCGAGCACCATCGTGGCCCTGGCACCGGTGTCACGGATCAATGGGGTGATGGGGTGTTGCCGGTGTGAGCGCCGTTCGACATGGTTGTGCCTCACCCGCTCTGATACCAAATGTTGTCCCTAAACCCTACCGGAGAGGAAAAAGATCGAGAGAGGCAGAGCAAAACGAGCACACACAAGAGTTTTTGCCGCGCACAACAACTTGCAACTTTTCTGTTTTTCTCATCTTTTATTTTGGCTTACAACGGGAACCACGAGCCCACGATCCACTTAGTTCGTGCCATCCCACAAATGGGATGAGGCCACGAGAATCACTCCAAGATTGTTAGGAAACTTGGAGCCTAATCTACTGACTACCACGACTGAAAACAAATGGCTAACTGAAACTAAAGCAGCTAACCTGCTTATGTCTGATAGAAAAGCAACCTAGCCTAGCACTGCACTGAATTACTACATAATAGGCCGCAGCTTTTATAAGTTGGTTGTATCATGTTCAATTCGGTTTGATTCTTCAGTCGAGATGATTAAAGTACCTAATCTTACTCGAAGGGAGTTACAGAGATTGAAACTTCCGGAGCTTATTTATTGTAGTTGGATTTTATTTTATTTTGACCGTGAAACCGTAGGGGAGGCCCCTACGGTGTGATTTTCATTAATATATAAAAAACATATGTACGGGGTGACCAAAGAAAAAAGGTCAACTTATTACAATCAGGGGGGAGAAAATGAAAAAAAAAAAAGCCATAAAAGAGCCTAAGAGAAACATGATCGTGACCAATCTTCAAGAATGTGAACAGCACTATGCTTTATCTATATCTGAAAGGAAGCACACTTTCCATCTGCAAAGCTTGATGTTTGATTTCTGAAATAAGATCATTTCGCACTTTCCAAATATTCCAAGCTGCGCATGCGAATATCTCAAAGAAGCAAGGTCCTGTGAAATTACTTTTTGCGAGCAGAATTCTTTCTGGAATTGGTGACGAATTGCACCAAAGCATTCCAATTTTGTTCCAACATCTGGTGGCAAAGGGGCAGTTAAAGAATAAATGGTCTCTAGTTTCACCAACATTTCCATTACAAAGTACGCAGCTCAATCCACCCTTAATATGACAATGTTTACGAGACATCAAAGCTCAATCCACCCTCAATATGCCAATGTTTACGAGACATCAAGTCTTTAGTATTAAGTCTGCCCATGATTAACAGCCAGGCAAAAACTCTGAGTTTTGGAAGGCATTTAGATTTCCAGAGATGTATCATAACTGGTTGATTAGGCAGACCTTCAAACATAAAGTTATAGAATTTGACCGAAGTATAAGTACCGTTTCCCCAAGAAAAAATTCTGAGATCAGTAGCGCTGGGGTCAGCAACTAGAGTGGGAAGAAAATCTTGTATATTTGTGTAATCCTCGTAAGCTTGAACTGACAGTGGCAAGGCGAATAAATCTGCCAGGTCTACATGAACCAGATTGGCGACCGAAGCATCTTCATCAAGTGCAAAGGAAAATAGCCGATGAAATTGTTCACAAAGAAGGGTATCAGTATGCCAAAAGTCCTTCCAAAACAGTATAGTGTCACCAGTAATAGGTTTTGCAACCGTGATGCTTTTGTAGATGTTGCTAAGTTTGAAAATGTCCTGCCACCAAAAAGATCCGCGGACAGATTGTGCATGAGGGGCCGTATCAGGAGAATAAAGGGACCACACTAAAGTCACCCACGGAGTGTCTTGCTTCGTGTAAATTTATGAAGTTGTTTTACAAGTAACGCCTGGTTATGAATTTCCAAATTCTTGATACCTAACCCTCCTTTCTTCTTCGGCCTACAGACCAAAGGCCAAGCAGCAAGTGAATTAACCGATGACGAATCTTCTTCTTTAGCCCATAAACAATGTCTTCGAGATCGATCAAAAATCTTAATAATTGTTTTATTGATCTTCAGAGAGGTCAAATAGTGATTGGGAAGAGTAGACAGAACTGAGTTAATTAGCTGCAGTCTCCCTCCATAATCCAAGAAGCGTGCACTTGCATTTAATCTTCGTTCTATATGGTCCACAATCGGAGAAAGGTCCTGGATGGTAGGCCTAGAAGTACCAAGAAAAAGGCCCAGGTATGTAAATGTTAGAGAACCTACTGCACACCCAAAAGTATTTGCAAGCAGCTGCAACTGATTCTCATCCACATTAATTGGAAGTAAGCAAGATTTTGAGTAGTTCACTCGAAGACCAGTAGCATCAGCAAAAGTTTGCAGGAGAGTTTTGAGAGCCAGCAATTGATGTGGACAAGCTTGCATAATTAGCAGAGTGTCGTCAGCGTATTGCACAAAGGGAAAGTCTAATCCGTTGATTGGCAGAGGTGCAAATATAATGCCCAGGTTCATTAATCTGTTAACCATTGACTGGAGAAGATCTGCCCCAGCAACAAAAAGAACCGGGGAGAAGGGGTCACCTTGGCGCATACCCCTTCGACAAGCAAATTTTTTCCCGGGAACACCATTTAGGAGAACCGAAGAGAAACCCGTGGAGAAAATGGATTTCACCCAACCAAGCCATCTTTCATCAAAGCCCCAACATTGTAAAATTTTCAATATTGCTTGATGTTCAATTGTGTCAAACGCCTTTGCAAAATCTAACTTTAGAATTACCATCTCTTTTTTTGTTTGCTTGCATTGATGTAAATATTCATATGCCCGGGCAACACAGTCTTGGACGGATCTGGACTTCAAAAATCCATATTGGTTCACATGCACCAACTTAAGAATTTCCTTTTGTAAACGGTTGGCCAAGAGTTTTGTGACGATCTTCAAACTTATATTTAGTAGAGAAATTGGTCTATAATCATTTGGACCCTCAGGAGCATTTGTTTTGGGAATAAGAGTAATGAAGGCATTATTTAAGCTTTGTAAATTGACAGAGCCATTCTAGAACTCGTGACAGAGTCTATAGAAGTCGGTTTTGATTATCGGCCAACAAACCCTGATGAATAAACCAGTGAAGCCGTCGGGCCCAGGAGCTTTATCAATAGCTAATTCTTGAACCAAGGTATCAATTTCTTCATGAGTAAATGGAGTTGAGAGATCACTTAACCCAGGTCTCGGATGGATATATTCTGAGAAGTCAAAATTCTCATCAAAAGGAGATGAAAACCCAAGTCTGTCTCGATAAGAATTCCATAGGACTCCTGCTTTCTCATGATGCTCGAAAGCTATTGAACCATCATCATGGGCTAGAGAGGCAATTGTTTTTTTTTCTAGATCTGATTGTTGCCATTGAGTGGAAATTGATGTTCAGGGTAAGTAATCTGCTTTCAGAAGGCATATGTCTTTTAATCCTGTGGTAAATTGATGCAAACAGAAAAGGTGTCAAAAGAAAGGTTTAATTAACTGGAATTTTATCTGCCATGTGTTTTCATACTTTTCAGTTGAAAAGGTTGATGATTCTGAATGAAAGCTCCCTACTTGAAAGTTGAAACTCCACTTTTATTTTCTATGTGCTATTCTTCTAAGTCACACTATGTTTGGGTTACTCCAATGCTGGAGGATACTAAGGAATTGTGAACTGATGATTAATATTGCTGCCTGTGTAGGTGAGAAAGAAGGCGGTGGTTCGAGATTAGGTTGGCTGGAGAGGTTAGGTCGAAAGAATGACCCTTGCCTGCCACACCCTGCATCACTCTAATGCCCTAATGCCAACTGAGCATCCAAAATGTAAGAAGAGAGTGGGCGAGTAGCACCACATATGAATATTGATCTGATAAACTTGTGTGTAGCTATGCACTTCTCTGTTGAGCAATATTGGATAGATTTAGGTCAGGTTTAATAGTTGAACATTGGCCTCTGCTTTATTCGCATTTTAGATGGTGCAAAGTTCATGTTCAGTATCTTGAGTTTTTTGTCAAGATTCGCTGCAAATTCTAAATCAGGATAAATGGCATTGAAGAGGATATACTTAGGAAGTCAACATAGAATGTTGAAGTACTCTCACAAGATGGTCATCTTATATTATTTGATGGATAGCTTCAAGTACTTCAAAATTAGGCTTAATCTGTCCTATCGAATGCTGTGAGATCTTCACACCCAGTCTCCCATTTATTTGTATCATGATTCTTTTCCGTATGCGGGGTTCAAATTTATTTAACAGTAACATCTACGCCTCATTTGAAGAGCTGCACCAGAAGAAGTCCCTTGATTTTATTTTATTTTGCCAGATCCATGGACATGATCCAGGTAGGGCCAAAGTAGAGTAGGATGCTCCTCGCCTACCTCACAATCGTAGCCGTTCTCCGCCTCTTTCTCCAAGAACTCATCTCCGACCAAGAAAACCCTAGCTACGAGATGGGAGGACGAGAAGCGGAGGGGACGTACCGGGGAGAAGGTCGTCGGTGGAGGAGAGGGCCGAGAGCGGAGGGGAAGGCGTCGCGTCGCCGTGGCCGTGGCCGTGGTGGTCGCCGCAGAGATCGCCGCTCGCAGTCGCCTTGTCGCCCTCTCTTTCTCTCTGGGTCTCGTCGTGCGTGGGGAGACAAAATGAGAAGGGGTCGAGTGGGCTGTAATCCCGCCAGGCCAGGGGCTAAACGTGGACCGGAAAGAAAAACCTCGCCGGGCTGGAAATCCGCATCGGGCCTCAGTCCAGGCCGATCCCTGCCAAACACACGATCTCGACAACCCGCAGCTTTTTTTGTTTTTGTTTTTTCTTTGACAGAAAACGCCTGATCAATCATAGAGAGAGTTTCACGGATCAAATCCGGAGTTCACATTATCATACGGTTTAGCTAAAAGGTGGGCCGCTTCATTTAGAACACGCTTCACATGACAAAAGAGAAGGACACCAGATGCTTGATGCCAGAGACCACATCAAGCCCGCCGACGAACGATCCAAGCTCACCGAGTTCAAGCGTTGCACCAGGGGAAGACAGTCTGAAGCAAAGATCACTCTCATTCTTCCATGATCCAACGCCAGCTGGACAGCCCTGCGTAGAGGAAGAGCTTCGGCGTACTTCAAAGTCTGGAACCCATCGATGTGTTGCCGATATGCTGCCAGGCAGGTACCATGATCATCACGCATGACCACCCCTGCCCCTATGCAATTAGAGTTCCTTGCCTCATTCCATGCTTCCCAAATGTGCCAGAAAGTCTCGCCTGCAGATCATTCGATCGAGCCAAGAAATCAAATAGCCAAAATTTTGTAGCGGTAAAATTTTTATGGAGGAGCGTACACGAAAACGGCTCCTTTGATCTCCCGCCAAACGACTTGAGCAAACTGGCAGAAAAACATCGAGTGCTCAATACTTTCAACCCGACCACAGTTGCACACCACTTGGTAGACAGTCATGTATAAAACGCTAGAGATGAATTATCATCTTCCCTGGTGCTTTAATTTTCCAAAGAGCTTTCCATTCTTTGTCATTTGATGTACAACTTGACACCATACCGCGACCATGTTTACTCTGAGCATGAGCAAATTTATTGGAACGAGCTAGCATATATGCAGATCGAACTGTAAATAGGCCGTGTCTAGTATGAGGCCAACACACAAAATCCTCCCCTGCGTACCCAGAGATTGGAACTTGCAAAATTCTCCTCGCCACAGATGGGTGGAAAAAACCATTCACATTCTCCTCATTCCAAGATCCAGTATCTTCATCGATCAAACAATGGATTGTAGTTGTGTCTTGTATGGGAGACGTGGGCATTATAGTGACAGGGTCAATGTGTGGGATCCAAGAATCTTTCAGAATCTTCATAGGTTGTCATCTCCAATACCCCATTGGATACCCTAAACAAGCAACTCCCGGCCAAAAAGGATACTTCTCCAAGTATATGAAGATGACCGAGGTTTCGTGGCGTTCCAAAAATCTGAAGTAGGAAAATACTACCCCTTCAGAACACGAGCACATAAAGAGTTGGGCTCAGTGAGTAATCTCCACCCTTGCTTAGACAGCATAGCTTGATTTAAAGAGACCGAGATCGCGAACCCCATGCCTCCCGAAGCCTTCGGCGTCGATAACCACTCCCAAGACCTCTAGTGCATCTTCTTTTTAGCATCTTCAATACCCCACCACCGATTGGCAATTGCTTGTCTCATTTTATCACAAGCAGACGGGGGTCATTGAAAACAACTCATAATAAAAGCTAGAATAGCATGAATGACTGCTTTGAGCAGTGCCTCATTGCCTGCCCTTGACAACGGTCTATCAGACTAGCCATTGATGCATCTCCAGATTCTCTCAAGAATGAAGTTGAAAGTGGCAGTCAATGATTGACTCACAAAGGTGGGAATACCCAAATAAAGATCATTTAGCACCTCACTAACAACCCCCAACAGATTCTTCACTTCATCCTTCACTTGATCGGTACAAATATTACCCCAAAATACCGATGATTTGTCAAGGTTTATTTTCTGTCCAGAACCTTCACAATAAACCCACAGTGTGTCACTAAGCGCCATCACACTCTTTCTATCACTTCTAGCAAAGAAGATGCTATCATCTACGAACAAAAGATGGGATATAGGATGACCAAGTCGACCATTGCGAATTCCATAGAGCTCACCTCGGTCCTCTCAATGTTGCAGCATGCTAGACAATCCGTCGGTGCATAGAAGAAATAAATAAGGGCTTATGGGGTCTCCCTGATGAATACCCCTTGATGGAATAACCGGCTCCGTGAGTTTGCCATTAACATGGACAGCATATCGTACACAAGTCACACACCTCATAACCGTTTGAATCCATGTTGAGTTAAAACCGAGCTTGCACAAATAGCCATGTAAATAGTTCCATTCCACCCAATCGTACGCCTTCATCATATCAATTTTGAGAGCGAAGAACGGTCTCTTGGACTTCTGGTTACGAATTGTATGCAAGCATTCGAAAGCAATCAAGGCATTATATGTGATCAACCTGCCAGGTACAAAAGCACTTTGCTTTTTCAGATATAATCAGAGGAAGTATCACTCTCAGCCTATTCGCTAGCACTTTGGAGGCAATTTTGTAGAGGACGTTGCACACGCTGATTGCCTGGAAATTTTTCAAATATTTCGGTCTTGCAACTTTTGGAATCAGCACAACCACTGAATCACAAAGACCCTCCGGTTTATCACCTCCAGATAAGAAACTCCTCACTGCCGAACAAATTTCATCCTTAAAAAATCCCTAGTGAGTTTGATAAAAAGCGCAGGAAAACCATCAGGCCCGGTGCTTTGGTGGGTCCCATATGAAACAATGTCGTTTCAATTTCCGCGTCTGTATAGGGCTTACATAACTCAGAGTTCTCTGTGACCTTCACGGGAATTGCATCCAGTACTGTATCAACAGAAGCACAAGGTTCATCAGAAGAAAAAAGGTTCTCATAAAAGGAATGAACCAAACCTTTGATCTCAGCTTGTGATTCACATTTTGAGCCATCATCACGTGTAAGCATGGAAATCTTATTTGTTCGCTTACGTGCAAATGCCCTTGCATGAAAGAATGAGGTGTTACGATCACCTTCACGTAGCCACTCGACTCGTGAACGTTGTCTGGCCGTAATCTCCTCGCACTCAAAAAGATCACAGAGTTTGATTTCCACTTCACGCTCTTCTTTCAACACCTTGTCATTCACCGGTTGACCTCTAAGGTAGAACAGCTTCTATTCAAGCCGACAAATTTGATTTCGGACTGACCCAAACGTCATATTACCTAATTATCAAGTGTTGACATGAATTTAGACAATGATCATCCAAAAAAGTTATAATTAGAAGTGTAAAAAACATAACTATAAGCCCTCGCTCAAGGAAACATAACTAAAAACATATGATAGCTACTACAAGCAAATAATCTGCAGATTCAACCAATAGTCTGACCTGTCGTGGCACGAAGAACCAGAAGGGAACTGACCATGATTCATCCCTCTTGCGCTTTCTAGAAGAATCATCATAAAATCCTACAAAATGAAATGAACCAAAGTATAAACACATTACAGAAGTATAAATGAAAATCAGGATTCGGAATAGGCTAAAAGTTCACTCCATGGCACAATCCACGACTTTTCCAACTCTGGCACCATGCTAACCACAGAATGTCGGTTTACAGAGCCTGTTCTGAGATAAGCAAATGCTTTTTTTGACATGGAGATAAGCAAATGCTTGGTACAATCTGAACCAAATGTTTTAAAGATAAGAGTTACAATTTGTAGTCCTAAGAACAAAACATGCACCCGACTGAAAGAATTGAAAAGATTAGATGACCACAAGACAAGGATGACTTTGTGTGGCAACAAGCCAACAACACACAGGTTGATCACCCTACTAACCACAGCACATAAGCACTTAGAAAGCATGTAGGGAACAGTCTGAACTTATGATATCAGCAGATGCTTGGTTCAAAACTTCAAATCAATGTCTAAAGTCTAAACCCAAATGCTTATTAGAGAAAAGAGTTAGTACATTATTTTTTACTCTGAACATAGTATGCACTAAATGGAAAGAATGCTACTAGCAACTTTTCCCCTATTATAACAGTAGGTGGATCAGGTGAAGATCACAAGCTCGTCACTGATAATGCGCCATGTATGCACTGCTGCAGATATGATCACTAGCACAAAAAATCCAAGGCCCCCTTAAGCACAAGTATAAAGAAGACCACGTGGTGAAAGATCACATCTTTGACAAAACTTAAAACAGATCCAGAACTGCTCCATGCATAACTTAAAACAGATCAACATGAAATAGCATAGACGCCGAACTGAAAAAGATATTTACCATCATGTTTAATCCAATACCCAAAACACATTAATGCTTCAACAGTTTCAGGTCCTAGGCTACTTATAATAGTTGGAAATCGTCCACAGATCAATCACATGAAACTAGATGAACACTTTATCGTCAAACATGCGTATCGCACGCTTTAATTTTTCTCTTTGTTTCTTGTTTTCTCTCGATGTTTTACAAGTTATGTTCCATGCACTTATATATGTATCAACCACCGACTATCTAGACATACTACTATTCGAGCCTGATACGGTTTAAGCTCAAACCGGACCGAAACACCTAGCTACTGCCGTACTAGGAAACCTTAGTCGGTGCTGCCTAAACTGGACTCTTATTTCCTGTACTGAGATAGACTCCAACTAGGATACAAACTCAAACAGATTAGGCTACTACTAGGTATTAACCACTCTCCTTCCTATTATACCTAACAATCTCTCCCTAATCAAAATTTGTCGCTTCCTTGTTAATCTTGACTTCTTGCAGATCTGCATCTTGTTTAGGTCTCGTTCCATCACAAGTTAAACTGGCTCTCCCTAATTTTAACTTGGCGAATTTACGGAACAACTCAAGTATGATCTGAACTACACCGCCTCCTTCATACTTCGACTTGACCCTCTCGTCGAGACACGTAGAGGACCACGCTTCAACTGCAACACATCCTCACAAAGACGAGCACTTAGGACACAACAACAACTCACGAACTCGACCCCGACTCGACGTGTCAACTCGCACGCCCATAACTCCTTGACACATACTCTCTCGGACGACGATCTTGATGAGACTCCCAGCACCACATCTCGGCACCACCTCTCCCATCAACGATCATCCTCGTTCACATCCACCACCTTGCCGACGACAGCTCCCCGTCGTCCCTTCCACGAGACTTCCACTAGTGGGGACGGGGCCTCCAGTCCCGGCCCGTAAGGGGCTTTAGTCCCGGTTTGTAAACCGGGACCCCAGCCGCGGGACTAAAGCCTGAACCTTTAGTCCCGGCCCGCTTACCAGCCGGGACTGGAGGGTGTCCACGTGGGCACCTCGGAGCGAATCAGGGCCAGGACCTTTAGTCCCGGTTTGTAACACAGACCGGGACTAAAGGGCATCTGCAGATTTTTGTTTTTTGCTTTAGGGTTTTAGGGTTTAGGGGTTTTAGGGTTTTACGTGGGGGATTAACGTGATGCCCCGTTTGGTGCCTTGGTGTTCGGGAATTAGTTTATGCATATATATAAGATTAACTTATCTTACAAGCGAGCATATATATACAATTATATGGAGATCAGAATTATCGGGACAAGAGCCCGTCTATTCGATTACATGGACCAACATCAGTAATGGCCCCTAGCTACACTAAATCGTCCTTTGTCGTCTATAGCTTCTATCCTCAGAAAGGCCGCTAGCTCCTCTGCAACAGCAATCGCGTGTTGCTCTGGTAGGTACTTCTCCCGCATGGCCGTGTACTATATAAGAAGAGGAGATGAATATGAATATCAATCATGATAACAAAGAATGACGAGTAAAAATAGAGGTGTGAATGTTTATTGCTTACATCGTATCTGTAATCCTTGTGCTCAGAGGTAAACGTGCGAATGGTCTCGCAAACATAGTATCCACATATATGCGTCCCCCGTGGCTGCTGGTCGCACTTTACGAGAATAGAATATATATAATCAAAATAATAATCTAGTATTACAAATGTATTGAAAATAGAAGTATATCATACTACTACTTACCTGAGCCGCTCTAAAGGTCAGCTTCTCATGCCGGATACCGGGAGTCACGCACTTGAACCGCTTCCAAACCCTGCCCGACAAGGAAAATGATTTGCTAAGTTTTTCATTAATTGATATATCAGAAAATCATCGAAAGAGACCGATAGAGCACAAGAATGATTGAAATTACCCTTGGAGCATGTCCTGCAGGCTTTGGAACTGTTCCAAGGGTCTCGATAATGGGTCGAAGGCATCAACTCTTCCCTTATCAATTTGAATGTCCAACAGAATCCAGTGGTAGCTGCACATGTATATATATATATATGTGTCAGTAACTTATCAATTACACTCATAAGTGAATGGACACAACACAGTAAGACCCTCACCTGAAGTTGTATAGAAACAATATGTGGTCACAGAAATTTTGATCTGTTAGAAACCTTAGAAGGTTTTCCTCCGTCTCCTTGGGGTTATCAGTTAGCGTCGCTATATGTATTTTATCTGGGTCAATAAACCCAATATTGTGGATGTTCCTACTTTTACATTCCAGAATCTTCATTCTGCATAATAGAGTACAAGTCAGAACGGAACAAGTTATATGTAGAAAATGAATTGAAATAACTGAACAAGTTATATGTAGACAATGAATTGAAATAACTGAACAAGTTATATGTAGACAACGAATTGAAAAACTTACAGACAATAGCAACTCATAAGCGATTTGTCGAGGGCGTCAGCATTGTACATCTGGAAGAGTTCATCAAAGTCGATATGGATGTCTTCGGGACGGCCGTAGTACTCCCGTGGGACAAGCGCCACGATCATCGTTCTCCCTTTATTTGATTCACTTAAGTACCATGTATGCAAGTAACGCATATTTGTTGGGAGATCATCAAACTTATCTTTGCTGACCAAAGGCGCTCCCATGACAAACTGTGGCTTAGGGGCTACCACAGCCTTGGGTACCACGTCGTCTTGGGAAGCCAGAATGACTTCAACCGGGATACCCCATTCATCCGCCCACTTCTTTGCTAATCCCAAATCTTGCCCCTGCACCAGAGAGGGAACATTCTCGGGTAACACCCTGAGGGGTGGGATCGACTGTTTGGCCTGTTGTCCAAGCTGAGGAACGTCTGATCTTATTTTGCTTGTAGTTGAACTTGATTTGCTCCCACTTGCACTTGCACTTGCACGTGACCTGCTCTTTTTCCCTTCCTTCTGCAATGTACGTGTATAGTCGTCAGGCTTATGGTGTAACTCATACTGTGATGGAAGGGTCGTGAAGTATTTTGCATATGCTATTTGCTTCTCGGTGTATTCCGGGCGGGGCTCGGGTTCCTTCTTTTTCATCTGCGCATCATAATGTTCCTTTGCTATCCTGGCGTTTTCCTCGTCGGTACGATCATAAGGTCTGATAGGAAGATTAGCATGAGGTACCTTTGGGAGGGGCGACAGTTTGCGCTTTGGGGAGCTCCGTCGCTTAGAACTCATGGACGGAGCGTTCTTGCTGGCACGCTTCCGCTTAGTATCCTTAGCGGGCGGCGGCGGAGACGGCCGACCCAAGTCCGGCGGCGGTGATCGAGATGGACTCGTGTTGTGGTGGCCGTCGTCATGTGGAGGGCTTGGAGGTGATGGAGGTGTAGGTGACCTGCGACGACTCGGAGGCGGTGTTGTCCTTGGGGCCGAGCCTGGAAGCTTGATGTAGTTCTTGTCCCATAGGATGACTCCACCCAGTACTTCTCCGAGTGTCCTCTCATCTTCGGGTCTAGCCATGTCGAGCTCCATATCATGAAACCCCGCCATGATTTCATCCACCCCGACTTTAGCAAAGCCAGCTGGAATCTCACAGCCATGCCAGCGTGCATCAGGGCCAGAAGGTAAAGCTTGTCCAACGGCCACCTTCATGGATATGTTCTTGAATTTCTGATGGAGTTCACATGATGTTGACTCCTTGATTCCATCCACGGGGTAGCCGGGACCGCCCTCTATCATTCTTCGTGCATCGTCGGGCGGGGCCTCAGATTCAGCCACGCTGCTTTTCCGCTTAGATGGGGCGCCGATAATATCGAGTCCAGGATCTTCCTGGCGCGCTACTCCTCTAAGCTCGTCGATCTGCTTCTGTTGCTCGTTAAGCCTGGCAAGCAACTGGTTGAACTTGTCATTCTCCTCATCCTGCTGTCGCTTCTTTGCTCTCGCCCGGCTTCTGTAAGTGTCTTGGTCTCTGGCAAACCCAAGCCACCACGGGTAAGAAGGACCGAAGCCTCGCGTTCGTCCTCCATGTTCGTCATTGCCGAGGACCAGTGTGAGCAAATCTTTCTCTCTATCTGCAGTGAACTGTCTTTTTCCCTCTTTAATTTCTTTCACTATCTTTTTCCAATTCTCCCTGGGTATCCTAAGACCGCCACTACAGATGAGGTCCCCTGTTTCTTCGTCGTACGAACCACCATGCGCAAGGAACCAATTCCTTGCTCTCATTTCCCACTCATCACGGATGGGTTCAGGTACGATGCCTTTAGCTAGCAGATCTTGCTCTTTCTTATCCCACTTTGGGATGGCAGTCTCATAGCCCCCTGGCCCCAGCGTGTGGTGATATTTCTTCTTGTCGGCATTTTTCTTGTTCTTTTCTGATAATGCCTTGGCATCTTCTGACTGCTTGTACTCCTGAAATGCCTTCCAGTGATTCGCCTGCTTGGCTAGATACCCCTCGAATACTGGCACTTTCTTTGTCTTCAGATAGTCTTTCCATAGCTTCTTCTTCCAGCTACGGAACAGTTCGGCCATCTTCTTTAGAGTCCACTGCTTGACTTTGGCCCTTAGTTTTTTTGCGGCGTCTTCATTCTCACATTCTGGCAGGTTGAAATGTGACATGATATCATTCCAAAGATTATCTTTGTACCTTTCGGCGACATAGTCACTATCGGCTGCCCCTTTGCGCTTGTTCCACTCCCGAACGCTGATCGGGACGTGATCCCTAACGAGAACTCCGCATTGCTTCTTGAATGTGTCAGCAGCATTCTTAGGAAGCTTTGGTTCGCCCGTAGGCAATATCACCTCAAAGGTGTAATGCGTCCGTGCGTCCAACTTTTTAGTCGGGCCTCGTTTCGTAGCTTTGCTCGATGTGGAGGCCTAAGAGGGAGAAACATTCGTCAAATGAATGTATATGTACACAATATAGAGCTATCTCCAATATTATTCACATATTACAAGTGATTGTCGAACTTCATATGTATACCTCGCCGGACTTTATTATTTCTCCACCGGCTTCTCCACCGGCTTCTCCATCAGTGGAGCTATCACCTTCTCCATCATTGGAGCTATCTCCGGCCCCATCGGCTTCATCTTCGTGTCGATCAACCTCCATTCCATCTCCGGAGGGGTTTAGATATGATGACGGAGATTCTGCAGGTTCAACGTCGGGGGCGTCTAAGATTATATCTTCGATAAGTTCTTCCTCTTCGAGGTTCCTTGCTATGTGGATCCATCGTTCTACAAAACGAACATTTGACTTAACTAATAACTAACAAACTATATATGATGGCAAAATAATTCTATTCTACCTATATCTATCAATAATTCTATTCTAACTAGATGTTATCTCGATAATTCCTATTTACACTATATCTATCTAAATAATTCTATTCAAAACTATATTCTCTTAAATAATTCTATTCTAACTAATCTATCTAATAATTCTATTCTAACTATATGTATCTAAAATAATTCTATTCTAACATATCGTACGAAATAATCTATTCTAACTATATCTATCTAAATAATCTATTCCACTATACTATCTAAATAATTATTCTAACTAATCCTATCTAAAATATTCCTTCTAAACTATATCAGCTACAATAATTCTTATTCTAATAATCTATCTCAATAATTCTTAGTCTAACTATAGTCTATCTAAATAATCTATTTCTAACTATATATATCTAAATAATTTCTATTCTAACTATATCTATCTAAATAATCTATTCTACCTATGTAATAATTCTATTCTACTATATCTATCAACTAATTCTATTCTAACTATATGTATATCTAACTAATTTCATTCTAACTATATCTATCTAAATTAATCTATTCTAACTATAGTATCTAAATAATTCTATTCTAATATATCCTATCTAAATAAGGCTATGCTAACTATATGTATAGCAAAGAAGTCTATCTAACGATATCAGATAAATAATTCTATGCTAACTATAGGTATCGAAATAATTCTATTTCTAACAAATGTATCTAAATACTTCTATTCTAACTATATGTATCTAAATTAATTTCTATGCTAAACTATATCTATCTAAATAATTCTATTCTAACTATAATGTATCTAAATAATTCTATTCTAACTATATCTATCTAAAAATTGCTATTCTAAACGATATCGATCTAAAAAATTCTATTCTAACTATATCTATCTAACTAATTAACCCTAACCCTAACAATAGCTAACTAATTAACAAATTAAATTTTTTGCAAAGAAACCTTGCAGACTTGCAGAGATATGGCGGCGCGGCGGCGATTGGCAGCGCGGCGGCGGGTGCTCCGGCGGGCGGGAGCTACAGGCGGCGTGGCGGCGCTTGGAGGCGGCTGGAGCTGCAGGCGGCGCGGCGGGCTGGCGCGCAGGCGGCGGCGAGCTGGCGGCGCAGTGGCGGCTGGCGCGGGGTCGGCCGAACGGCGGCGCGGCAGCCTGGCGGCGTCTGTATGCGTTCTCCTCGCGCGCGAAACCGAAACTGCAAAGTGTTGGGCGATCGGGGAAGAAGGGGAAGCTTTTATACCCCGGGACCTTTAGTCCCGGGCGGTGGCTCAGGACCGGGACTAAAGGGGGGCCTTTAGTCCCGGTCCGAGCCACCGCCCGGGACTAAAGGTCTCGGGTGGGGGTTTCAGCACAGGGGCCTTTAGTCCCGGTCTGTGGCTCGGACCGGGACTAAAGGCCTATTTTCTGTTTTTTCTTTTATTTGTTTTATAAATAGTTATCTGTTTGCATATTTGAGAATTTAACAAAACTATAAAAATGAAAAGTGTTTGAAATTGAATAAATAATTCAAAACTATTTTATATTTTAAAAATTAATTATTTTAACTACCAAAGTATTAATTATTTTGCCATTTTCAATTAAAAACTATGTTTATTAATATTCTTTTTGCATATTTGAGAATTTGACAAAACTATAAAAATGAAAAGTGTTTGAAATTGAATAGATAATTCAAAACTATTTTCTATTTTACAAATTAATTATTTTAACTATCCTAAGTATTAACTATTTTGTTGTTTTCAATTAAAAACTATGTTTATTAATATTCTTTTTGCATATTTGAGAATTTGATAAAACTATAAAAATGAAAAGTGTTTGAAATTGAATAGATAATTCAAAACTATTTTCTATTTTACAAATTAATTATTTTAACTATCCTAAGTATTAACTATTTTGTTGTTTTCAATTAAAAACTATGTTTATTAATATTCTTTTTGCATATTTGAGAATTTGATAAAACTATAAAAATGAGAAGTGTTTGAAATTGAATAGATAATTCAAAACTATTTTCTATTTTCAAAATTAATTATTTTAACTATCCTAAGTATTAACTATTTTGTTGTTTTCAATTAAAAACTATGTTTATTAATATTCTTTTTGCATATTTGAGAATTTGATAAAACTATAAAAATGAAAAGTGTTTGAAATTGAATAGATAATTCAAAACTATTTTCTATTTTCAAAATTAATTATTTTAACTATCCAAACTATTAACTAGTTTGCCATTTTCAATTAAAACTATATTGATTTATATTCTTTATGTATATTTTAGAATCTGATAAAACTATGAATATGAAAAGTGTTTAAAATTGAATAAGTAATTCAAAAAAAAATTCTATGTGGAGGCTGTGGGTACAAGAACTGCGAGGCGAAGAAATCAGGACTGGGTATAGCGGCGACAGGGGTAGGGGAGAGGTAGTAGCCCGCCGGGAGGAGTGCCATAGGAACGAAAGAACTAGTGAGCCGACTTTTTTTTCTAAAGAGCGGTGATGACCGATCCATACAATTATTCACATCATGCATTACATAAAAGATTTAATACATTATTACATTATTGCACCAACAATCCTATCTATTATTTCTGTTTTCTTCTGGGTCGTAGCCATGGAGAATCTTCATCATTCAGTAGGATGCTTGGGTCAGTCTTCACTTTGAAGGGCGGAATTTCATGAAACTTATTATAATCTATTGACATGTCTGTCTTGTCATCTACTCCCACGATGTTTCTTTTCCCTGAAAGAACTATGTGGCGCTTTGGCTCATCGGACGATGTCTTCTTTTGCTGATTTCTTTTTCTCGTTTTTGTAGACATGTCCTTCACATAGAAAACCTGAGCGACATCGTTGGCTAGGACGAATGGTTCATCCATGTACGCAAGATTATTGAGATCCACTGTTGTCATGCCGTACTTTTGGTCTACAACTACCCCGCCACCTGTCAGCTTCACCCATTTGCACCGAAACAAAGGGATCTTAAAAGTAGGTCCATAGTCAAGTTCCCATATCTCCTCTATGTACCCGTAATATGTTTCCAAACAGTGCCCATTCTCGTCTGTTGCATCAAAGCGGACACCACTATTTTGGTTGGTGCTCTTTTTATCTTGGGCAACCGTGTAAAATGTGTTCCCATTTATCTCGTACCCTTGGAAAGTACATATAGTCGAAGATGGTGGCCTGGCCAAACAGTACAGCTGATCTCCAACGGTGTCATCATTTATGAGATGTGTCTGCAACCAACTACCAAAAGTCTTCTCGTGTTCCCCTTTAATCCAAGAGTCAGCCTTCCCCGGGTTTTCGGAGCGTAGAATATTCTTGTGTCTCACGATATACGGAGCCACCACAGTGGAATTGTGTAGAACTGTGTAGTGTGCTTGAGAGAAAGAATGCCCGTCCATACATACTTTTGCTTTCCTTCCTAGTGTGCCTTTTCCTGTCAGCCTACCCTCATACCGAGATTCAGGAACACCAATCGGTTTAAGGTCAGGAAGAAAGTCCACACAAAACTCAATGACCTCCTCTGTTCCATAGCCCTTGGAGATGCTTCCTTCTGGCCTAGCACGGTTACGAACATATTTCTTTAAGACTCCCATGAACTTCTCGAAGGGGAACATATTGTGTAGAAACACAGGACCAAGAATTCTAATCTCTTCGACTAGGTGAACTAGGAGGTGTGTCATTATATTGAAGAAGGATGGCGGGAACAACAACTCAAAGCTGACCAGACATTGGACCACATCAATCTGTAACCCTGATAGACTTTCTCGATCGATTACCTTCTGAGAAATTGCATTGAGGAATGCACATACCTTCACAATTGCCAGACGAACATTTTCCGGTAGAATTCCCCTCAATGCAACCGGAAGCAATTGCGTCATAAGCACGTGGCAGTCATGAGACTTTAGGTTTTGGAATTTTTGTCTTTCATATTTACGATTCCCTTTATATTCGACGAGAAGCCAGTCGGGACCTTGATACTGAAAAGGACTTCAAAGAAGATTTCCTTCTCTTCCTTAGTAAGAGCGTAGCTGGCACGCCCTTGAAACTGCCCTGGATGCATGCCATCTCTTCCTTTATGACGTTCCTGGTCCTCCCGTGCTTCCGGTGTATCTTTTGACTTCCCATACAAGCCCAGGAAGCCTAGAATATTCACGCAGAGATTCTTCGTCAGGTGCATCACGTCGATTGCGGAGCGGACCTCATGGACTTCCCAATAGGGTAGCTCCCAAAATATAGATTTCTTCTTCCACATGGGTACGCGCTTATCAGGGCCGTTAGGAACAGGTTGGCTGCCAGGACCCTTTCCAAAGATTACTTTTAAATCTTTGACCATATCAAATACTTCAGCACCAGTACGGATGACAGGCTTCCCCCGGGGTTCTGCCTTGCCATTGAAATGCTTGCCTTTTTTCTTTAAGGGATGCTTGGGCGGAAGAAAACGACGATTGTACGGGTACACATTCTTCCTACACTTGTCCAGATATATACTTTCTGTCTGATCTAAACAGTGCGTGCATGCATTGTATCCCTTGTTTGACTGTCCTGAAATGTTACTAAGAGCAGGCCAATCATTGATGGTTATGAAAAGCAACGCTCGAAGGTCAAATTCCTCTTGTTTGTGCTCGTCCCACACATGTACACCTGGTTCGGCCCACAGCTGTAAAAGTTCATCAACTAATGGCCTTAGGTACACATCAATGTCGTTGCCGGGTTGCTTTGGACCTTGGATAAGCACTGACATCATAATGAACTTCCGCTTCATGCACAACCAAGGAGGAAGGTTGTAGATACATAGAGTAATGGGCCAGGTGCTGTGACTGCAACTCTGCTCCCCAAAAGGATTCATGCCATCTGTACTCAGACCAAACCATAAGTTCCTTGCATCACCTGCAAATCTCGGGAACTCTCTCTCGATTTTTCTCCACTGCCGACCATCGGCGGGGTGCCTCAACTTATCGTCTTTCATACGATCTTCCATGTGCCATCGCAACAACTTCGCATGATCTTTATTTCTGAACAGACGTTTCAACCGTGGTATTATAGGAGCATACCACATCACCTTGGCAGGAACCCTCTTCCTGGGTGGCTCGCCCTCAATCTTACCAGGGTCATCTTTTCTGATCTTATACCGCAATGCAGTGCATACCGGGCATTTATCCATATTCTCATACTTCTCACCGCGGTAGAGGATGCAGTCATTAGGGCATGCATGTATCTTCTGCACGTCTAATCCTAGAGGGCAGACAAGCTTCTTTGCTTCGTACGTGCTGGCGGGCAATTCGTTCTTTCTTGGAAGCATCTTCTTCATCAGTACCAGCAACTTTTCGAATGACGAGTCAGTCACACCGGTCTCTGCCTTCCACTTCAGCAATTCCAGTGTGCTACCCAGCTTCTTCTGGCCATCTTCACAAGTTGGGTACAACAATTTGTTGTGGTCCTGTAACATCTGCTCGAACTGCAACCTCTCCTTTTCTGTGTCGCAGCCTCGCCGTGCTTCAGAAATGACCCGGCCAAGATCATCAGCGGGCTCATCTGGTTCCCGTTCTGCACCCTGATCTTCTTCTTCATTGTCTTCCATTGCGGTATCAGCATACTCAGGGAACATAGATCGGTAGTTGTCATCATCGTTCTCTTCTTCTTCATCGTCGTCTTCCATCATAACCCCTCTTTCTCCGTGCTTGGTCCAAACATTATAGCCCGACATAAAACCGGACCGAAGCAGGTGGCTCTGAATGACTCTTGAGGAAGTGTAGTCCTTCTCATTCCGACATTCAACACATGGACAAAACATATAGCCACCACCATGCTTGTTCGCATCGGCCGCATCTCGAAAAGAATGCACGCCTTCTCTGTAAGCGGCGGTGCGTCGATCACCGTACATCCATGGATGGCTCATCTGCGTCATGCAACAGTATATCAAACACAATCACGATCCTAAAAATTAGTACCGCACGGTCTAAACGAGGAAATATAGTTGCTAACCTTTTAGAATAAGTGGAAATAAAGAGGAAGAGGCTTAAGCGTGGCTCGGGCACCTCATATCGTAGTTGTGTTCGGTGAACTGAAGCGGGATCGCTCTAACAAACATTTCAACAAACACCTCTAGTGCATCCAAGCAAAAAGGAGAGCTAGCACACACTCACACACTTTCATCCAAAAAAATGCAAGAGGGGAGAGAGGGGCTGCAGGGGCCATATATATAGGCAGAGTACTTTAGTCCCGGTTTGAGACACAAACCGGAACTAAAGGGGGCGCACATGCGGGCCGCTCAGCGCATAGCCCTTTAGTCCCGGTTTGTGTCTCAAACCGGGACTAAAGGCTCGTAACGGGCCGGGACCAAAGCCTCCCGGGCGGCTGACGAATTTGGGGCGACGTGGCCGGGCCTTTAGTCCCGGCCCAGATGGAGGCCGGGACTAAAGGGTCCAGGCCTAAGGCCCGTTTTCTACTAGTGTTCGCCTAACGACAATCACCCGCCGTCTCGCCCGTGATGTAGTGCTCGCCATCTCCACCCGGTCGCTCCGCCGACCAATAGTTGCCTGCCCCGAGGCGCTAGTAGGGTCGCCTCCCCGGGACAAGCGTAGCTTCAAATCTTTGACTTGTTAAAAATAGCCCACGAATCAATCACATGAAGCTAGATGAACACACGTGTAGACAAAAATTTATCGCCAAAACGTGTGATGCTCTAAATTTTTCTCTTTTTCTCTTGTTTTCTCTCGTTGTTTTACAAATTACGTTATGTGCACTTATATATGCATCAACCACCGACTACCTAGACATAATACTATTCCAGCCTGATACGGTTTAAGCTCAAACCGGACCAAAACACCTAGCTACTGCCGTACTAGGAAACCTTAGTCGATGCTGCCTAAACTAGGACTCTTATTTCCTGTACCGAGATAGACTCCAACTAGGATACAACTAAAACAGATTAGGCTACTACTAGGTATTAACCAATCTTCTTTTGATTATACCTAACAATACCACCCTGCTGCTCCATACGGGTCTTGCTGGTAACTGGCCGCTCCCCATGGGCGCTGAGGCTCCCTGCAGGCCTCGCCGGACTCCTGAAGCTACCACATAATTTCAGACAAAGTGAAATCAAAATGAATTGCAGGAGCGTAACAATCTGTTCTAAATTTCAGACAAAGTGAGAACTTGCAAATGCTATATTTAACATGCAGCTTACAATCATTCTGTGAGTCCAGCAAGGCCTCACTTTGTCTCACGCATTCCGACAGAGAAAAATGGTATCAACAGAACTTGCAAATGCTAAATTTAACATGCAGTGAATCATTATGTCGTCCCAGAACTTGCAAATGCTTTCTTGGTCTGGCTGCTAAAACAAGATCCGCAGCTATTTTTATTTTGTACCACACAGTATATCATCTAATTGGATCATCCACAACTATAGTGCATTATATACTCCCACGTTTTGAGTTGGACAACCAGACACGAGAGCGTCGTTTTGGTGGACAGGCTCAGTGGAGCCCGTTTTTTGAACCACAAAAAATTTCAAATTTCAAAGTTTCAAAAAAATTAAACAAAAATACCTGGTTGTAGACAACTTCATACACTACGATTGTACAAAATTTTAATTCAAAATACATTGTATTGTGTCCTCGATAAAAATAACGAAAAACCAGATCTGGGAGCATGAACAGTATAGATTATTTTTCCTTTCAAATTTTGACCACTTTATCTTTTTTGCTGAGCCCACATGACAAGGTATTTCATATTGAAAAGTTGCACAATCATAGTGTATACAGTTGGCTATATCCAGATATTTTTTTTGAATTTTTTTAAAGATTTAAAATTTGAACTTTTTGGCATTTAAATAAAAGGGCTTCATGGTGCCCGGGTCCTAATAGCATTTTGCGAACCAGACACACACTACTGAAATAGTTGTATGATGGTTCATCTATGATGACGTGAACCAATTAAGTCAAAAGTAAGATAACGCACAGATTGTCACTATCGATGGCAGCTAATGCAATTAATTTGGAAAAAGTATACAGCTTCGTGATACTACCTAGAGACGATATCGACTCAGCAAAACGAATTCAGAACAAAGGCTCACTGAGTTGCAGCAATACGTGATACAAGATTTTATCCTGCTGGTAATCTTCAGTGACGGTCTAGCTGCTGCCCTGCTCCTCTCCACGGACATCTCCGAACTGCTGCAGCTCCCCACAGATCTTGCCCGACATGGGCAGATCCCAGCAGACCTTGCTGGACGGGATGGAGGCGGCCGGAGAAGAGGAACGGAGGGGAAGCAGCGACGATGGGGTGGTTCCTCCGGGCATGGCGCCCATCGCCATCGCCATGGAAGGATCGCGCTAGCGGTTGCGGCGGCGGTAGCGGGCAGGCCGCTTCGGTCCGTGGAGTTTTTATTCGATCCAGTGTGTGTTCACTTGGCGATGAAAATAGAATGGGCCACGGGGCGACGTGGGCTGCCCGTTCCCACTTACAGGAATACTGTTGCCGAATCTGTAGGGCGAGTGCCATCTGAATCTCCTGAAAAGGTAATGTGTTACCATCAATCGGCGGTGCAAGTCTATATATTACCACAACAATAAAGCATAAATAATAAGGTAGTACATGAAAGCAAACTAAGATAGCACAACAGAAAAGGCAGAAATACCAATTAGAAACTGTAACCATTTATCTACTCAGTGATGAAGCTTGGCAGATAGCATGTGTATTAATTTGATTCAGAAGTATCCATTAATTGGAATGTTATGTAACCGGTAAAATGTGCAAGACAAAAAACGTGAGGCCATCCAGCACATAAAATATGATTCTGAAATCAGAAAAGGATGGCACTTACATTCTCACATCTATCTTGAGGTGCATCTCTGAGCAATCAACGTCCCGCTTGGCGTAGAATGATCTTTCTGAAATGATTTAGCCTGAGAAAGCTTTTCCTCACAATAGGACTGGCAACACAATAAATGAAAGACCAAGAAGAACATAGGAAGGTTCTCATAGATTCAGAACTGGTGGCACGTCAAATATTTTCTTGGCAACCGGAGTAAACACTCATGTTAAGAAGCAAATGCTTCTTGAACAAGTGCAGGAAATAAGGACCATTTCTAATTCAAAACGAAACAGAGTTGTAACATTAGATCAAATGTGAGTTATTTGGGCAAATAATAGATATAAAGAAGTACAGGAAAAGGTATCTAAACGTGAAGAGCAAATGAAAGGATAAGCTGTAGTTGCAAACAAAAGATTTAGTTGATGGCCACAATTCTATAGGTACATGTATATACAACACGTATTTAAGTTAAACTAACTATCAGAACTTATCACGCCGGATAAACCCAAGACAAATTGTGTACGTTAGAATATGATGAAGAAGCCGTGAAGCAGATACATTGGCCAAATCACTAGCAACGTACAATCTCTAGTCCTCCCTGAAAGCAGCAATCATCAAAACAGTCATGTCTAGAATCAACAAAAGGATAACACAAAACACATAACGACTATTTAATTAAAATCAAAGAGATCATATAGCAATATTTTAGTTCATCTCCTTCACTACCTATACAGAAATGCAAAAATAGAAATACACAGCAATCTTGGAAATTGCATACCATGAAGTAAAATTCCTAAACAAGAAGAAACCTAAGCTCACAACAGCCAACACATCAAATTTTCCAAAATTTTGAATTGACAAACAGCAAAGTTTCACCAGCTTTACAACACAAAATTTTGAATTGACAACAGCCAACACCTCAAATTTTACGCCACATTACTATATGTCCTCGCCACCGCAAACCAACCATGCAAAAATAAAACCTCTACTCTTGCATAATCCAACCTTCATCGTCGCCGCTACTAAAGGACTCGATCATATCACTCTCATCGCCGTCCCCGCCACCCATGATCTCCAGCAGACCCCCTGCCACATCAAAGTCGCCTTCGTCATACTCGGCATCATCGCCATTCTGATCCCCACTGTCCATATCATCATCATCATTGTCGTCACCACCTTCATCATCACTGCTGTTGCTTGGATCCTCGTCAGAGTCTGTGTCCCCCAGCGCTAAATCAGACCCAAGGAGAACATCAACCTCGGAGTCATCTTCATCCTCATCATCATCCTCAGTGTCCCCTCCGTCCTCCGCATCTGAATCATCATTGGTTGGCCGTTTCCTGCCGACCTCAAATAAGCGAGCAGAGGAGAACATCTCGTCAGGATCATCCATCGCAACAACTCCAAGAAGGGAATCGTTGGGCTCGGTTGCAAGGTCAAGGACACCACGGTCTATCTGAACAGTTGCAATGTCTGAGTAGGTGACGGCATCGATCGTGCGGAACGCAGGAAACAGAGGATGTCTGACCCTACGAGCATTGATGGATGATGCTACATCCTCCAAATTACGCCTGAGGATGGCATATATAACATCACCCCTGCCATTGAATTTGATTACTGTCTGGTCCAGAGAAGGGACACTCCTCAGAAGCTTAAATTTTCTCAGATCCCACACCTCTGAATTTAGGATCACCTACAAATCATTGTGGACAGAGATGAGGATAAGCACACTACTAGAAACAAATTCCTACCTTGCTGTTGCATTATTATTAAGATCTAAGGGTTAATGTTGAATTAAGTTCGATCTAATTGGTTATAATTTTTATGGCAATGTGGCTTATTTAGAGTTCTGGATTAGGAGTCGATTACAGAGTAATGGAAGGTTTGTAGTAGCATCAAGAGAAAAAAATCCATTCACTTAAGAATTCCAGCACACCAAGTACCGACATGAGCTTGCACCCACTTAAAACTAAGTAATCAAATGATGCTAAACATCTTTTTGACACAGCAAAATAGTATAAGCAAGTACGGATACAGAGCATTTTTCATATCCTAAGACTTTTCAGTGCAATAGAAACACATTTGGCAATAATTATTTTGCTACAGTGCACTTGTCTTACTATACTTGGGCAGCTTCTTGCAGAATACTTCGTGAGGTCAGTTATGTGTCTGGAAAGACAAGACAAAGCTGACTCATGAAAAAAGAGGTTGCAAAAGATATATAGCACAGTTGCTTAACCTAGTCAAGCAGTTCAACTAACAGCAAACTTTGTTGTTTTAAGAAAGTGAACATTAGCATGGCCAACGAGTTTACTCATAAGACCTCGCCACAATAGCTTGGCCTTATGTAGTCTATAACTTGTTATGGGGTACTCCCTCCGTTTCAAAATATAAGATGTTTTAGCTTTGTGAAGCAATTGTATCTAGACATCTTTTAGTGTGTAGGTTCACTCGAATATACACACTAAAAGATGTCTAGATACATTTGCTTCACAAACCTAAAACATCTTATATTTTGAAACGGAGGGAGTAGAATCCTAGAAGCGCAGATAGTCATCCAAAATTCTTGTGTACAAAATGACTTAAAATTTCCATAAAAACTATTACGGTTATTACCTGCCACAGACATCTTAGCTGACAAGAAAAAAGAGTGGTTGTGGTAATGCACAAAAAGTAGAGGCCCTGAAGGGGGCAGAAATGCATGCCCCTTACAAGTTCGAAGGAAATTGCATGCCCTATATTCCCAAGAAGCAATGGATAAAAAATAAACTGAAACAAGAGAATACAATAACTGCATTCCAAGAAAAAATGGATAAATAATAAAATGAAACAAGAGAATACAATAACTGCATTCAAAGAAAAAAAATACCTCATTTCCAGCTGGATGGAAGCCACCACCGCAATAGTCTGTGAACTGGTCAAATTGATGGACAGGGTTCGGACTTCGTCTATCCCACAGGACCCCGTTCCACAGCAACATATCATATGAGGGACTGAAATGTACAATTGGATGTACATAATTACGGCCTGAACCTGAAAGGCTCGAGTTATCAGGAAGCTGCATATCAATAGTGCATGTCTGCACATCATACAGTAGAACCACCCGGCGACTTGCGTCAGTAGAAATGGCGGCGAATAAAGTCCCTGCATGATTAAACCTAGCAGCCTTGCAATCCTTGAACGTGTGCAAAGGTCCCGTGGACACCGAGAAAGCATCCCAGAGCTTAACATCGTTTAAGCTAGACGAGAGAATCAGCTCATGTCCACCACCAGGAGATGTTGACTCCAGCGTTGTAACAACATTTTGGTGGCACGACTGCGTCTCTAGGAGATTCGCAGTGTTGCTGTCAAATATCCTTAATTCACCAGTATGGTTTCCTGCAGCCACTCGCGTTGAAGTTTGAATAAAAGTCATGCAAGTCAATAGCGAAGACTCATCGCGGCAAACACGGCAAGGCTTGAACCTGCTGTATATAAACTGACGATCCCTGCGAGGTACTTGGATCCCACTAAACTCCCTGCTTATCTCACGGCTTCCCATACGGGCAGTAACATTTGGTGGTGCACTAATGCTGTGGCTAGGCTCAGGGCAAACATGAGCATGCAGCAGAGAGACTGGTGGCAAAGTTGTTATTGGAGCAGGACACTGGCGGTGTTGATGCTTCAGGTATTGTACAACCATTGAGTCAAGTGTCATGCGCTCCAAATTTCCTGAAAGCTGATCATTTGCACAAAGATGTGGCGTGCCAGTTACTACTCCAGGCATGCTCTGAGAATCTTCGAAGTTCTCTGTCGAAATGTTGTTCCTTCCTGGATGAAATGCGGCAGTCGTCGGAGAATCCACCGCCACAGCCAGGCCTCTGCGAGTGGGAGCAGGAGTTTTGAATACAGGAGACTGGCATGATTGATCAGCTATTGCAGGAAACTTTGCTGCTGATGCAGAACTAAAGTCTGTATCCACGAGCTTCCTCTTAAGTGGCAACGGCATTGGTGTTTTATGGGATGTCTCCGCATCTCCAGTATTGGCAGCCATGTTCATGCTGGTCCTACTACCAGAAAACGAAAGAAAGGGTTGAGCTCGTTTAGAAAAACTTGGTGAGAAGACCATTGACTTCTTCTTAGACGAAGGCACAACCGAATCCAGTCTCTGGCCGGCTTGATCTGCCGTAGTCATTGTTTTGTCAGAAAGTAATCCCTGAACACGGCCAGAGGGCCACTGTTTCTGAACTTGAACAGACGATGGTTCCAGGGCAACGGCCCAGTGGACAGGTAGCACTGCAGCAGTTGATTGTAAAGGTGCAAGGTCAGCCTCCTTTTGCAAAATGGCAGCAGTAGCAGCCAAACCAGATCCAAGGAGATGTTCATGTATCAGTTGCATCAGTTCCCTACACACAAAAGAGAAGAGAAGATGTAGGAACATGGAGCTGGGGAAGTAAAAAAAAGGAAAGAAAACACTACACAAACAAACCTGGAATGGTACGACATAGGAGTAGCAGCAGCTATGCCAGCTCGCTCTATGCGCTTCAACGCTGGAGCAGCAGCATCAGTTGCTGCTAAGGTTGTTTCTTTACCAGAATTTGTCAAGACCTATCAAGAAAGAGAAATATATATATTACTCATTCAGCCCATATTTCCCAATTGAGGCACAACATCAAACCACGTCATAAAACCTTAAAATTAGGGGAGCCTATAACATAAAGCATGGAAGCAAGCATAACTGAATAGCATCTAAGGACCACAAGTTGTTCACCCACATTATCACTACTTTTAACTTTCAAGCACCACTTTGATCATACAATATTCAAAGTAATCAAGGAATACTACATAGCTAAAAAAAATGCTCATCGACTTGAGGAAAAGAAAATTACAAGAAAAAACTCTATGGATGTATATCCTGAGCAACTCAAGATAACATAATATGATAGGCGTTCCTTACCGCGATAAGTTCAATTGCCACTTGGGTCAGTTCATTTATCCATCTTGCATTATCACTTCCAGATGTCTGGGTACTGGTATCACGAATCAGTTCTGATAATTTCTTCCCTACCTGAGATAATACATTAATAGTTAATTACTTACCTAGGAGGGGAAAGGAAATGGTGAAAACGAGGGGAAAGAAAAGGTGAAAATGTTTAACCAACTGCCCCACGATTTGGTTTGAATAGGTAGTGTTTCAAGCTTAGTAAGGTTACAGAACTCATTAACTACACAATTATTTTTTCTGTAAACAAGGCACAAGGGGGAGGAACGGACCCCATATGCGAAACAGAGGAATAGTCGCTAGCAGTTACTCATTACAGAGATTATATTCATGCAATAGTAAGAGAAAACAGATGAAAAGAAGTGCACCGTTCTGCAGTACGATACCTGGAGCTTTGTCAGTATATGAGCAATTGCATCGTCTCTAGCCAAGCCAAGCAGTACACGACAGGCAAGGGCTCGAATAGAATCAATAGCCACAGGAGGTGTAACCATCCGAGTACTAAGAAGCTGTAGAAGAATCTTTATACCATTATTGGCTCTGACTACTTCTCGAGCTTGGCGATACCCTTGTTCCAATTGAGCAGCAAGACCAGGACCGCCAGCTCCTATTCCTAGCGATATTCTCTTATCACCAAAAACTCCAGATGGCACTACAAGTGTGCCAGATTCACCTTGGTTCGCTGCTAGATTTCTTTCTGAAGTACTTTTTTCGGCATTCCTATCTCTGCTTTCCGAATAACTCCCAGGTTGCCGATTGGCAGTTGAGGACGGCTTGTTGCTGATCGAAAGAGGGGGACATACAAGATTGACAAGCACATTCAATGCTGGGCATATCACCTAATAAACAGATGCAGTAAACAGTTTATTTAAGAATTTTGGCAAACACTGTTGAGTTTGTAAAGCTTAGTTAATGTATAGCTTGAGAAGGAAAAACACACCTCAGGATCAACATAGCCAACAACATTGTTTGCTATATCAAGTAAAACAGTCATACCAAAGCGGTTATTACTTAATGTAGCATGCACTATCAATTTGCGGCTGTGTGGCATAAGTGTTATGACGTGAAGAACTCCAAATGCGTATTGAGCTAAGTCATGAAGATATCGATCAGCAGGTAGACCCTGAAACAAAATGTTTTTAATAAGAGCAGCTTACATACAAACTTGTTTTACTAGAAAAGGGTACAGAAAATAATACCATATATTTACCTGGCATAACTCCAACATAGTTACATGACCACTGGAGGCCAAGAATTTATCCATCACGGGCCAGCGAGTTCTCACAAGGGCAGGTCCTAGCTTTCTATCCCGCTGGATCTGATGAAAAATAGCATCCATAGCCTCATTGCCGATGTCAAAAGGTTTGTAGCCAGCTCTTGCACTGAAAGTATTCCGAGCAATACTACAGATACTCTTGCTTGGCCGGATGGAATCAACAAGCTGGAGGAGATGAGCTCTAAAATATTGCCGCAGTGCAACACATGAATGATATGCAACCTGCTTTTCTGTTGCGGTCAGAGCTTCAGCATGTGATCGATCATTCACTTGATTCACATTGGAAGATCCTAATGCTCCAGAGTTGCCACCAGACCTTACAGATGCAGCAACATGTAAGATATTCAAAAGTTTTTGCATCCCATCCTGTGCATCAAATGAATCCAGAACAGCTTTGAACACAAAAGCAGCAGCAAAGAATATGGCAGCATTCTTTCTAGCTGAATCTTGTGGGCATTCTAAGAGTTGAAGAGCTAGTTCAACCACATTGTTGAGTGTGTCAACTGAAAGCGCACAAACATGCTCCATGGTAGACTGCAAAAACCAAACATGCTTAACAATAAGAGGACGACAGGGGCAGATGACAACAGATCGACAGACAGCATGACCAGCCAGTTCAGAATTATAAGCATACCTGGAGGGAACCAAAAGTAAACAAGCATGCAGAAAGAGCAGTATACGTCCGAGAAATTCTAGGGACCGAGAGGATCTTATGAATACCACCCCGATCAACAAATAGCGCAGCAAATTTCCGGTGGGCGGCCAGGGCACAAATTAATTTAAGAATTTCATGAAGTAGAGAAGCGTGGCCACATCCCTCCTGGTCTTTGATGCCCCGTTGTAATAATGCAAGGCAAACATCAACACCCTTTTCATGCAGAACAGGACCCAAAGCTTCAACATACTCTCCCAAAATCTGTAAGCACAGAATGCTGTATTTTTCTCTAAGTTGCAAGAGCTGCTCATGGTCAGGGAGAACAAAATCTTCCAAATCCTGGTCCGGACTGATTTTCACAGCTTCTTCAACCGCATGCTCCTCCTTAACTTGGTCAGAGCTTCTGCAACACCAACGATATAATGAAAAGGGGGGGGGGGGGGAGAGAGAGTATGTGCTTCTTCCATTACCGGGAAACACTAGTGGACATGGCAGCATCCACTACAGTAGTTGCAGCTTTCTCAGCAGCTAATACAACCGCATCACCATTATTTTCACTCTTCCAAACCTTCAAAACACAGACTAACAAAAATTACTACTGTAACAAATAATACAGGACAAAATGAATCACAGTTAACTAACTATTAATAGTATTTTGGAAAGTCCAATATGTCTTTTCCCATACCTCTAAAGCAGCAGATTTCACAAGCTCGGCAGCAGCATCACCTGCTGCCTTCACAGCTTCCTCGGGTGCATTTGCAGATCTGGCTTCCGCTTCTGCAGCTCTAACTGCCTTCAACACAATGTCAGTAATATCCTTCAAGCCAATAATGCAATCCCTGAACCGGTCTTCATACTCTTGTTGGGAAATAACAGTATAAGCTGCCGCCTCAGGGTCTGCAGAGATATTGTTCAAATCGGTTGTTTTCTTAGGGTCCTCGACCTTAGCCGCATTGTTGTCTTTGCTAGCCATTCTCAAATCTGAGGTTGCGGACAAACGTGTCTGTTCACTTTCAGGCAAGCTTTCACCTACTTTGCTTTTCCCTCCCAATCGAGAACCTGTACGACTCAGCTTTCTCTTCAAGAGTTCACCTCTCAAGGTTTCACATGCAGGATGCTTTTCCCCATAGACTGACATTGCATTCAAACCAGCTGAGCACATTAGCCCATCTGCCTGGGGCACATCAACAGTGCCACCCATCAACTGATCTCCATCTGCTTGCCTCATTAGCCCATCTGCCTGGGGCATATCAACAGCGCCGTCCAACACAGAACTGCCTTGAAGAAACCGTACCCTGCCCCTGCTATCATCTTTACCCCGAGGATGCTCGGTATCCAATGGAAGAGTGGCATCTCTCTGTGAAGATGCGACATCCCCGTAGACTCGTGTCCGCAAGAAATGCATCAACTTAGCTGACACCCCAATGCTCAAGACGTCTTCTACCAACTGCCCACCACTGGCGAAGGAAAAAAAATGCAATGATCCGACTATAACAATAACATAAAAAAGGCTGCTGAAAATCGAAACGCATCTCATTTGTACCTACCTAGACAGCACAATCGGAAGCAACCCAACAGCACACGTTCTGAGCATCTCAGTATCCGTGGGTTTTTCACCGCTCCCACAACGCTTCCAATCACATGCCTCGGCATCTTCGCTTATCCATTTTTTCAGATTTGCAATAGTATCATCTTGGAAAGCGTGCGGAGACAGGGGCTAGAGAGACACAAACAGATCGAGTTGACAGACACTGGAGAAGGTAGAGAACTGATGAAGACCGAAGAGTAAAGCACAGATAGTAGGATGACCTCGCACGCACTGTGGATGCTCAGGAGCAGCCTGGCAGAAGCACAGCACACTGCCGCAGGGTAGGACGTGTCTGACAGGAAGTTGCAGAAGACGAGCTGGTAGAAATCGTCGTTGTCCTGCTGACGCGGTTGAACGATTAGTTTCGGCAGCAGTCGGATAGCGGTGAGATGCGAGCAGGAAACCGAAACGCGCGCGCACCATGATCAGACTCGCTAGCTTGCCTATCGTGTGGGCGCCCCTCGTGTTCGCGTTGCTGAAGGACGGATCGCTCGCGCAGTCCTGCAGATACCTGCGTGCGGGGGGCCAGGCGTACGCGCAGCAGTATGTTGTTGTTAGCGAAGAGAAATTGTTGGAATACAGAGTAGGAGTAGAGGCAGGTGCTGCGTCGACGACGGAATGCAGAGGGTGGCGAGGGTGGAGGCGGACGGACCTGGTCTCGTGGTGCTCGCAGAGGGTGGCGAGGGTGTGGATGAGCCGGGGGTTGGGGTCGGCCTCCTGCTCTACGACGCGCGAGATCAGCGCCTGCGCTCGCTCCAGCAGCGCGTCCGTCTCGGCGGCGGCGGCGGGGACTGATGCTGGCGGTTCGTCCGCCATTAGGAAGGAAGGGTGTGGCGAGGTAGGTGGCCGGGCTAGGGTTAGGGTTGGGGGCGGGGGAGGGGGAGGGGCGCGGGGTGGGAGCGGAGGAGAGAGGGCTAATGGTGGCGCGGCGTGGCGTGGCGTGGGAGAAGAAGAAGAAGGGGGGCGTTGCGTTGCGGCGCCGCAGAGTCATCTCTGTTATTCTCAGTGAGAGCGGTCACCGAGCCCACTTTCTCCTTGCCCCAAACCGAGTTGGTCTTCATGTCTTTCCCACATAACTTCATGGAGTGATGTTTTGGCTCCTGGGAGTATATGCTCCTTATATTTTGAGATACATTTTTGATATATTTCAAAATATTAAAAAATTGAAACAAAAAATTCGCACGTGTACCTGCCCACAAAGTCGTTGCACGACAAATCGACGTGTCATGTGGCGTGTGTATAAAAGATAGAATTTCGTGCTAAAAATAAGGCATTTTATATGACAATTTGTCTTTTTAACATAGACCATAAAACGTATAGGTTTTCGGTGAAACTTTACAAACGCACTTAAATTGTGAATATGTAATTGCAAAAAAATTGGTCAATTTTTTTTGACATTTCAAATTATGTTTTTTGGGTAGAGGGAGCATATGCACCCGGGAGCTAAATTGAATTTCCGAATGGTTCAGTGAAAGGATCGTTATGAGTGAGTAGAGGGGGTGAACAGGAGCTATCCAATTTTTATTTCCTTTTCAAATTAAGGCTAGACAAGAAACGTAAAATTCTCTAAATATGCTACTAGGTGAATTTACCTAAAGTAATAAACAAGCTAGCAATAACAAGGTAAGTAAAGGATAGAAGTAACCGCAATGGACACACGAAGACACGAGGATGTATTCCCGTAGTTCCTTCCTTATTACGGGAAGTACGTCTATGTTAGAGGGGTGTGATACCACGAAGGCCACCGACGCCACAAAGGATCACCCTATTCTCCGGTGACTGAGCCACGAAGGCGAGTTCACGCGCCACTAAGCGGTGCCCTTGAAGGCGGCACACGACCGTTACACAAAGTATTGCGGCGAGCCCCACAACTCAGTTGGAGGCTCCTAATAAGCCCACCAAGCTCTTACACACAAATATTTGAGCAAGGAGGACGGCTTCTTTCGGCTAGGGTTCCAAAGAACCCAAGGGTAACAAGTCCCTCAATGAAATGAAGGGGGAAATCAGATCGCCTTGGTCAAAGTGTAGATCTAGGTCTCCTCCCTTGAATCCCCAAAGGGCTTCAAGTTCTAGTGGCTAGAATGGGAGATCTAGTGATTTTAAGCTTTGCAACAATGGAGTAGAGAGAGTGGAAGCCATAGTCTTCACCGGAGGTGGAAGACGACTATTTATACCCCTCTCAGATTTCTAGCCATCGGGGTCGACTAACCCCGGTGTCTTCTAGTTGTTAAAAATCCAAATGGAAGAACCTCATTGGTCCGGTAAGGATTGATGTTTGAAAAGCTTGTCAAGATGTTGGTATGCATAATATATGAATGCAGTCGTTCTAATTCCTGGAATCATCCTCCGATGATTCTACTATGTGTGATCCTAGGGTTAAGTGCTCAACGTTTTGGTTTTACCCTCACTTCAATCAAGGGATGGTAATTTTTTATGGGCAAAATAATAATGGGAAAACCAAGTGGAGTTGATTTCCCTTTGCAATTAATCTCATTAAGATTCATTCAAATGATTATTACTAGGTTTTCTATTTAGGTTTTGGTGATAAACTCTTTCTAGGTGCCTTAAAGAAGTGTTTTAAATCCTACTTTAGGAAAATTCACATATTTGAAACATTCTACTTTGCTCACAAGGGATATACTGCTTTACTATAGAAATATTTATTGAACTGGAGGACATCATTGATCTATCAACCGGGTAAGTAATTAATAGGCCACCAGAAGGATCGCAGATAGCCAGAACTTTGTAAAATCTCTCTATGCCATAAAGACGAATATATTTTAAACTCAGAAGAAAACAAAGGTATTTTCTTAGTTAAAAAATCAACTTGAAAATGTTCTCAAGGTTTTATTCCTAAGAGGGATTCTCAAGTTTTTCATTTTAATTTTTTTCTTGTTACCCATTTAAATATTACTTAACACAAAATAGTAATTCAACAAGATTTGTTTTACTTTAAGAATAAAATTATGTTTGGTTTTATTCGAGAAGGCATGAATCTATTTGTTCTCATATTAAAATATTACTTTGTCATTTTTTATTATTATTAACTAACTGTACAAATAATATGGCGATGCGATCGTGGTACATCGCGCAGTTTGTAGTTTAGCCCCTCAAAAATTCGGATATCAACCCGCAATCCCTCATCTCCTATGTTGTACGAGAAGGAAAGTTTGTGGAGAGGTTTTAAGCAGCTGTTCTAATTAGAGCATCTCCACCGACGCCCCCAAATTTGTAGCCGGCAGGTGCATTTTGGGAGCACCGGCAGACCCTCTCGGAAATTGGGGCCGGGCTCCCACACCGGCGGCCCCAAAACACCGGCCCCAAAATTTGTAATTTTTTGTGAAAAGACGGATTTCATATAATTTTAACATATTATAACATATAAAAACGAAATTGATACAAACCCTAGCCACCGCCTAGCCCTAGCCGCCGCCCTACTACTCCTGCTTCATCGGTGGCAGCTTCACCGCCGCCGCTGCCCTACCGCCAAGATCCACTAGATAGGTTTTACTACTCTACTCTTGTTCTTGGGGTTAGATCTATAAGCATAGGATGGTTTTCCTGGCTTACTAAGGTTTATGGTTTCTACAACACCCTAATTATGTGCTAGACATGTTTTTCTTATTGCCTAGGTTTGGCACACTTGTCTTTGATACATGGTTTATTGTATCATAATTGGGACATAAATTTCCTAAGGGAGTATTAGGCTTCATGATTCTTCTACCAAGTTTGAAATGGCTTCTTAAGTGATAAGCTTACTTAAGATGGTGTTAAACCTCAACTAGAGTATAGTTGAATAAATAAGGTGGCTTGTAATTCCTATAAGCTTTATGGTAAAGCTTCTCTCCAGACAAGAGATTTGACTACAGTGGTGGTTGTTTGTTGGTAGAATGGTTTTGGTGTAGAGGCTTGGTTTAGGTCAACTAACATATGGGATGCCCCTAGGTTTAGTTTACTCTGGCAAATTCTAGTGGTTGGATCTTACTAGGTATTGTCAAGGATTTATATTCACTTGTACCCAAGGTGAATGATTGATTTTTTTTGAACAGGGTGAATGATTGATGAGAGTGTTGACTAATTGTTCAAGGGCTGAGTCAGATGATTTGAATAGATAAGATCAGCATAGACTAGATGAGAATAGATCGTGAGGTAAGAAGATCAGGAATAAGTCAAAAAGACTTAGATGGTTTAACTTGTTTCTTGATTCCGGAGAATCTCAAGTGATGATCTAAAATATGAAGTTTTAGATTGAAACAATAAGATAAGAATAGCATGGCTTTGATCTCTGGCCTTAGAGATGTGCTTGTGTTCTAGTGTAAGACTATTTACAAGTCCTAATTCTACCCTCCTAGATAGAGTCTTAACAAAGGTCATCTCAAAGTTTATGCCCCTAAGTTTGATGACCTACACCTAACTCATCAACTTAAGTAGAACTTCAATCACCTTGACAGGTTCTAACAAAAAGTTTAAAATTTCCCCAGATTTTATATGCATGGATGCAATGCACACAACTATATTCTACTCTTTTGAGTCTCCCAATGCTGGGATGTTACACCATTCTTCCGTCGGACCTGTGGCACGACCCCGCCTTCGACATGGACTTGGAGTGGTGGGATCGCCCGCCTACGAGCCATGCCCGAGGCACCGGTCAGGTCTACTTGGTGATGCCGAGTACAACTACAATGCGGATCCGTACCCGTAGCAGCAGGTGCTGCATTGGGTGTCGCTGATGGCGCGGTGATGATAGTGTGAAAGCTTCTTCTTTAATACACGGCAACGGCGACAGAAAACTTCTGTACCAAGTTGACGTGGGAATATGTAGTAAATAACCGGCCAGTTGGAAAACCCCAAGAGAAGGTTTGATGAATATAGCAGCACAGTTTTCCCTCAGTTATGAAACCAAGGTTATCAATCCAGTAGGAGGTTTAATACGACTGAAGGTGATGCCCACTAGCTGCGTGATGCTCTAACAAGGGCGCCGTTAATGATAACTTGTTAGCGCGTCTTCAACCAGTAGCAACGTGGAACCTGCACACAACACAACCAAATACTTTGTTCCCAACTTACGATGAGGTTGTCAATCTCATCGGTTTGCTTGAAACAAAGGGTATGAGCGTATCGAGTGGAAAGCAATAGTAATATGCGAGTAAAGTAAACAGGTGATAGCAATATATAGGAAATAGGACCGGGGTCCACAGTTCACTAGTGGTGTCTCTCCATAAGATAAAATAACATATGCTGGGTAAACAAATTATAGTTGGGCAATTGATAGAATAAAGACAACGTGATATGTCAAGAGGATCACTATGAGATTTACTCTGGGCATTACAACAAGATACATAGACCGCCATCCAACTGCATCTATGACTAATAATCTACTTGTGGCAAATCAATCCGAGAACTCCATAAGTATTAAGTTGCGAACAACAGATAACTATATTAAGCAAAGTATGTAATGTAAACAAAGCATATGCCCTCGAGCATATGAATGTTGTTTTCCCCCTAGTAGCAACACCACATCTACAATCTTAGAGGTTTCTATCACTTCCCCAGATTAAATAGAGGCATGAACCCACTATCGAGCATAAAATACCCCCTCTTGGAGTCACTAGCAACTACTCGGCCAAGATAGCTACTAACAACGGAGAGCATGCAAGATCATAAACAACATAGAGATAACTTAAGATAATATTCAGTACTTCAACTCAATCATAACACCAACAATCATCGGATCACAACAAATACAACATGTAGAATTACATAACGGTGATCTCGATCATATAAGGCAGCTCACGAGATCTAAACATGAAGCACATGGTGGAGAAGACAACCATCTAGCTACTGCTATGGACCCATAGTCCAAGGTAGACTACTCACTCATCGTGCCAGAGGCAAGCATGGCGATGAAGAAGACCTCTGGTGGCAATTCCCCTCTCCGGCAGGGTGCCAGGAAGAGCTTCTGGACCCTCCCGATCTTTGGGTCGACGGCGGCGGCGGATCACGATGTGTTCTAGAAAAATGATTGGGTCTTTAGGTTTTTCCCGTCGGGAGGTCTCTATAGGCGAAGGGGCAGCGTCAGAGGTGGACCAGGGGGCCCACACCACCAGGGGGCGCAGGCCAGCCCTAGGCCACGCCGCCCTATGGTGTGGCCGCCCTCTAGCTCGGCTCCGTCTCCTCTTCGGTCTTCTGGAAGCTCCATTAAATATCTGGACATCTGGCTTTTGTTTCGTCCAATTCCGAGAATATTTCCTGTGTAACTTTTCTGAAACACAAAAATAGCAGAAAACAGGGAACTGGCACTGTGGCATCTCGTTAATAGGTTAGTTCTGGAAAGTGCATAAAAATGCCACGAAGTATAACGAAACACTAAGCAAATAGTGTAAAAATAAGCATAGAGCATAAAAAATTATGGATACGTTGAAGACGTATCAGCATCCCCAAGCTTAACTCCTGCTTGTCCTCGAGTAGGTAAGTGATAACAAAAAAAAAATTGAGGTGACATGCACCTACACAATCTTGATCATATATGTAAGCGTTGTGCGCTGGGATCAAAAGAACGTAAAACATGGGCATGAAAGATATAATCTTGATAGAAGAAACTTACCAACCATATTATAACATGAAAATGAACACAAACAAAAGATCATGAAAATGAAACAATGAAAGTCAAACGTGTGTTCAAATCATATGGAAAAACATACAAGTGCTTTTCAGCTTGTCCTTCATGAGAGAGCAAAACATAAATGCATAGGACACCTTCAAGTTTAAGAGGACGACTAGATGCAAGTAATTTGAGAACAAGTGAAACCAGCATCATGAATCAATCAATGAAAACTTTGGGACAATGCACATTATACTCAGAATGACAACTATACTCTCTTAATGGTGCATAAAGGTAGAAGGTGGAGACTCAACATAAAAGTAAAAGAAAGACCCTTCGCGGAGGGAAGCAGTGATTAAACATGTGCTAGAGCTTTTCATTTGTAAAACAGAGATAAAACTTGGGTTTTGAGAGGTGGTTGCTTTTGTCAACGACTGGCAATGGGGTTCTTACTATCTTCCATACAAAAATGAAGCAAGTTTTTGAGAGAGATTGGCACTTTTTGTGCTCTTTATAAAGCTTGGCACTCCTCCCCACCTTTTTCCTTTCACAAACCATGGCTAACCGATTCCATCGGGTGCTCACCAACATTCACATAACATGGAGGAGTGCCTTTTTTCTTTCTTTTTTCCCTTTTTTTCTTTTTGGAATAAGCAATATGGAAGATAGCAAATCCAACCACTACGTCCCCATGAGCTAAAAACAGTGTCACAAAACGAGAAGTGTTTTGAAGGTTTTTTCAAAGGTAGCACATGGAAATTTACTTGGAATGGCTTACAAATACCATGCATAGGAGTTTATAGTGGACACAATGGCAAACTTGATTTTTAGGAGTTGGATGCACGAGTAGAGCTCATACTCAGTATAAAATGAGGGCTAGCAAGAGACTGGGAGCGACCAACTAAGAGAGCAATAACGGCCATAATCATGCATAGCGACAAAGCGACATTAAAAGAAGCATAAGATGGCATCAAAAGTCAAAAACTAAATGATCATAGAGGCAATGGCGACTTTGTATGAGTCAAACATGTGTGAGCATGCGCTAAGTCAACCCAAATAAAGCATCAAGGAGAAAACCAAAATAATGCTTCCAAATAATTAAAACAACGCATGATTTTTTTCAAAGGCTCATTAAGCAATCTCAGTTATTTGAGACAAGTCATGCTACAGCAAAACCACTAAGCATACTATCAAAACGACATCAAGCACGACAGGCAAAAGCCTAGGCCGCAGTCTACACAAGCTCCTTCTTGTACCACTTTTTTGCATAAAGCTTTTTCTCTTTTCCAACACCATTCGAACTTTTTATAAACACCTCTTTTAATGAAAACCAATATGGACCAGAGGCAAAAATACACCTTGATGAAAATATATAACAAGATCTGAACACAAACCAAGGCGAAAATTGAAAACTAAACGCAGTTCTAGAAAAAGAGAACACTCGTTGAAATTATAAGAATGAAAAACGGAGTGTTCTTGACAAATGAAAAGCAAGGCAACTTCTCCAAAAGAAATTTGTTGGGGTCCAACCATTTATTGCAGCAAACAAAACTAAACAAAACTGAAAACTAAAACAACTAATGCTCCAAGAAAAACGCATAATGCATGAAGCAATAAAAATATAGTGCATTGAAAGGTGACCTGATTTTTGCCGATGAAGAAGGGGTGCCTCGGGGGCATCCCCAAGCTTTGACGCTTGTACTTCTTGGATATTTCTTGGGGTGACATGGGCATCCCCAATCTTGAGCTTTTATCCATTCTTCAGCCCATCTCATCATTCTCCAATCCCTACACTTAAAAACTTCCTTCATACAAAACTAAACACAAATCTATTAGCAACATTAGTGTAAGCATAATAATGAATCAACCCTTTTTTTGCTTCAGGTTTCAAATCAAAACCACCACATATAAAGCATATACTACTGTAGCAACTTCCCCAAAAGTTCCATCATCAAAAGAACTCAAAAAGAAAGCGATAAAGCGGCAAACACAAATATTGGCAGAAATCTGTCAAAACAGAACAGCTGACAAAGGTTGAATTTTTAGAGGGTTTTATGTTGCTCAAATCAGAAAGTGTTCAACTAATGAAAGTTTGGATATAACCTGGGGCATATGCACAAGAAATCGCAGGGCCAAAAGATATACAGAGAATTTTCACAAATTTTTACGGTGCAGCACCGAAAACTATTTCAGGACAGCAACATCCCTAAATCTTACCTCGCTCAAATTAGAGGCTTCTCTTGGCACAAAAACGAAATAAAAAGGATAAGGAGAGGTCATTACAGTAGTAATAACTTCCAAGACTCAAATAAAAGAAAAATAACTAAATGTAAAACATTGGGTTATCTCCCAAGAGTGCTTTTCTTTAATGCCTTTGAGCTAGGCGCAGAAAGTGCGAATCAAGTAATATCAAGTGATGAAGCATCAAGATCATAATTTGTTCTAAGAATAGAGTCAAAAAGTAATTTCTTCCTCTTTCTAGGGAAGTGTTCCATACCTTTCTTGAGTGGTAATTGATATTTGATGGTGCCTTCCCTCATATCAATGATGGCACCTACAGTTCGAAGAAAGGGTCTTCCCAAAATAATAGGACATGAAGCATTGCATTCAACATCCATGATAAGAAAATCAACGAGAATAAGATTATTATTAACCACAATAATAACATCATTAATTTGTCCCAAAGGTTTCTTCTTAGCAACATCGGCAATAGGAACATCATAATAACACTTTTCAAGCGGTGGTAAATCAAGCATGTTATAAATCTTTCTAGGCATGATAGAAATACTAGCACCTAGATCACATAAAGCATGGCAATCAAAACCATTAACATGCATATCATTGATGGGTTCCTAACCATCTTCTAATTTCTTAGGAACAGAAGCTTTTTGCTTCAACTTTTCATCCCTAATTTTCATAAGAGCATTGGTAACATGCTTACTAAAAGCAACATTTAAAGAACTAGCATTAGGAGTCAAAGCAAGATTTTGCAAGAAAAAAATAACTTCAGATATATTGCAGCCATCAACATCAAAATCATTAAAGGAAATAGAGCTATCATCTCCCACACTTCGAAAATTTTAGCACTCTTTTGAGAAAAAGTTTTAGCAGTTTTAGGCTTTTTAACACAAGGAGTAGGAGTTTTCTCTACACCAATCAAAGTAAGAGGATTGCTAGCATTTGGAGCAACATCATTAGAGGTAGTAATGGTACATACTGATACGTCCAAAACGTATCTACTTTCCCAAATACTTTTGCTATTGTTTCTCCTCTAATTTGTGTGTTTTGAATACAACTAACATGGACTGACGCTGTTTTCAACAGAATTGCTCTGGTGTCTCGTTTTTGTGCAGAAATTCAACTTCCAGTAAAAATTCGGGAAAAATCATGAAAAATCCTATTTCACCAGAAGACCCACGGAGCCAGAAGACCGGAGGGAGAAGGGGCTCGAGGGGCCGTCACACAGTGGTGGCGCGGCCCAGCCCTGGCCGCGCCACCCTTGCGTGAGGGGGCCCCAGGTCCCCTCTCGACCTCCCCTCTCGCGTACATATACCCCCTGACGACATAATATCAGGGAGATGGCGGTTTTCCCAGATAGACTTCCGATGCGCCGCCGCCATGAGAAACCGCGATTCGGAACCAGAAACTCTATTCTGGCACCCTGCCGGGATGGGGATTCGGAGGAGATCTTCATCACCATCACCACCGATGCTCCTCCATCGACCATCCATGACTCCCCCATCCATGTGTGAGTAATTCCCCCACTGTAGGTGAGGGGATGGTAGGGATTGGATGAGATTGTTCATGTAATTTGATATGAGATTGATAGGGCATAGTGCCTAGTATCTTTATTTAGTGCCTATGACATTGTTGCAACTTGTTGTGCTTAATGCTTGTCACTTTGGGCCCGAGTGCCATGATTTCAGATCTGAACATGTTATTATTTCTATGATGATACTTGTTGTTTATGGTCTTACCTACAAGTTGTATACACATATTGTTGTCCGGAACCCGAGGCCCCAAAGTGACAGAAATTGGGATAACCGGAGGGGATGGCTATGATGTGAGGATCACATGTGTTCACCGAGTGCTAATGCTTTGCTCCGGTACTTTATTAAAAGGAGTACCTTAATTACCAGTAGTTTCCCTTGAGGCCCTGCTGCAACAGGCTGGTAGGACAAAAGATGTCGTGCAAGTTTCTCCTTGTGAGCACGTACGACTATATACGGAACACATGCCTATGATTGTTTGTACTAGGATGCTTTATCATTATTTATCTGCAATGCCTTTGTCTCATTGATTTCATGAATTATCTTATCCATGCAACGCCCGTAATCCATCCCTATGCCTACGGTACTTGTTCCTACTGTTTACAACCATTACTATTACTGCTGCTATTTTACTACTGCTGTTACTGTTTCACTACTGTCACCACTATAAAACTGTTGCTACTGATAAACCACTACGAGCAAGACTGTTTCCAGGTGCAGCTGAATTGACAACTCATCTGTTAAGGCTTACATATATTCTTTGGCTCCCCTTGTGTCGAATCAATAAATTTGGGTAATACTTCCCTCGAAGACTGTTGCGATCCCCTATACTCGTGGGTCATCAAGACTATTTTTTGGCGCCGTTGCCGGGGAGCATAGCTTTATCTGTAAGTTCACTTGGTATTCATATTGTTCGCTGCAATCCTTTCATCATGGGTAAACCTCGTGATGGAAAAGTTCCTATATTGCCATCCACTACAAGAAGAGGTACGACTCTCAACACCTCTGTTGCTCTTGATTCACCTTCTGTTATGAGTAAGTTGCTTACACCACCACACCCACACGCTACTGCTACTACTTCTGCTGAGATTGAAAATGCCACTGATTATTTAGATGATGCTTCTACTGTGCTTGATGAGAGTGGTTCACTAGGTTCCTTTTTAGAAGCTACTATTGCTAGAGCTAAGTTGGGAAACACCACTGTTACACCTGTTAGTTCACCTGAGTCTAGGGAGTGTCCTAGTGATGATTATGATGATGATGCTTATATTGAGCTTAATGATGATTTTATTGCAGAAGCACGTACTGCTCGTAATGCAGGTAATGTTAAAGAACTTCTTGCCAGACGCTCTGTTAGATATAACTTGTCTCCTGATCCTAAGTTTGCTGCTTCTCCTATAAATATTAGAGACAAGGATAATGATTTCTCTTTGGATTTATCTTACATATCTATTGTTGAGAAAACTCCTTTTTGTGGTACTAAAGATGAGAGTGCTATGGAGCACATGAATGAGCTTTCTACTTTGAGTAATTTGTTTTCTGATGATATTAAGCTCCGCACTTATTTTGTTGCTAAGATTTTTCCTTTTTCATTGAAAGATGCTGCTAAAATTTGGTTTAATAGCTTGTCTCCTGGATCTCTTACTAGTCCTATTGCTTTGGTTAATGCTTTCTTTTAGAAATATTTTCCCGCTAGTGCTCAACATGCTACTGTGCAGAAAATCTTTGATTTCGAACAGGGAAAAGGAGAGATATTGCCTGAATCTTGGACAAGGTTTTGTTCTTTAATTAGAGCTTTGCCTAAAGAACCATTGCCTAAAAATGAACTCCTTGATATATTTTATAATGGACTAACGGATGAATCTAAGTCATATTTGGATAGTTGTGCTGGTTATGTTTTCAGAGAAAGAACTCCGGCTGAAGCTGAAGAATTAATGGCTAAAATAAGCCAGAATCATGATGATTGGACTTTAGTTGAGCCAACACCAGCACCAACCCCTGCGCCATCTATAGAGCCTACATCGAAGAAGAGAGGGATGATCGAATTAAATGATGAAGTTATGAAGGAAGCTAAGAAATCTCTTAAGGAGAAAGGTATTAAGGCTGAAGATGTGAAGAATTTACCTCCTATTGAAGAATTATGTAAGCCAATCCCTCATTCATCTACTATTGAGGTACACTCTCTCCAACGCTTTGATGAAAGAGATATTCCTTATACTAAACCTCCTGATCAATGCTTAGATGAGTTTGATAATTTTATTGTTAAGCAAGAAAATTTTAATAGAATGGTGCATAATCATTTGTTGGAAAATTCTAGAGCTATTAACAAGTTGCAGGATATTGTGGAGAGAACCGCCAATGATGTGAAGATACTTGCTAAACATTTTCAAATGGTTCAGACACAAATTGATCAGCTTACCAAGGTGCAAAAAGACTTGCTAGTTAATGCTGCAAGAGAGAAGCAAGCATGTGAAATACGCACAAGAAGTGATGCACCAAGGTCATCAAGGCCCTCAAGATCCACTGCTCAATATAGGATATCTTATAATGAGGATCTCATGTCACCAAACCTTGAAGGGGACGATGGAGATGCACATCCATCCTCCTTCCCTTGTTTTAACTTTTTGAGTGATGCAGGGATTCTTGATGATTTCTTGCTCCTTATTAACAGGGTTGGGTTGACTGATTACGTGGCAGATGAAAGGGACCAATATGCTTTGCTTACAAAGATTTTCGTTGAAAGTTTTAAATTTATTAACTCTCATTACAACCCTTCCGTTGCATTTAAGATTTATGATAAGTCTATCACCATGTCTTTGGGGAGGTTTTGTTCTATTTTAGGTATTCTCATGTTTGGAACGGCCAAGAAGATACAAAATCACCCCGCTGATTTGTTGGAGCTTTACCGAGGGGTGACCAATGATGATGACCGCAACGCACAACATGGCAAGATAAGAAATATTCAGCTCCCAGCTATTAGATACTTTACTTACTATCTTGCAACTAGTGTACTTGGTAGAGAAAACACTAGCAATATCTCCAACTATCATTTGGCCTTTCTAGCTACCGCTCTTGATGTTGGTAGGAAGTATAACCTCGGTGCTGTTATTGCTCGTCGCCTAGCCGCTAGGGGACCTATTTATGGAGGTATTATTGCCGCGCGCATTGTTGCTGAGCTAGGACTTTCTATTGCTCCTAATGATGTATTGTTGGCTCCACAGAGGCTTGATCTTGCTGCTATGAAACTCCATCATTTTGTTACTGCTAACTCTTGTGCAGGGAAATTAGTTTACAGGATGTTATTAACTGATGGAGAGGAAAGGGAAATTCCCTTGCCTCAGCCTAACTTGTTCAGCATTCACGTGAAGCCATGGTCGCGCACGAAGGTGGAGTTGGACGATCAGCTTAGGCTGCTTGGTTTCAACATCCAACACGGCGTGGTGGTCCAGGAGGAAGAGGAGGAGCCTCCCTATCACTTCACCACGTATCACTCCGTGGAATCCTCGAACTCATATCAGGACGATGGTGCTTCTTCGTCGCACTACAGAGGCGCCACCTCATAGCCGAGTTGGCCGAGTTGGGATTGATTTCCACTTAGGCCAAAAGCCTAAGCTTGGGGGGAGGTACGCTGACGATCCACTCATCTACATATCATATTTTGTCGGACCTTTGTATATTCATGTTTCGTTTTCTCTAGTGTTTTCTTTCTTACTTCTGCTTTCCAAAACACAAAAAGACCAAAAATATTTCCGTTGTTTCTCTATTTGGTTCTTTGGTTTGCTATCTTTGGTTTGTTTTACTTGCTATTTTCGGTTTGCTACTTGAAAAACCCAAAAATATTTTGCTTTGTTTGCCATTTCCTTCTGCTTTTGTTTCAAAAATCGAAAACCCCAAAAATATTTGTTGTTCTTCTTCGGTTTTGTAAAGTATGTTGCAGAGTTCAGTCTCCCGTTACTCCATTGGAGCTTGGTATTCACTTTATATTATTCAAGCCACACAAGTGAAGAGCAATAATGACGACGTATGACAATCCGAGATGTGGTAAGAGGCTGGTATGAACTCTATTTGTTTTCATTTTTGTACATATACTCATCTATGTGGACATGCTTAGTCGGTTCATGTAAGGTATATGTCAGTTAATGGATGCTTTGTAGTTCTTGCTCTCATATGATTAGTTTCAATTTACTATTAGCCTGTAGCATGTCATGTTGACGCTTGCATGCATTGTTTTATTCATAGAATGGTACGATATTGTGGTATCCACCTCTGAAAGCTTCATTTGAATCGACTTGGCACATGCTCAAGCATGCACATGACTGAACAAAAAGTCAGTTAAGCCTCGATGATCTAAATTGCCTCAGAGTTCTTGTATCATTTTTATGCCTATATTAATTTTGTTTTGTCGCAAGCATGATTATGATAGTTATTGCTCTCTCGATTGTCGCTTCCCAGTCTTTTGCTAGCCTTCACTTGTACCGAGTATGAGCTCTACTCGTGCATCCAATTACCAAAAACCAAGTCTTCCAAAGAGTCCACTATAAATTCCTATGCATGGTATTTGTAAGCCATTCCAAGTAAATTTTCATGTGCTACCTTTCAAAACTTTCAACTACTTCTCATTTTGTGCCACTATTTTTAGCTCATGGGGACGTAGTGGTTGGAATTGCTATCTTCCATATTAAATTGAGTACCCCTCGACTAGGCAGCTTCATCTGCTCGTCATTAATTTTGCAAGGGAGCTGGTCAGACCATTATAATCTTGATCCTAAAAGAAAGAAAAAAGGCACTCCTCCATAGGAATGTGAAAGTTGGTGGGCACCCGATGGAATCGGTTAGCCATGGTTTGAGAAAGAAAAAAGGTGGGGAGGAGTGCCGAAGCTTTATAAAAGAGCACCAATGTGCCAAATTTCAAAGAACTCGGAACCGCTCTCACTTGTTTATTATGGAAGATAGTAAGTCCCCATTACTAGTCGTTGACATAGAACAACCACCTCTCAAAAGAAACTTTTATCTCTGTTTTACAAATGAAAAGCTCTAGCACATGTTAAATCCCTGCTTCCCTCTGCGAAGGGCCATTCATTTACTTTTATGTTGAGTCACCATCTTCTAACTTTAAGCACTTCTTGAGAGCATAGCTGTTATTCTTAGTGTAATGTGCTTGTCCCAGAACACGGTTAATTGTGGTATAACTTTGATGCTTGTATCTTTGATATTTCTACTTCAAGTCTTCCCTTGGACTTCAGATGTGCCTCAGCATTTATGTTTTGCTCTACAAATAAAGGCAAGCGGGATACCACTCTTTCATATCATTTATGCATATTACAATCTTGTAGCTTCTCATGCACATGTTACTTGTTATTAGTGCATTGGCACTCTTTCATAGCTTGCTTGACTATGAGGTGACATTAGTTGCATATTTCTTATTATAAATTGCCTGAGTACTTGATCACATGGTTAGTATATATACATCATATGAGCAAATGTGTTCGTGAAAGTTTCTTTTATCGCTCTCAGTTGTTAACTGAATTGCTTGAGGACAAGCAAATAGCTAAGCTTGGGGGGAGTTGGTACGTCCAAAACGTATCTACTTTCCCGAACACTTTTGCTATTGTTTCTCCTCTAATTTGTGTGTTTTGAATACAACTAACACGGACTGACGCTGTTTTCAGCAGAATTGCTCTGGTGTCTCGTTTTTGTGCAGAAATTCAACTTCCAGTAAAAATTCGGGAAAAATCATGAAAAATCCTATTTCACCACGGAGCTAGAAGACCGGAGGGAGAAGGGGCTCGAGGGGCCGTCACACAGTGGTGGCGCGGCCCAGCCCTGGCCGCGCCACCCCTGCGTGAGGGGGCCCCAGGTCCCCTCTCGACCTCCCCTCTCGCGTACATATACCCCCTGACGACATAATATCAGGGAGATGGCGTTTTTCCCAGATAGACTTCCGCTGCGCCGCCGCCATGAGAAACCGTGATTCGGAACCAGAAACTCCGTTCTGGCACCCTGCCGGGACGGGGATTTGGAGGAGATCTTCATCACCATCACCACCGACGCTCCTCCATCGACCATCCATGACTCCCCCATCCATGTGTGAGTAATTCCCCCGCTATATGTGAGGGGATGGTAGGGATTGGATGAGATTGTTCATGTAATTTGATATGAGATTGATAGGGCATAGTGCCTAGTATCTTTATTTAGTGCCTATGACATTGTTGCAACTTGTTGTGCTTAATGCTTGTCACTTTGGGCCCGAGTGCCATGATTTCAGATCTGAACATGTTATTATTTCTATGATGATACTTGTTGTTTATGGTCTTACCTACAAGTTGTATACACATATTGTTGTCCGGAACCCGAGGCCCCAAAGTGACAGAAATTGGGATAACCGGAGGGGATGGCTATGATGTGAGGATCACATGTGTTCACCGAGTGCTAATGCTTTGCTCCGGTACTTTATTAAAAGGAGTACCTTAATTACCAGTAGTTTCCCTTGAGGCCCTGCTGCAACAGGCTGGTAGGACAAAAGATGTCGTGCAAGTTTCTCCTTGTGAGCACGTACGACTATATACGGAACACATGCCTATGATTGTTTGTACTAGGATGCTTTATCATTATTTATCTGCAATGCCTTTGTCTCATTGATTTCATGAATTATCTTATCCATGCAACGCCCGTAATCCATCCCTATGCCTACAGTACTTGTTCCTACTGTTTACAACCGTTACTATTACTGCTGCTATTTTACTACTGCTGTTACTGTTTCACTACTGTCACCACTATAAAACTGTTGCTACTGATAAACCACTGCGAGCAAGACTGTTTCCAGGTGCAGCTGAATTGACAACTCATCTGTTAAGGCTTACATATATTCTTTAGCTCCCCTTGTGTCGAATCAATAAATTTGGGTAATACTTCCCTCGAAGACTGTTGCGATCCCCTATACTTGTGGGTCATCACATACCTTCATATTTCTAGCCATCTTATCTTCTCTTTCCCACCTAGCATGCAATTCTGCTAGCATCCTAACATTTTTCATCAATTCTAACTTGGATAGCATTAGCAGTAGCAAAAGGATTGTTCTCTTTCACATCATTAGGCAACACTTTTAATTTCAGAAGTTCAACATCATGAGCAAGGCTATCAACTTTAGAAGCAAGAATATCAATTTTGCCTAATTTTTCCTCAACAGACTTGTTAAAAGCAGTTTGCTTACCGATGAAGTCCTTGTGCATTACCTCAAGCTCGGAGGGCGCGGCCCTAGTGTTGTTGGAGGAATTACCATACGAATTACCATAACCATTACCATTGGTAGAAGGATACGGCCTATAATTGTTACTAGCAAAATTGTTCCTATAAGCATTGTTGTTAAAATTATTGTTTCTAATGAAGTTTACATCAACATGCTCTTCTTGAGCAACTAAAGAGGCTAAAGGAACATTATTAGGATCAATATGAGTCCTATCATTTGAAAGCATAAGCATAATAGCATCAATCTTATCACTCAAGGAATAGGTTTCCTCAACAGAATTTACCTTCTTACCTTGTGGAGCTCTCTCGGTGTGCCATTCAGAGTAATTTACCATCATATTGTTGAGAAGCTTTGTTGCGGCGCCCAAGGTAAGGGACATAAAAGTGCCTCCAGCAGCTGAATCCAATAGGTTCCTTGAAGAAAAATTTAGTCCTGCATAAAAAGTTTTGACAATCATCCAAGTAGTCAGTCCATGAGTGGGACAATTCTTAATCATAGATTTCATTCTTTCCCAAGCCTGAGCAACATGTTCATTATCAAACTGACTAAACTTCATAATATTGCTGCGCAAAGCTATAATCTTAGCAGGAGGATAGTATCTACCAATAAAAGCATCCTTACACTTAGCCCATGAATCAATACTATTTTTAGGCAAAGACAACAACCAATCCTTAGCTTTTCCTATCAAAGAAAAAGGAAACAACTTAAGCTTAATAATATCACTCTCTACATCCTTATATTTTTGCATCTCACAAAGCTCAACAAAATTGTTGAGATGAGCTCCAGCATCATCAGTACTAGCACCAGAAAATTGCTCTTTCATAATAAGGTTCAACAAAGTAGGCTTAATCTCATAAAAATTTGCAGCAGGAGCAGGTGGCGCAATAGGAGTGCAGATAAAATCACTATTATTAGTGCTAGTAAAATCACACAACTTGGTGTTTTCAGGAGTAGCCATTCTAGCAAAACTAAAAGCAGACAAGTAAAAGAACTATAAAGGATACTAATTTTTTGTGTGTTTTTGATAAAATGATGCAAGTAAAAATAAAGTAAAGCAAAACTTAAAAAAAAGTAAAGGATGTGCGTGCGAAACTCCCCTTGCAGAAGTCTTCTTTTTCCTCCCCGGCAACGACGCCAGAAAACTTGTTGATGGCGCGGTGATGATGGTGTGAAAGCTTCTTCTTTAATACACGGCAACGTCGATAGAAAACTTCTGTACCAAGTTGACGTGGGAATATGTAGTAAATAACCGGCTAGTTGGAAAACCCCAAGAGAAGGTTTGATGAATATAGCAGCAAGTTTTCCCTCAGTTATGAAACCAAGGTTATCAATCCAGTAGGAGGTTTAATACGACTGAAGGTGATGCCCACTAGCTGCGTAATGCTCTAACAAGGGCACCGTTAACGATAACTTGTTAGCGCGTCTTCAACCAGTAGCAACGTGGAACCTGCACACAACACAACCAAATACTTTATTCCCAACTTACGATGAGGTTGTTAATCTCACCGGTTTGCTTGAAACAAAGGGTATGAGCGTATCTAGTGGAAACAATAGTAATATGCGAGTAAAGTAAACATTGTGAGTAAAGTAAACAGGTGATAGAAATATATAGGAAATAGGACCGGGGTTCACAGTTCACTAGTGGTGTCTCTCCATAAGATAAAATAACTCATGCTGGGTAAATAAATTACAGTTAGGCAATTGATAGAATAAAGACAACGTGATATGTCAAGAGGATCACTATGAGATTTACTCTGGGCATTACAACAAGATACATAGACCGCCATCCAACTGCATCTATGACTAATAATCCACTTGTGGCGAATCAATCCGAGAACTCCACAAGTATTAAGTTGCGAACAACAGATAACTGCATTAAGCAAAGTGTGTAATGTAAACAAAGCATATGCCCTCGAGCATATGAATGTTGTTTCCCCCCTAGTAACAACAGCACATCTACAACCTTAGAGGTTTCTGTCACTCCCCCAGATTAAATAGAGGCATGAACTCACTATCGAGCATAAATACCCCCCTCTTGGAGTCACTAGCAACTACTCGGCCAAGATAGCTACTAACAACGGAGAGCATGCAAGATCATAAACAACATAGAGATAACTTAAGATAAAATTCAGTACTTCAACTCAATCATAACACCAATATTCATCGGATTCCAACAAACACAACATATAGAATTACATAACGGTGATCTCGATCATGTAGGGCAGTGTTGCTGTTTGATGGCGCCCAGTTAACGAGGGAGATTATTCTTCTGCGATCCCCGGCAACGGTGCCAGAAAACTTGTTGCTTGTTGCGTGGTGAATGCCCAGCCCGTTGGGAACCCCAAGAGGAAGGTGTGATGAGTATAGAAGCAGGTTTTCCCTCAGTTAAGAAACCAAGGTTTATCGATCAGGAGAGAAAAGCAGACAATGTGACTGAAGGTGATGCTTGCTAGTTTGCGATAGCTTCGGATAATTTATATATGGCGCCTCGTCCAAGCTTTGCTTGCTAGCTGCAACGCGGAACCTGCACACAACACAACCAAGTACTTTGCTCCCAACTTGCGCTGAGGTTGTCAATCTCACCGGTTTGCTTGAAACAAAGGTTATGAGCGTATCGAGTGGAAAACAGTAGAAGTATATGAGTAAAGTAAACAGTGCGAGTAAAGTAAACAGGTGATAGCAATATGATGGAAATAGGACCGAGGTCCACACTTCACTAGTGGTGTCTCTCCACAAGATATATAACACATGCTGGGTAAACAAATTACAGTTGGGCAATTGATAGAATAAAGATAACGTGATATGTCAAGAAGATCACTATGAGATTTACTCTGGGCATTACAACAAAATACATAGACCGCCATCCAACTGCATCTATGACTAATAATCCACTTGTGGCGAATCAATCTGAGAACTCCACAAGTATTAAGTTGCGAACAACAGATAATTGCATTAAGCAAAGTGTGTAATGTAAACAAAGCATATGCCCTTAAGCATATGAATGTTGTTTTCTCCCTAGTAGCAACATCACATCTACAACCTTAGAGGTTTCTATCACTCCCCCAGGTTAAATAGAGGCATGAACCCACTATCGAGCATAAATACCTCCTCTTGGAGTCACTAGCAACTACTCGGCCAAGATAGCTACTAACAACGGAGAGCATGCAAGATCATAAACAAAAATGAGATAACATAAGATATATTTCAGTACAGCAACTCAATTATAACACCAATATTCATCGGATCCCAACAAACCAAACATGTAGAATTACATAACGGTGATCTCAATCATGTAGGGCAGCTCATGAGATCTAAACATGAAGCACATGGTGGAGAAGACAACCATCTAGCTACTGCTATGGACCCATAGTCCAAGGTAGACTACTCACTCATCGCTCCGGAGGCAAGCATGGCGATGAAGAAGACCTCCGGTGGTGATTCCCCTCTCTGCAGGGTGCCGGGAAGAGCTTCTGGACCCTCCCGATCTCAGGTCGACGACGGCGGCGGATCGCGATGTGTTCTGGAAAAGTGATCGGGTACTTAGGTTTTTTTTCCATCGGGAGGTCTTTATAGGCGAAGGGGCGATGTCAGAGGTGGAGCCAGGTGGCCTCACACCTGGCTAGCGCAGCCCAGGCCCTGCCCGCGCCGGCCTGGTGTGTGGGGCCCCTGTGGCCCCCCACCTACTCCTCTTCGGATCTTTGGAAGCTTCCGGGTAAAATAAGACTTCAGGAACTTATTTCGTCCAATTCCGAGAATATTTCCTATGTATCACTTCTGAAACACAAAAACAGCAGAAAACAAGGAACTGGCACTGTGGCAACTTATTAATAGGTTAGTTCCGGAAAATGCATAAAAGTGCCACGAAGTGTAACGAAACAGTAGGCAAATGGTGTAAAAACAAGGATGGAGCATCAAAAATTATTGATACGTTTGAGACGTATCAAGCATCCCCAAGCTTAACTCCTGCTCGTCCTCGAGTAGGTAAGTGATAACAAAAGAATAATTTTTGAGGTGACATGCACCTACACAATCTTGATCATATATGTAAGCATTTGTGAGCTGGGATCATAAGAACTTAAAACATGGGCATGAAGATATAATCTTGATAATAAGAACTTAGCAACCATGTTGTAAACATGCAAATGAACATAAACAAAAGATCATGAAAATGAAACAATGAAAGTCAAACGTGTGTTCAAATCATAAGGAAAACATACAAATGGTTTTCAGCTTGTCCTTCAAAGAGAGCAAAACATAAATGCATAGGACACCTTCAAGTTTAAGAGGGCGACTAGATACAAATAATTTAAGAACAAGTGAAACCAACAATATGAATCAATCAATGAAAACTTTGGGACAATGCACATTATACTAAGAATGACAACTATGCTCTCTTAATGGTGCATAAAGAAAGAAGGTGGTGACTCAACATAAAAGTAGAAGAAAGGCCCTTCGCAGAGGGAAGCAGTGATTGCAAGTTTTATAACCTTCAAAAATTATGGTACTTACCGGCTTTGAGCTCTCATTGCCCCCATCATAAGCATCTTGAATGGTTAAAGTTAATGCAAGAATAATTATGATGCATATGCTTGACAAATCATAAGTTGAAAACCTCGTGTCCCGTGAATATGAGTACCCAAACCTCATGCTACTTTACTTAGAGTCCCAAGCAAGGCTCTTGTCATTGTAAATATATGCATATCATTGAGAACCGCCAATTGGGTACCTCCGTGCCCGATGACATGGAACAAGCCCACACCAAAATGACAGGACAAACAGACAATGAACACCTCGACATCTCTTTTATTTGCCATTTGTTTAGCTTTTTATTGTGAGATGCATCGTCGAATGTTCACCATGGGTATGCTGCAAATTTCCACCATGAATTATGCATGGCTTACATTGGTGGCCCGGCATTTCCCTAACACATATAAAAACTCCATGATTCCCACAAGATTCCCAATTCATTTCACACCGCGGGCATCCATAAGCAAAAGATCACAATATCAACTCAAATAAGAAGTGCAATGTTGAAAGCTTGCCCATGACTGCATGGCTGGGCTAGTCTCCAACTTACAACTTGCAAGCATAACAACTCAATATAAGAGACCACAATGTCAAATTTTTAAGAACAGGAAAAAGTAAAGTGTGCCTTCCGGTTCGTGAGAGCTTTACTGACCGAATTTCGCATAACACTGGTAAGAGTTTAATTTGAAGAGAAAATAAAAGCAAGTCAAATTTACTTGGAATAGCAAATTGCTAGTAGGTATGTATGGTGGACACTTTGGAAAACTTTGGCTTTTAGGAGTTGGATGCACGAGTAGAGTTCATACTCAGTACAAGGCGAGGGCTAGCAAAAGACTGGGAGCGACCAACTAAGAGAGCAATAATGGCCATAATCATGCAAAGCGACAAAGCGACATTAAAAGAAGCATAAGATGGCATAAAAAGTCAAAAACTAAATGATCATGAAGGCTATTGGCGACTTTGTATGAGTCTAACATGTGTGAGCATGCGCCAAGTCAACACAAATAGAGCATCAAGGAGAAAACCAAAATAATGCTTCCATACAATTAAAAACAACGCATGATTTTTTCAAAGGCTCATTAAGCAATCTCAGTTATTTGAGACAAGTCATGCTACAGCAAAACCACTAAGCATACTATCAAAAAGACATCAAGCATGACATGAAAAAGCCTAAGCCGCAGTCTACACAAGCTCCTTCTTATACCACTATTTTGCATAAAGCTTTTTCTCTTTTCCAACACCATTTGAAATTTTTAAAGACACCTCTTTTGATGAAAACCAATAAATATCAGAGGCAAAAATACACCTTGATGAAAAGATATGACAAGGTCTGAACGCAAATCAAGACAAAAATGAAAACCAAAAGGAGTAGCAGAAACAGAAGAACACTCGATGAACGATAAGAGTGAAAAACTGAGTGTTCTTTGCAAATGAAAACGAGTACATCTCCTCCAAAAGAAATTTGTTGGGGTCCTACCATTTATTGCAGCAAATAAAACTAAACTAACTAAGAAAACTAAAACAACTGACGCTCCAAGAAAAACACATAGTTCATGAAGCAATAAAAATATAGTGTTTTGAAAGGTGACCTGATTTTTGCCGATGAAGAAGGGGTGCCTCGGGGGCATCCCCAAGCTTTGACGCTTGTAATTCTTGGATATTTCTTGGGGTGATGCATGAGCATCCCCAAGCTTGAGCTTTTGTCCATTCTTCAACGCATCTCATCATTCTCCAATCCCTACACTTGAAAACTTCCTTCATACAAAACTAAACACAAATCTATTAGCAACATTAGTGTAGGCATAACATATAATCAACCTCTTTTTGCTTCAGGTTTCAACTCAAAACCACCACATATAAAGCATATACTACTGTAGCAACTTCCACAAGAGTTCCGTGATCAAAAGAACTCAAAAGAAAGCGATAAAGCGGCAAACACAAATATTGGTAGAAATCTGTCAAAACAGAACAGATGACAAAGGCCGAATTTTTGAGGGGTTTTCTGTTGCTCAAATCAAAAAGTGTTCAACTAACAAAAATTTGGATATAACCTGGGACATATGCACAAGAAATCGCAGGTCAAAAAGATATACAGAGAATTTATACGAATTTTTACGGTGCAGCACCGAAAACAGTTTCAGGACAGCAACATCCCCAATTCTTACCTCACTCGAATTAGAGGCTTCTATTGGCACAAAAACAAAATAAAAAGGATAAGGAGCGGTCATTACAGTAGTAATGACTTCCAAGACTCAAATAAAAGAAAATTACTGAAAATAAAACATTGGGTTATCTCCCAAGAGTGCTTTTCTTTAACGCCTTTGAGCTAGGCGCAGAAAATTGCAAATCAAGTAACATCAAGTGATGAAGCATCAAGTTCATAATTTGCTCTAAGAATAGAGTCAAAAAATAATTTCTTCCTTTTCCTAGGGAAGTGTTCCATACCTTTCTTGAGTAGAAATTGATATTTGATGGTGCCTTCCCTCATATCAATGATGGCACCTACAGTTCGAAGAAAGGGTCTTCCCAAAATAATAGGACATGAAGCATGGCATTCAACGTCCATAACAAGAAAATCAACGGGAACAAGGTTATTATTAACCACAATAAGAACATCATTAATCCTTCCCACAGGTTTCTTCTTAGCAACATCAGCAATAGGAACATCAAAATAATATTTTTCAAGCGGTGGTAAATCAAGCATGTCATAAATTTTTCTAGGCATGATAGAAATACTAGCACCTAGATCACATAGAGCATGGCAATCAAAACCATTAACATTCATATCAATGATGGGTTCCCAACCATCTTCTAACTTCTTGGGAACAGAGGCTTTTTGCTTCAACTTTTCATCCCTAATTTTTATAAGAGCATTGGTAATATGCTTAGTAAAAGCAACATTTAAAGAACTAGCATTGGGAGTCAAAGCAAGCTTTTGCAAGACCAAAATAACTTCAAATATATTGCAGCCATCAACATCAAAATCATTAAAGGAAATAGAGCTATCATCTCCTACACTCCGAAAAATTTCAGCACTCTTTTGAGAAAAAGTTTTGGCAGTTTTAGGCTTTTTAACACAAGGAGTGGGAGTTTTCTCTACACCAATCAAAGTAAGAGGATTGCTAGCATTAGGAGCAATATCATTAGAGGTAGTAATGGTACATACCTTCATCTCTCTAGCCATCTCATCTTCTCTTTCCCACCTGGCATGCAATTCTGCTAACAATCTAATATTTTCATCAATTCCAACTTGAATAGCATTAGCGGTAGCAAAAACATTGTTCTCTTTAACATCATTGGGCAACACTTTTAATTTCAGAAGTTCAACATCATGAGCAAGGCTATCAACTTTAGAAGCAAGAATATCAATTTTGCCTAACTTTTCCTCAACAGACTTGTTAAAAGCATTTTGCTTACCAATGAAGTCCTTGAGCATTACCTCAAGCTCGGAGGGCGCGGCCCTAGTGTTGTTGGAGGAGTTACCATAAGAGTTACCATAACCATTACTAGAAGGATACGGCCTGTAATTGTTACTAGCAAAATTGTTCCTATAAGCATTGTTGTTAAAATTATTGCTTCTAATGAAATTCACATCAACATGCTCTTCTTGAGCAACCAAAGAGGCTAAAGAAACATTATTAGGATCAACATGAGTCCTATCATTAGCAAGCATAGCCATAATGGTATCAATCTTATCACTCAAGGAAGAGGTTTCCTCAACAGAATTTACCTTCTTACCTTGTGGAGCTCTCTCGGTGTGCCATTCGGAATAATTCACCATCATGTTGTCGAGTAGCTTTGTTGCGGCGCCCAAGGTAAGGGACATAACAGTGCCTCCAGCAGCTGAATCAAGTAGGTTCCTCGAAGAAAAATTCAGTCCTGCATAAAAAGTTTGGACAATCATCCAAGTAGTCAGTCCATGAGTGGGGCAATTCTTTATCATAGATTTCATTCTTTCCCAAGCTTGAGCAACATGTTCATTATCAAACTAAGTAAACTTCATAATATTGTTACGCAGAAATATAATCTTAGAAGGAGGATAGTATCTACCAATAAAAGCATCCTTACACTTAGCCCATGAATCAATACTATTCTTAGTCAAAGACAGCAACCAATCTTTAGCTTTTCCTCTCAAAGAAAAAGGAAACAACTTGAGCTTAATAATATCACTTTCTACATCCTTATATTTCTGCATCTCACATAGCTCAACAAAATTGTTGAGATGAGCTGCAGCATCTTCAGTACTAGCACCAGAAAATTGCTCTTTCATAACAAGGTTCAACAAAGCAGGCTTAATCTCATAAAAGTTTGCAGCAGGAGTAGGTGGTACAATAGGAGTGCAGATAAAATCACTATTGTTCGTACTAGTAAAGTCACACGACTTGGTGTTTTCAGGATTGGCCATTTCAGCAAAACTAAAAGCAGATAAGTAAAACAACTACCAAGGATTCTAATTTTTTTTGGCTTTTTGATATAAAACGATGCAGGTAAAATAAATAAAGTAAAGCAAAACAATAACAAAGTAAAGGATGTGTGTGCGAAAAACTCTCCTTGCAGAGGTCTTCCACTCTTCTCCCCGGCAACGGCGCCAAAGAACTTGTTGTTGCTGTTTGATGGCGCCCAGTTGACGAGGGAGATTATTCTTCTGCGATCCCTGGCAACGGTGCCAGAAAACTTGTTGCTTGTTGCGTGGTGAATGCCCAGCCCGTTGGGAACCCCAAGAGGAAGGTGTGATGAGTATAGCTGTTGGAATTATGCCCTAGAGGCAATAATAAAGATGTTATTATTATAATTCTTGTTCATGATAATGTTTATATTCCATGCTGGAATTGTATTAAGCGGAAACTTTATTACTTGTGTGGTTTATGAACAACACCGTGTCCCTAGTACGCCTCTATGGACTAGCTCATTGATTAATGATGGTTAAGGTTTCCTAACCATAGACATGTGTTGTCAATTAATAATGAGATCATATCATTAGGAGAATGATATGATGGACAGACCCAAATAAAGCAGAGCAATTAGATCGTGTCATCGTGTTCATCTTTGCGAAGCTTTTCCTGTGTCATGTATTGTATTCCTTAGACCATGAGATAATACAAACTCCCTGGTATCGGAAGAAAGCTTTGAGGTCATCAAACGTCATCCTATGTGGGGGTGATCATAAAGGTGTCTCTCAGGTGATCGGAAAGTACTTGTTGAGTTGTATGTATCAAGATGGAATTTGTCCCTCCCAAGTCGGAGAGATATACTTTGGGCCCACTCGGTAATCGATATCAACATCGCTTGCAAGCACGTGGTTAAGGAGTTAATCACAAAGTGATATCGGATTACGGAACGAGTAAAATACTTGCTGTGAACGAGATTGAACTAGGTATACCGATACCGACGATCGAATCTCGGGCGAGTAAAATATCGCGAGACAGAGGGAATACAAATACGGGATTGATTGAATCCTGACATCGTGGTTCATTCGATATGATCATCGCTGAGTGCGTGGGAGTCAATATGGATTTCCAGATCCCGCTATTGATTATTGATGGAGATCATGTCCGCGCATTCTCGAACCCGTAGGGTCACACACTTAACGCAAATCAACGCTAGGGTAGTCTCAGGGATATATGTGAAACTGTTTCAGAAAGTTTCGGAACTGTTCCGGGTGGAAATACAATATTTATTGATTACAGGAATTAATAAATATTAGACTTTATTTATTTAGCAGAAATAAATAAAAGGAAAGAAAAAAAAAGGGCTGCGGCGGCCAGGGAAGAGTCCCTGGCGCGCACGCACACAGCCGCTCGCTCGAGCTGGCTCGATCGCATGCGATAACGAGCAGCAGCTCGCGGCGATCGATGGGCCTCGGCCACGCGCCAGGACGTGCACGCGCGGGACAGGAGCAGCTCGGCCAAGAGTTCTTCACGTGCACGCGCGGGACGGAGCAGCTCGGCCAGGAGCAATCAATATTTGATACGATCAAATTGTTGCTGCGTGCACGGCTGGGTCACGAGTTCGACTCGGAAAGGCCAGGCGATCCGGCTGATTTTCTTAGCACAGGCTGCTAATAAAAGGAGAGGGCGCGCAGCCGGTTTGAAGATTGAACTAGTTCTCTGCGAAGCCGCTGCCCGCTTTCTGAAGCCTCCTTTTTCCGTTCTTTCTCCACCACGCAAACAGGCGAAGCCCTGTCGGCGTATACTCTCCACCATAGACACCACGCCGTCGTGTTGTCGATCCCAACTACCACTCCACCATATCTCGCTGGACCGGGAAGGCGGAGTCATTGGCGCGCTGTACGTGTGCAACTCTCGGAGGCGCCGCCACTTGCGGCGTAGGATCGGATCGGATCGCGAGGAGGAGAAGGCTAGTACGACTACGTCAACCACGTTCTTTTGAACGTTACCACTGTGCGAATCTTCAAGGGTATGAAGATCTCATCTACCTCTCTCGTTGATTACATCTCCTAGATTAGATCTTGGCTTTCTTGTTCGCATCCGTAGGAAAATTTTTGATTTACTATGCTGCGAATCCCTTCAGTGGTTTCAGAGCTAGATCTATGCGTAGATGTGTTTCACGAGTAGAACGCAACATACTTGTTGCGGGCGTTGATGTTTTCTGTTGCAAACCTCTTGTTGTGTATTTCTTATGGCGCGGTATAGTGAGATCGAAGCGGTCCAAGCCAACTTTACGCGACCGCGTTCGCGAGACCGGCTCCGCACTTGACGTGTGGCTTGTTCCATACATGCGGCTGGTGGATGCCAGTTTCTCTCACTATAGTAGTCATGGGAATTACATCGGATGTTAGCAACCATAATATCACCGTTGTGGCTTTTCGTAGGTAAGAATCGTTCTTAGCTTGCTACTCCCATAAGCCACGTAAAACATGCAACAACAAAGTAGAGGCGTCTAACTTGTTTTTGCAGGGAGTGTTTTGTGATATGGTATGGCCACAAGATGTGATATGATATATGTGATGTATGCGATGATCATGTTTTGTAATATTTCACGACTTGCATGTCGATGAGTTCACAACCGGCTGGAGCCATATGGTTGTCTTTATAATTGTGTATGACCTGCGTGTCAACTTCTTATACGCCATGTAATAGCTTTACTTTATCGCTAAATAGTTAGCAATAGTTGTAGTTGCTATTCGTGGTGGAGGCAATCATGGTGGAGTGATGGAGATCATGCCGGCGCGCACAAGATGGAGATCATGGCGCGGAGATTGGCTATACCATGTCACATAAAATTATATGCATGTGATGTTTATCCTTTTATGTATCTTATTATGCTTAGATCGCGACGGTAGCATTATAAGATGATTCCTCACTTAAAGATCAAGATAAAATTGTGTTCTCCCCTCGTATGCGCCGTTGCGAAAGTTCGTCGTTTTCAAGCACCTCGTGATGATCGGGTGCTATAAACTCTACGTTCACATACAACGGGTGCAAGCCAGTTTTGCACACGCGGAAATACTTGGGTTTGACTTGACGAGCCTAGCATGTACAGACATGGCCTCGGAACACACGAACCGAAAGGTTAAACATGAGTCATATGAATGATATGATCGACACTGAGTTGTCCACCATTGAAATCACATCTCTTCTCGTGAAGATCGGATTAGGTGTGGTGAATTTGGATCGTGTTCACTAAAACAACTTGAGGGATGTTGAATTTAGTGGGAGTTCATCTAGTAATTTGATTAAGTTGAACTAGTTATCATAAACATAGTCTAAAAATTGTACTTGCAATGTTGTAGATCAAATGGCTAAGTCCAACTTCAACTTCAACGTGTTTGCTGAGAAAGAAAAGCTTAAGAACAATGGGTCTAACTTCACCAACTGGTTCCGCAATCTGAGAATCATACTCGCTGGCGGACAAAAAGCCTATGTACTTGACAAAGCACTAGGTGACACCCCTGCTGCAACTGCGAAAACTGAAGAACTTGCTGACTTCAATGCTCGTAGAGATGATTGTGATATGATTATGAGTACCATGCTGTTTTCTATGGAACCGGAACTTCAAAATCGTTTTGAGAAGTACCGCGGGCCTTATGAGATACTTGAGGAACTGAAAACCATGTTTCAGACTCAGGCCCGTTCTGAGAGATATGAGATCTCTGAGAAGTTCTTTAACTGCAAGATGGAGGAAGGGAGTTCCGTTAGTGAGCACGCCATTAAGATGTCGGGCTACACTCAACGCCTTGAGCAACTGGACTGCAAGATTCCAGAGGAGCTTAAGATTGACAGAGTTCTGCAATCACTCCCTCCTAGCTACAAAGGTTTTGTAGTTACTCATAATCAAATTGGTTCCACTGATACGATCACTGAGCTCTTCGCTAAGCTGAAAGCTGCGGAGGTGGATATCAAGAAAGACAATCATGTGTTGATGGTCAACAAGACCACTAGCTTTAAGAAAGCTAAGGGTGCAAAAGGATCTTTCATGAAAGGCAAAGGCAAGCACGTTGCCCCTGCTGAGAAGAAGCTCAAGTCTGGACCTAAGCCGGACACTGAGTGCTTCTATTGCAAGGTCAAGGGTCACTGGAAGCGCAACTGTCCGAAGTACTTAGCGGACAAGAAGGCTGGCACCATCAAAGGTATATTTGATATACATGTTATTGATGTCTACCTTACTAGCGCTCGTTGTAGTGCCTGGGTATATGATACTGGTTCAGTTGCTAATATTTGTAACTCGAAACAGGAACTACGGAATAGACGGCGGTTAGCAAGGGATGAGGTGACGATGCGCGTTGGCAATGGATCAAAAGTTGATGTGATGGTCGTCGGCACGCTCTCCTTAGTTTTACCTTCGGGATTAGTTTTAAACCTTAATAAGTGTTATTATGTGCCTGCGTTGAGCATGAACATTATATCTGGATCATGTTTATTGCAAGACGGTTATTCATTTAAATCTGAGATTAATGGTTGTTCTATTTATATGAATAACATCTTTTATGGTCATGCACCTGTTGTGAATGGTTTATTTCTTCTGAATCTCGAAAGCAATGAAACACACATCCATAACATTGAGGCTAAAAGATGCAAAGTAGATAGTGATAATCCAACTTATTTGTGGCACTGCCGTCTAGGTCATATTGGTGTAAAACGCATGAAGAAACTCCATTCTGATGGACTTTTAGAGTCTCTTGATTTTGAATCATTTGACACGTGCGAACCATGCCTCATGGGCAAGATGATCAAAACCCCGTTCTCCGGAATAATGGAGCGAGCAACGGACTTATTGGAAATCATACATACCGATGTGTGCGGACCAATGAGTATTTCGACGCGCGGTGGATATCGCTATTTTCTCACTTTTACTGATGACTTAAGTAGATATGGGTATATCTATTTAATGAAACATAAATCTGAAACGTTTGAAAAATTCAAAGAATTTCAGAACGAAGTGGAAAACCATCGTAACAGGAAAATTAAATTTCTACGATCCGATCGTGGAGGTGAGTATTTGAGTTATGATTTTCTCACGCATCTTAAAGCAAGCGGAATCGTTTCGCAACTCACGCCACCCGGAACACCACAGCGCAATGGTGTGTCTGAACACCGAAATCGAACTCTATTAGATATGGTGCGATCAATGATGTCTCTTACAGATTTGCCGTTATCATTTTGGGGTTATGCATTAGAAACCGCTGCATTCACTTTAAATAGGGCACCATCTAAATCCGTTGAGACGACACCGTATGAACTATGGTTTGGTGCTAAACCTAAGTTGTCGTTTCTTAAAGTTTGGGGATGCGAAGCTTACGTCAAGAAGTTGATGCCGGACAAGCTCGAACCCAAAGCGGAGAAATGCGTCTTCATAGGATACCCTAAGGAAACGATTGGGTATACCTTCTACCACAGATCCGAAGGCAAAGTGTTTGTTGCTAAGAACGGATCCTTTCTTGAGAAGGAGTTTCTCTCGAAAGAAGTGAGTGGGAGGAAGGTAGAGCTAGACGAGGTTATTGAACCTTCTCTCGAGTTGGAGAGTAGCGCAGCACCAGAAATTGTTCCGGCGCCGCCTGCATCAACAAGAGAGGAAGCTAATGATAAAGATCATGAAACTTCGAACGATGCTACTACTGAACTTCGCAGGTCGACAAGGTCACGTGCCACTCCTGAATGGTACGGCAACCCTGTCTTAACCGTCTTGTTGTTAGACAACAGCGAACCTGCGAACTATGAGGAAGCAATGATGAGCCCAGACTCTGAGAAATGGCTAGAGGCCATGAAATCCGAATTGGGATCCATGAGCGAAAACCAAGTGTGGACTTTGGTGGACCCTCCTAGCGACCGTAAGGCCGTTGAGTGCAAATGGATTTTCAAGAAGAAAACGGACGCGGATGGTAATGTTACTGTCTATAAAGCTCGGCTTGTCGCAAAAGGTTTTCGGCAAGTTCAAGGTGTTGACTACGATGAGACTTTCTCTCCCGTAGCGATGTTTAAGTCCATTCGGATTTTATTAGCAATTGCTGCGTTTCATGATTATGAAATATGGCAAATGGATTTCAAGACTGCGTTCCTCAATGGCAACATTGATGAAGAGTTGTATATGATGCAGCCCGAAGGTTTTGTCGATCCTAAGGATGCTAATAAAGTGTGCAAACTTCAGCGTTCCATTTATGGACTGAAGCAAGCATCTCGGAGTTGGAACCTTCGTTTTGATCAAGTGATCAAGAGTTTTGGATTTGTTCCAAATTGCTACGAAGCTTGTATCTACAAGAAAGTGAGTGGGAGCTCGGTGACATTTTTAGTACTATATGTGGATGACATATTGATTATTGGAAATGACATCGGTATGCTTAACGATGTGAAGAGCTATTTGAATAAATGTTTTTCAATGAAAGACCTAGGGGAAGCTGCTTATATATTAGGCATCAAAATCTATAGAGATAGAGAAAGACGCCTAATAGCTTTAAGCCAAAGTACATATCTGGACAAAGTTCTGAAGAGGTTCAGAATGGATAAAGCAAAGAAAGGTTCATTGCCCATGTTGTCAGGTAAGATATTGAGCAAGGCTCAGTGTCCAGCTACGGTAAAAGATAGAGAAACTATGAGCAAAGTGCCTTATGCCTCGGCCATAGGTTCTATCATGTATGCCATGCTGTGTACTAGACCGGATGTGTCCAATGCTCTTAGTTTGACGAGCAGATACCAAAGTGATCCAGGAGTGGAACACTGGACAGCCGTAAAGAACATCCTAAAGTATTTAAATAGGACTAAAGAAATGTTCTTAGTCTATGGAGGTGACGAGGAGCTCATCGTAAAAGGTTACGTTGACGCTAGCTTCGACACCGACCCGGATGATTCTAAATCTCAGACAGGATACGTTTATATTTTGAATGGTGGAGCTGTGAGCTGGAGAAGCTGCAAGCAAAGCGTGATCGCGGGATCTACAACAGAAGCGGAATACATGGCTGCTTCAGAAGCATCAAGTGAAGGAGTTTGGATCAGAAACTTCATCACTGAGCTTGGTGTGGTTCCAAATGCCTTGGACCCACTGGAGATATTGTGCGACAACACTGGCGCCATAGCACTGGCTAAGGAACCAAGATATCATCCAAAGACCAAGCACATCAACCGCCGGTTCCATATAATTCAAGATTATATAGCAGATGGAGATCTGAAGATTAGCAAAGTACATACGGATCTGAATGTCGCAGACCCGTTGACTAAACCTCTTCCACGAGCAAAACATGATCAGCACCTTAATGCCATGGGTGTTAGATTGTTGCCAGATGTAAACTAGATTATTGACTCTAGTGCAAGTGGGAGACTGTTGGAATTATGCCCTAGAGGCAATAATAAAGATGTTATTATTATAATTCTTGTTCATGATAATGTTTATATTCCATGCTGGAATTGTATTAAGCGGAAACTTTATTACTTGTGTGGTTTATGAACAACACCGTGTCCCTAGTACGCCTCTATGGACTAGCTCATTGATTAATGATGGTTAAGGTTTCCTAACCATAGACATGTGTTGTCAATTAATAATGAGATCATATCATTAGGAGAATGATATGATGGACAGACCCAAATAAAGCAGAGCAATTAGATCGTGTCATCGTGTTCATCTTTGCAAAGCTTTTCCTGTGTCATGTATTGTATTCCTTAGACCATGAGATAATACAAACTCCCTGGTATCGGAAGAAAGCTTTGAGGTCATCAAACGTCATCCTATGTGGGGGTGATCATAAAGGTGTCTCTCAGGTGATCGGAAAGTACTTGTTGAGTTGTATGTATCGAGATGGAATTTGTCCCTCCCAAGTCGGAGAGATATACTTTGGGCCCACTCGGTAATCGATATCAACATCGCTTGCAAGCACGTGGTTAAGGAGTTAATCACAAAGTGATATCGGATTACGGAACGAGTAAAGTACTTGCTGTGAACGAGATTGAACTAGGTATACCGATACCGACGATCGAATCTCGGGCGAGTAAAATATCGCGAGACAGAGGGAATACAAATACGGGATTGATTGAATCCTGACATCGTGGTTCATTCGATATGATCATCGCTGAGTGCGTGGGAGTCAATATGGATTTCCAGATCCCGCTATTGATTATTGATGGAGATCATGTCCGCGCATTCTCGAACCCGTAGGGTCACACACTTAACGCAAATCAACGCTAGGGTAGTCTCAGGGATATATGTGAAACTGTTTCAGAAAGTTTCGGAACTGTTCCGGGTGGAAATACAATATTTATTGATTACAGGAATTAATAAATATTAGACTTTATTTATTTAGCAGAAATAAATAAAAGGAAAGAAAAAAAAGGGCTGCGGCGGCCAGGGAAGAGTCCCTGGCGCGCACGCACACAGCCGCTCGCTCGAGCTGGCTCGATCGCATGCGATAACGAGCAGCAGCTCGCGGCGATCGATGGGCCTCGGCCACGCGCCAGGACGTGCACGCGCGGGACAGGAGCAGCTCGGCCAAGAGTTCTTCACGTGCACGCGCGGGACGGAGCAGCTCGGCCAGGAGCAATCAATATTTGATACGATCAAATTGTTGCTGCGTGCACGGCTGGGTCACGAGTTCGACTCGGAAAGGCCAGGCGATCCGGCTGATTTTCTTAGCACAGGCTGCTAATAAAAGGAGAGGGCGCGCAGCCGGTTTGAAGATTGAACTAGTTCTCTGCGAAGCCGCTGCCCGCTTTCTGAAGCCTCCTTTTTCCGTTCTTTCTCCACCACGCAAACAGGCGAAGCCCTGTCGGCGTATACTCTCCACCATAGACACCACGCCGTCGTGTTGTCGATCCCAACTACCACTCCACCATATCTCGCTGGACCAGGAAGGCGGAGTCGTTGGCGCGCTGTACGTGTGCAACTCTCGGAGGCGCCGCCACTTGCGGCGTAGGATCGGATCGGATCGCGAGGAGGAGAAGGCTAGTACGACTACGTCAACCACGTTCTTTTGAACGTTACCACTGTGCGAATCTTCAAGGGTATGAAGATCTCATCTACCTCTCTCGTTGATTACATCTCCTAGATTAGATCTTGGCTTTCTTGTTCGCATCCGTAGGAAATTTTTTGATTTACTATGCTGCGAATCCCTTCAATAGCAGCAGGTTTTCCCTCAGTTAAGAAACCAAGGTTTATCGATCAGGAGAGAAAAGCAGACAATGTGACTGAAGGTGATGCTTGCTAGTTTGCGATAGCTTCGGACAATTTATATATGGTGCCTCATCCAAGCTTTGCTTGCTAGCTGCAACGCGGAACCTGCACACAACACAACCAAGTACTTTGCTCCCAACTTGCGATGAGGTTGTCAATCTCACCGGTTTGCTTGAAACAAAGGTTATGAGCGTATCGAGTGGAAAATAGTAGAAGTATACGAGTAAAGTAAACAGTGCAAGTAAAGTAAACAGGTGATAGCAATATGCTGGAAATAGGACCGGGGTCCACAGCTCACTAGTGGTGTCTCTCCACAAGATAAATAACACATGCTGGGTAAACAAATTACAGTTGGGCAATTGATAGAATAAAGATAACGTGATATGTCAAGAAGATCACTATGAGATTTACTCTGGGCATTACAACAAAATACATAGACCGCCATCCAACTGCATCTATGACTAATAATCCACTTGTGGCGAATCAATCCGAGAACTCCACAAGTATTAAGTTGCGAACAACCGATAATTGCATTAAGCAAAGTGTGTAATGTAAACAAAGCATATGCCCTTGAGCATATGAATGTTGTTTTCTCCCTAGTAGCAACAGCACATCTACAACCTTAGAGGTTTCTGTCACTCCCCCAGGTTAAATAGAGGCATGAACCCACTATTGAGCATAAATACCCCCTCTTGGAGTCACTAGCAACTACTCGGCCAAGATAGCTACTAACAACGCAGATCATGCAAGATCATAAACAACATAGAGATAACATAAAATATATTTCAGTACAGCAACTCAATCATAACACCAATATTCATCGGATCCCAACAAACCAAACATGTAGAATTACATAACGGTGATCTCAATCATGTAGGGCAGCTCATGAAATCTAAACATGAAGCACATGGTGGAGAAGACAACCATCTAGCTACTGCTATGGACCCATAGTCTAAGGTAGACTACTCACTCATCGCTCCGGAGGCAAGCATGGCGATGAAGAAGACCTCCGGTGGCGATTCCCCTCTCCGACAGGGTGCCAGGAAGAGTTTCTGGACCCTCCCGATCTCGGGTCGACGACGGCAGCAGATCGCGATGTGTTCTGGAAAAGTGATCGGGTACTTAGGTTTTTTCCGTCAGGGGGTCTTTATAGGTGAAGGGGCGATGTTAGAGGTGGAGCCAGGTGGCCTCACACCTGGCTGGCGCGTCCCAGGTCCTGGCCACGCCGGCCTGGTGTGTGGGGCCCCTGTGGCCCCCCACCTACTCCTCTTCGGATCTCTGGAAGCTTCCGGGTAAAATAAGACTTCAAGAACTTGTTTCGTCCAATTCCGAGAATATTTCATGTGTATCACTTCTGAAACACAAAAACAGCAAAAAAACAGGAAACTGGCACTGTGGCAACTTGTTAATAGGTTAGTTCCGGAAAATGCATAAAAGTGTCACGAAGTGTAACGAAACAGTAGGCAAATGGTATAAAAACAAGCATGGAGCATCAAAAATTATAGATACGTTTGAGACGTATCAGGCAGCTCATGAGATCTAAACATGAAGCACATGGTGGAGAAGACAACCATCTAGCTACTGCTATGGACCCATTGTCCAAGGTAGACTACTCACTCATCACGCCAGAGGCAAGCATGGCGATGAAGAAGACCTCCGGTGGCGATTCCCCTCTCCGGCAGGGTGCCGGGAAGAGCTTCTGGACCCTCCCGATCTTCGGGTCGACGGCGGCGGCGGATCGCGATGTGTTCTAGAAAAGTGATCGGGTCTTTAGGTTTTTCCCGTCGGGAGATCTTTATAGGCGAAGGGGCAGTGTCAGAGGTGGACCAGGGGGCCCACACCACCAGAGGGCATGGGCCAGCCCTAGGCCACGCCGCTCTATGGTGTGGCTGCCCTCTGGCTCGGCTCCGTCTCCTCTTCGGTCTTCTGAAAGCTCCATTAAATATCTGGACGTCTGGCTTTTGTTTCGTCCAATTTCGAGAATATTTATTGTGTAACTTTTCTGAAACACAAAAACAGCAGAAAATAGGGAACTAGCTACTGTGGCATCTCGTTAATAGGTTAGTTTCGGAAAGTGCATAAAAATGCCACGAAGTGTAACGAAACACTAAGCAAATGGTGTAAAAACAAGCATGGAGCATCAAAATTATAGATACGTTGAAGACGTATCAGTCGCCGCTGCCAGAGGAGGAGGAGCAGGTCGTGGAGGCGCCGGTGCTGCCGGTAGAGCAGTACCAGCCGTCGGACCTATCGGAGGAGGAGGCCTTCCGACGGGCCATCGAGGAGAGCGAGCTCGCCGAGCTCGGGAACTGGGAGGGCCTCGATGCGTAGCTGGCCGCCTTGGCGTCCACAAGCCGCAGCGACGCGTCCAGCAGCCGCGGCGCCCCACCACCACCACCACCTGCTGAGCCCAGCCCTGGGGCTATGCCGTCTGGGAGCCGCCGCATCGCGTGCATCCCATTCAGGTGAACTGGGGCCCTGGGGCTATGCCGAGCCCCAGACTCCTCCGCAGACACCTCCCTAGCAGCCTCCACAGGCTCCGGCGCCTCCAGCCCCAGGGATGCCGATGGTGCCCTGGTTGTTCCCCTGGGACCCACCGCCGATGGTCGACCTCACCGGGGACGACGCCGATGAGTAGGCGCGACGGCGCACCAAGCCCTAGTTTTCTAGGGCTTTTTAAATTTATGTTTTTAATTTTCATGTTTTTATTTTGAGTTCTATGTAATATATCCTAGCAATACAAGAAAATTAAAAAATGCGTCAGGCCGCTGAGCGCAGTACCGATGCAAACGACAAAGGAGAGGAGGACAAGTCCCTTTTCTTTATTTGAGGGATAAAGAGCTCATATATTGATTACATCATCTGATACAATGTTTTGTTCACAAAAAGCTAAGACAGCAGCCGGCAGCGGTGGTAACCACACATTGCTAGACCCAGACTGACAAGCTAGTTTAGCTAAATTGTGGGCATAGCCGTTGATCTTTCTATCAATTTTTATAATCGAACACCTTGGACTTGATTCCCTGAGCTTTGAGATGCTTTTGTAGATGCTCCAATATCTAGAGGAGTTTACTGAGGAGCTATTAGCCGCATAGACAACAGCAGCACAGTCAGATTGCACGACTAGAGGATTGAGGTTGAACTCAATTCCCAGCTTCAATCCCTCCTGTATAGCCCGAGCTTCGGCTTCTTCTGCATCACAACACTTCTCAATGCTTGCCACCGCTCTAGGCATTCCCTGCTTGTCGAGGGCGATCATTCCAACAGTTGCTTCTCCGGAAGATGACTGGAACGCCGCATCTACACTGATTGTGGTTTCACCATCAGCCATACGAATTCTCTTTTTCTTGGCATCTTCTATATTTCTGCTATGGACAGAGCAACCAAAGTTGTTAGATTACACGTCAATGGACTGTAAGTCTGTTTACCATTATCGGTACTGTAAACTGGCTTATGTAGGTATCTGATATAGCTCAACAGGAAGGAGACAGAGTTCATGATGGTCTCTTCTCCTTTCTTATGTATAATATCACATCTCAGGTGCCAAGACCTCCAAAGAAGCAGCAGAATGTTTCCTCTTTGAGTATGGCTACAATCAGCAAGAAGCACATGTAACCAGTCTGGTCCTGTAAAATGGAAGGCTTTTTCCATAGGCAGGTCCCAATGCTTTCTCATCTCAGCTCTCAACGCATGTGCTTTGGTGCATTCAACAATTGCATGGAAGCTATCTTCCTCTGCCGTGCCACAAATACTGCAGGTGCTATCGATCTCTAGTGGTCTCCTAAACTTGTTCTTTTTGGTGGAGTAAATGGCACCGATGGTCACTAAATTTGTAACGTGAGTGCACTTAAGTCACTGAACGTTTCTGGTGCACCCATGATCACAAACCGGTCAACTTAACGGTTTTTTTTAAAATCTGCATATTTTTTCTAGCATGCTTGCTTGCATGTGGGTCCCACATAATCAGTGGTAAAAGAATTAAATTTTGAAGTGATTCGAACTCCTGATCTAATCCTATAGCACTCCCGCGCGAAGCCACCATAGTTAACATAATGATTTGAAAATTTCTAGGGATTAGATCGTATTATCCAAATTATCATGCGGAGTCTTGTAATGCAATCTTGGTTAGTTCTTTAATTAATTGTTTGATTAACTCTACTGGGACTATCTTACACGCAGATTCATGTACTGACTTTTTTTAAATTTATTTTCGATTAATAGTTTAATTAAACTTATTCTGTATAATAAATACAAAGTACATATCACTTTAATTTAGACTAGCAAACTGCTCGTGTGTTGCAACGAGCCTGATATTGAGAAATGAATAATTACATACTACACACAGACATTTGATACAATATAATCTCCATACTAAAATATATTATATACTCTAGCATTTTTTTGGGTTTTCACCATTCAATTTTTTACCTTTTACTTGGATTTATTTGCCTTGCTCCATTGTACATCACTCCTTTCGAAAGACAAAATAAAAACCCAGGGCCTAATTGGCATTCTTCTTTGTGTTCATCATTGGTTATCTACAAGATATCATATACACGCAAACATTTCAAAGTATTCGATTAAATAATTTATGTTGAAATTTTCTTCATTGCATGGGACAATTGAAATGTAAACAACATTTTAATATCGCTTCTCACATGAAAAATGTGTGAGTTGCATCGTAAGATATCATAGATGTCGTAGCTCACGGGCTAAAAAGTGTTGCAAGTAGAAAGTATATCTCCCGTAAAACAAAAATGGAAGTATATCTCCCCGTGAAAACAATGATAAAACTATATCTAATAGGTACATCTACTCCAAAAGTACAAATACACCTTTTTCTAATTTGTAATTGTCTTTTCCTACCTGCGTCGTTTTCTCTTTACTCATCTTGATCTTCTCCAAGTATCAAAGTTTTCTTGTGTTGTTTTCTTGATCTCATTGAGTAACATATGATTAGACCATGGCCATCAGGTCCAACCTCAATTGCTTTGCACAAAAATATACAATTTCTGCCTGGAATCATTAGATACTTTTGCAACATAGTAAACCCTCAATCATCATTTTTTTAGCATGTGAATTCATCATATTAACAAGGTGGCGTGTACGTGAGTGCCCCAAAGCGTTAACACACACGAAAGCTAATTGTAATTAGGATGTAAAATGCTCGTGGGCTAAACAGAGTAGTAGTAGTACCAAATATGTGCACTGATGAGCACGATTGGCGAGAACATGCACGAGGTCGTCCATAGGAGGAACTCGGTGAGATGGAGCTGTACGTTGCCCATGCAGAAGCGAAGGTGCCGAGTCACCCCTAGCTAGTCAGGTCCAGTTTCACCGAGAACTGGCTGGCGTGTTCAGGAGCTTTTAAGTCGGGCATAGTCAAAACGAGCGCTTGCTGCCGAGTGGCACCGAACATCGCAGGTGCACATGTACATGTACCCGGGTGAGTGACCTAGGCATCTACGACGGCGTTGCAGTGGCCCTACCGCCCTCACCCTGGAACGACATCAGCCAGTCGCCCCAGGTGCGTCCACTCAGCATTGCCATCGCTGCCAGTGTCCAGGGAGAAGGCGTCATGGTGGGCGTTGCCGCGGCCGCAGCCTGTTGCATGCGCAGCCACCGAAGATGGTGCACCCGTCACGCGGTCGGGGTGAACGGCGTAAGAGCTTATCTCGTCAGGGACCTCGCTGCCCATCAACTGTAGCGGCGAGGACGACGCTCGCGTCCGCGCCTAGGACAATGCTGCTCCGCCTTCAAGACTATGAAGTACATACTGCTACTCGGTGATGGCGCCAGAAAAGATGGTGGCGTGTAGTTGGCGAGGGAGCAGTAAGTCCTTGTGCGTGGTGAATGACCAGCCCGTTGGGAACCCCAAGAGGAAGGTATGATGAGTGTAGCGGCGAGTTTTCCTTCAGTTAAGAAACCAAGGTTTATCGATCAGGAGAGGAGAGACGGCGACGACTGAAGGTGATATGGAACCTGCACACACACAACCAAGTACTTTGTTCCCAACTTGTGATGAGGTTGTCAATCTCACCGGTTTGCTTGAAACAAAGATTATGAGCGTATCGAGTGGAAAACAATATAGTATGCGAGTAAAGTAAACAGTACGAGTAAAGTAAACAGGTGATAGCAATATGATGGAAATAGGACCGGGGTCCACAGTTCACTAGTGGTGTCTCTCCATAGATAAAACATGCTAGGTAAACAAATTACAGTTGGGCAATTGATAGAATAAAGATAACGTGATATGTCAAGAAGATCACTATGAGATTTACTCTGGGCATTACAACAAAATACATAGACCGCCATCCAACTGCATCTATGACTAATAATCCACTCCCGAGGATATCAATCCGAACACCCCAGTAGTATTAAGTTGCGAACAACAGATAATTGCATTAAGCAAAGCATATGCCCTTGAGCATATGAATGTTGTTTTCTCCCTAGTAGCAACATCACATCTACCACCTTAGAGGTTTCTGTCACTCCCCCAGGTGAAATAGAGACATGAACCCACTATCGAGCATAAATACCCCCTCTTGGAGTCACTAGCAACTACTCGGCCAAGATAGCTACTAACAACGGAGAGCATGCAAGATCATAAACAACATAGAGATAACAAAAGATATAATTCAGTACATCAACTTAATCATAAACACCAATATTCATCGGATCCCAACAAACCAACATCATAGAATTACATAACGGTGATCTCAATCATGTAGGGCAGCTCATGAGATCTAAACATGAAGCACATGGTGGAGAAGACAACCATCTAGCTACTGCTATGGACCCATAGTCCAAGGTAGACTACTCACTCATCGCTCCGGAGGCAAGCATGGCGATGAAGAAGACCTCCGGTGGCGATTCCCCTCTCCGGCAGGGTGCCGGGAAGAGCTTTTGGACCCTCCCGATCTTCGGGTCGACGGCGGCGGCGGATCGCGATGTGTTCTAGAAATCTGATCGGGTACTTAGGTTTTTTCCGTCAGGGGGTCTTTACAGGCGAAGGGACGATGTCAGAGGAGGGGCCAGGTGCCCTCACGTGGGCCCGGCGCGGCCAGGGGCCTGGCCGCGCCACCCCCGTGTGTGGGGCCCTGGTGGCCCCCTCCGACACTTCTTCGGATCTCTGGAAGCTTCCGGGAAAAATAAGACTTCAGGAACTTGTTTCGTCCAATTCCGAGAATATTTCCTGTGTATCACTTCTGAAACACAAAAACAGCAGAAAACAGGAAACTAGCACTGTGGCGCTTGTTAATAGGTTAGTTCCGGAAAATGCATAAAAGTGCCACTAAATGTAACGAAACAATAGGCAAATGGTGTAAAAACAAGCATGGAGCATCAAAAATTATAGATACGTTTGAGACGTATCAAGCATCCCCAAGCTTAACTCCTGCTCGTCCTTGAGTAGGTAAGTGATAACAAAAGAATAATTTTTGAGGTGACATGCACCTACACAATCTTGATCATATATGTAAGCATTGGTGAGCTGGGATCATAAGAACTTAAAACATGGGCATGAAGATATAATCATGACAATAAGAACTTAGCAACCATGTTGTAAACATGCAAATGAACACAAACAAAAGATCATGATAATGAAACAATGAAAGTCAAACGTGTGTTCAAATCATAAGGAAAAAACATACAAATGGTTTTCAGCTTGTCCTTCAAAGAGAGCAAAACATAAATGCATAGGACACCTCAAAGTTTAAGAGGGCGACTAGATACAAATAATTTAAGAACAAGTGAAACCAATCATCATGAATCAATCAATGAACTTTGGGACAATGCATATCACACTAAGAATGACAACTATGCTCTCTTAATGGTGCATAAAGAAAGAAGGTGGTGACTCAACATAAAAGTAAAAGAAAGGCCCTTCGCAGAGGGAAGCATTGATTGAGCATATGCTAGAGCTTTTCATTTGTAAAGCAGAGAGATAAAAATTGGTTTTGAGAGGTGGTTGTCTTTGTCAACGACTGGCAATGGGGTTCTTACTATCTTCCATACAAAAATGAAGCAAGTTTTTGAGAGAGAGATTGGCACTTTTGTGCTCTTTTTATAAAGCTTGGCACTCCTGCCCACCTTTTTCCTTTCACATACCATGGCTAACCGATTCCATCGGGTGCCCACCAACATTCACATTCTTTGGAGGAGTGCCTTTTTTTTCTTTCTTTTTCTCTTTTTTTTTCTTTTTGGAATAAGCAATATGGAAGATAGCAAATCCGACCACTACGTCCCCATGAGCTGAAAACAGTGTCACAAAACGAGAAGTGTTTTGAAGGTTTTTGAAAGGTAGCACATGAGAATTTACTTTGGAATGGCTTACAAATACCATGCATAGGAGTTTATAGTGGACACAATGGAAAACTTTGGCTTTTAGGAGTTGGATGCACGAGTAGAGCTCATACTCAGTACAAGGCGAGGGCTAGCAAAAGACTGGGAGCGACCAACTAAGAGAGCAATAATGGCCATAATCATGCAAAGCGACAAAGCGACATTAAAAGAAGCATAAGATGGCATCAAAAGTCAAAAACTAAATGATCATGAAGGCTATTGGCGACTTTTTAAGAGTCTAACATGTGTGAGCATGCGCCAAGTCAACCCATATAAAGCATCAAGGAGAAAATCAAAATAATGCTTCCATACAATAAAAACAACGCATGATTTTTTCAAAGGCTCATTAAGCAATCTCAATTATTTGAGACAAGTCATGCTACAAAAAAACCACTAAGCATACTATCAAAAAGACATCAAGCATGTCATGAAAAAGCCTAAGCTGCAGTCTACACAAGCTCCTTCTTGTACCACTATTTTGCACAAAGCTTTTTCTCTTTTCCAACACCATTTGAAATTTTTATAAACACCTCTTTTGATGAAAACCAATAAAGATCAGAGGCAAAAATACACCTTGATGAAAAGATATGACAAGATCTGAACGCAAATCAAGGCGAAAACGAAAACCAAAAGCAGTAGCAGAAAAAGAAGAACACTCGATTTTTAATAAGAGTGAAAACTAGAGCGTTCTTTGCAAATGAAAACGAGTACATCTCCTCCAAAGGAAATTTGTTGGGGTCCAACCATTTATTGCAGCAAACAAACAAACTAAACCAACTAAGAAAACTAAAACAACTGACGCTCCAAGAAAAACACATAGTGCATGAAGCAATAAAAATATAGTGTTTCGAAAGGTGACCTGATTTTTGCCGATGAAGAAGGGGTGCCTCGGGGGCATCCCCAAGCTTTTACGCTTGTACTTCTTGGATATTTCTTGGGGTGATGCATGGGCATCCCCAAGCTTGAGCTTTTGTCCATTCTTCAACTCATCTCATCATTCTCCAATCCCTACACTTGAAAACTTCCTTCATACAAAACTAAACACAATTCTATTAGCAACATTAGTGTAAGCATAAAATATATTCAACCCCCTATTTGCTTCAGATTTCAACCCAAAACCACCACATATATAGCAAATACTACTGTAGCAACTTCTCTAAAAGTTCCATGATCAAAAGAACTCAAAAGAAAGCGATAAAGTGGCAAACACAAATATTGGCAGAAATCTGTCAAAACTGAACAGCTGACAAAGGACGAATTTTTGAGTGATTTTCTGTTGCCTCAAATCAAAAAGTGTTCAACTAACAAAAGTTTGGATATAACCTGGGGCATATGCACAAGAAATCGCAGGTCCAAAAGATAAACAGAGAATTTTCACGAATTTTTACGGTGCAGCACCGAAAACAGTTTCAGGACAGCAACATCCCCAAATCTTTACCTCGCTCAAATTAGAGGCTTCTCTTGGCACAAAAACGAAATAAACAAGATAAGGAGCGGTCATTACAGTAGTAATGACTTCCAAGACTCAAATAAAAGAAAAAGTACTGAAAAGAAAACATTGGGTTATCTCCCAAGAGTGCTTTTCTTTAACGCCTTTGAGCTAGGCGCAGAAAATTGCGAATCAAGTAATATCAATAGATGAAGCATCAAGCTCATAATTTGCTCTAAGAATAGAGTCAAAAAGTAATTTCTTTCTTTTTCCTAGGGAAGTGTTCCATACCTTTCTTTAGTGGGAATTGATACTTGATAGTGCCTTCCCTCATATCAATGATAGCACCTACAGTTCGAAGAAAGGGTCTTTCCAAAATAATAGGACATGAAGCATGGCATTCAACGTCCATAACAAGAAAATCAACAGGAACAAGGTTATTGTTAACCACAATAAGAACATCATTAATCCTTCCCAAAGGTTTCTTCTTAGCAACATCAGCAATAGGAACATCAAAATAACATTTTTCTAGCGGTGGTAAATCAAGCATGTCATAAATCTTTCTAGGCATGATAGAAATACTAGCACCTAGATCACATAAAGCATGGCAATCATAACCATTAACATGCATATCAATGATGGGTTCCCAACCATCTTCTAACTTCTTGGGAATAGAGGCTTTTTGTTTCAACTTTTCATCCCTAATCTTTATGAGAGCATTGGTAATATGCTTAGTAAAAGCAATATTTAAAGAACTAGCATTGGGAGTCAAAGCAAGCTTTTGCAAGAACAAAATAACTTCAGATATATTGCAGCCATCAACATCAAAATCATTAAAAGAAATAGAGCTATCATCTCCCACACTCCGAAAAATTTCAGCACTCTTTTGAGAAAAAGTTTTGGCAGTTTTGGGCTTTTTAACACAGGGAGTGGGAGTTTTCTCTACACCAATCAAAGTAAGAGGATTGCTACCAGTAGGAGCAACATCATTAGAGGTATTAATGGTACATACCTTCATCTCTCTAGCCATCTCATCTTCTCTTTCCCACCTGGCATGCAATTCCGCTAACAATCTAATATTTTCATCAATTCCAACTTGGATAGCATTAGCGGTAGCAAAAACATTGTTCTCTTTCACATCATTAGGAAACACTTTTAATTTCAGAAGTTCAACATCATAAGCAAGGCTATCAACTTTAGAAGCAAGAATATCAATTTTGCCTAACTTTTCCTCAACAGACTTATTAAAAGCAGTTTGCTTACCGATGAAGTCCTTGAGCATTACCTCAAGCTCGGAGGGCGCGGCCCTAGTGTTGTTGTAGGAATTACCATAAGAGTTACAATAACCATTACCATTGGTAGAAGGATACGGCCTATAATTGTTACTAGCAAAATTGTTCCTATAAGCATTGTTGTTAAAATTATTGTTTCTAATGAAATTCACATCAACTTGCTCTTCTTGAGCAACCAGAGAGGCCAAAGGAACATTATTAGGATCAACATGAGTCCTATCATTAGCAAGCATAGCCATAATGGTATCAATCTTATCATTCAAGGAAGAGGTTTCCTCAACAGAATTTACCTTCTTACCTTGTGGAGCTCTCTCGGTGTGCCATTCGGAATAATTTACCATCATGTTGTCGAGTAACTTTGATGCGGCGCCCAAGGTAAGGGTCATAAAAGTGCCTCCAGCAGCTGAATCAAGTAGGTTCCTTGAAGAAAAATTCAGTCCTGCATAAAAAGTTTGGATAATCATCCAAGTAGTCAGTCCATGAGTGGGGCAATTCTTTACCATAGATTTCATTCTTTCCCAAGCTTGAGCAACATGTTCATTATCAAACTGAGTAAACTTTATAATATTGCTGCGCAAAGCTATAATCTTAGCAGGAGGATAGTATCTACCAATAAAAGCATCCTTACACTTAGCCCATGAATCAATACTATTCTTAGTCAAAGACAGCAACCAATCTTTAGCTTTTCCTCTCAAAGAAAAAGGAAACAGCTTGAGCTTAATAATATCACTATCAACATCCTTATATTTCTGCATCTCACATAGCTCAACAAAATTGTTGAGATGAGCTGCAGCATCTTCAGTACTAGCACCAGAAAATTGCTCTTTCATAACAAGGTTCAATAAAGCAGGCTTAATCTCATAAAAGTTTGCAGCAGTAGCAGGTGGTGCAATAGGAGTGCAGATAAAATCACCATTGTTTGTGCTGGTACAGTCACACAACTTGGTGTTTTCAAGAGTGGCCATTTCAGCAAAACGAAAGTAAACAAGTAAAAACAGCTACCAAGGATTCTAATTTTTTTGGGTTTTTGATATAAAGCAATGCAGGTAAAATAAATAAAGTAAAGCAAAATAATAACAAAGTAAAGGATGTGTGTGCGAAAAACTCCCCTCGCAGAAGTCTTCTCTTCCTCCCCGGCAACGGCGCCAGAAAAGAGGCTGCTACTCGGTGATGGCGCCAGAAAAGATGGTGGCGTGTAGTTGGCGAGGGAGCAGTAAGTCCTTGTGCGTGGTGAATGACCAGCCCGTTGGGAACCCTAAGAGGAAGGTATGATGAGTGTAGCGGCGAGTTTTCCCTCAGTTAAGAAACCAAGGTTTATCGATCAGGTGAGGAGAGACGGCGACGACTGAAGGTGATATGGAACCTGCACACACACAACCAAGTACTTTGTTCCCAACTTGCGATGAGGTTGTCAATCTCACCGGTTTGCTTGAAACAAAGATTATGAGCGTATCGAGTGGAAAACAATATAGTATGCGAGTAAAGTAAACAGTACGAGTAAAGTAAACAGGTGATAGCAATATGATGGAAATAGGACCGAGGTCCACAGTTCACTAGTGGTGTCTCTCCATAGATAAAACATGCTGGGTAAACAAATTACAGTTGGGCAATTGATAGAATAAAGATAACGTGATATGTCAAGAAGATCACTATGAGATTTACTCTGGGCATTACAACAAAATACATAGACCGCCATCCAACTGCATCTATGACTAATAATCCACTCCCGGGGATATCAATCCGAACACCCCAGTAGTATTAAGTTGCGAACAACAGATAATTGCATTAAGCAAAGTGTGTAATGTAAACAAAGCATATGCCCTTGAGCATATGAATGTTGTTTTCTCCCTAGTAGCAACAGCACATCTACCACCTTAGAGGTTTCTGTCACTCCCTCAGGTGAAATAGAGACATGAACCCACTATCGAGCATAAATACCCCCTCTTGGAGTCACTAGCAACTACTCGGCCAAGATAGCTACTAACAACGGAGAGCATGCAAGATCATAAACAACATAGAGATAACAAAAAATATAATTCAGTACAGCAACTTAATCATAAACACCAATATTCATCGGATCCCAACAAACCAACATCATAGAATTACATAACGGTGATCTCAATCATGTAGGGCAGCTCATGAGATCTAAACATGAAGCACATGGTGGAGAAGACAACCATCTAGCTACTGCTATGGACCCATAGTCCAAGGTAGACTACTCACTCATCGCTCCGGAGGCAAGCATGGCGATGAAGAAGACCTCCGGTGGCGATTCCCCTCTCCGGCAGGGTGCCAGGAAGAGCTTGTGGACCCTCCCGATCTTCGGGTCGACGGCGGCGGCGGATCGCAATGTGTTCTGGAAATCTGATCGGGTACTTAGGTTTTTTCCGTCGGGGGGTCTTTATAGGCGAAGGGACGATGTCAGAGGAGGGGCCAGGTGCCCTCACGTGGGCCCGGCGCGGCCAGGGGCCTGGCCGCGCCACCCCCGTGTGTGGGGCCCTGGTGGCCCCCCTCCGACACTTCTTCGGATCTCTGGAAGCTTCCGGGAAAAATAAGACTTCAGGAACTTGTTTCGTCCAATTCCGAGAATATTTCCTGTGTATCACTTCTGAAACACAAAAACAGCAGAAAACAGGAAACTGGCACTGTGGCGCTTGTTAATAGGTTAGTTCCGGAAAATGCATAAAAGTGCCACTAAGTATAACGAAACAATAGGCAAATGGTGTAAAAACAAGCATGGAGCATCAAAAATTATAGATACGTTTGAGACGTATCACATACCTGATACCTCCATTGTGCATCGATCGTGGGTCTAAAGCGCGTCTTGGTGTCCTATGCCGCTATGCGACGGCGGCACGCCGCGATGATCTTGATGCCGAGGATGCTGATCGCCTGATCGGTACGTCGTGGATACCTCCAGAGGGAGCACCGGCTGGTGACGCGTTCTCCGAGCTATCAAGCTCCCATCCAGTTGGATCATGGATATTGGTCGTGGTGCTGTTGCGAATCGAGTTCTCTGTCTAATTTACAGAGTACCAATTGGATTCTGGGATTGGAACTTTATATTTAGGAATAGAGAATCAAATCGATGAGGACTCTGTACTTGGCTCGGATAGAAAAGACGTACGGGAGGAAAACAGTATCGATGGCTTGTCCGGCTGTGCACGGTTTTATTGACGATTTTTTTTACGTACGACAGGAAGGCGCACCTAGATCTTTTTGACGGACGAAACATACACACCGGTTTTCTGAACGTACGATGGTTCTTTGACGGACGACTTTGGTTTTTTTACTTACCACGGTTTTGTAACCATCACGACCTCAAGCCGTATTATTAGTAGAGATTATGGACATCTAGCTTCATTACCTAGCCTCCCAAAAAATACCCGTGCGTTGCAACGGGTCAATAAATGATAAACTATTCCCATAAAAAATAAATAAAGAAGATTCGGTGGAAAATCCGATCTTGAGGCATCACCTCATCAGTCTTCACTACCCTCGAGAATTAGTGGCACTTCACATCCTCGTAGGAAGAATTTTTTATCTCGCCTGATGATACCAATGTAATCCATGAACAACCGATCTGATTAGCAGAGGGATATGAAGTTAGGCTACGTTTCAAAATTATTTTCACTGCCCATATGCGACACAGAAGTGGCCGAGCATTCCAACGGATATGAGATTATTCAATATGTGCTTAGAAACCTCGAACACTATAAGATGTAATTTCTAGCTCTCAAAATATTATATATATCACTTTGGTTTTTAGTTTGGACCATTTGAAAGATTTTAGGTTCTTAGATGGTTTAGTTCTCTTGATTTATCGTACATCATGTCTTATGCACATCATGATTATCTAATAAGAAAAGGTAAATCATAGATCTTCCCAAAAACTGCCGGGCTCCCGTTGAGCAACTCTGTAATCCAATATTATTTTATTAGGATTTCCATTCGCCGTTTGTCATACCCAAAGTGTCTACCATCACAGTCGAACTGGTAGCAACGTAGCATCGAAGTCATGGCAGAATTTGAGCTAGATGCAGGCACTGTGTTGGCATAGCAGCACGTCATGCCCGATATCACCAACACACATCGAAGGACCATGAACAATTAGATCTAGCTCCCCGACAAAAACCGACAAGCGTGCTGATGGTAGATTTGCACCTCCTCGTCAAATACTTCGCCGTCCGGGAGGGCTGCTATTAGATCATTTACCATGGAAAGATGATTCATGGGATAAGAATGAAAATAAAGATTTTAGAGTGCAGTTCTCAAAACGCGATGACAACCGGACTATTCTGATAAGCCCTACTTTACGTTGATACTGAAAATAGTAGAACATTTGTTTGGAAAAATGCACAGCAAGTTACACCGGTTTTGGTCCTTGAATTTGCAGTCCCGTCGAATATTCGTTTTGTTTGGTTGACCGGGCTAATCCATCCTTTGCTGTCACTAACGCCATATATATGTGCTACCATAAGACTGTATGTCCGATTCGAGTTGTATTTGTACTTGGTATCAAAAACCTATGAGCCAATAGTATAGCGAGACTTTCATTGAAATCACCTAGAAACCATGAAGATTTCTATTTCATTGAAATCACCTAGAAACCATGAAGATTTCTATCCACGCACGGTCCCCATGTGATGTACTGATTCAGAGTATTTTCGTGTATGGTATGAATAAAAATCACAGTATATGGTTCACTATATCGTTGTTGATTCATGTAAGTGTTTAGAATTTTAGGATAGAGCCACCTAGAATTCTACTATACTGTTGTTCCACTGAGAAGGCAATCAAGCGTTGTAGGATGATAATTCTGAGATCCTTTTTTTTGTCATGTTTTAGCTAGATCCTTTTTCTTGGTCGTGTACGTCAAATAAATATGTGCCCCTAGAATCACCTTCAGCTCTACAAGTATGTGGAGCACCACCACCGAAGCAAACAACAGCTATACAAAAATCTGAAAAAGAAATCAGTCGCTCTCTGCTCGATCCAGCCGAGACACCACCGCCCTGCTCCAATTGATCTGCTTAGCAGTCAGCCGCCGCTACCCTCCTCTGCTAGCCATCGGCATCTCTCCCGTGAATCCCCCACCAGCACTCCTCTCCCCCTCCGCTCGCCCATCCCTCCCCAAACGACCCTCATCTCAGCCCCTGCCATCCCCCACCAGCCAAATACTACGAAGAATACTTGCAGTCGATTGCTTGGCTACCGGATAGAAAGTCAGCGGTGGCATCGCCTCGGTCGGTGAAGAGCGATGGGTCGCCAAAGACGCCGTTGGTGGAGGGCGGCTGCAATGAATCTGGCAGCACATCCAGCCACCTGCCCCGTGCGATGTGGTCCGGCGCTGCTTCTCTCCAAGTAGGGTGAATCAGTGGTGGTGGCCTGCAGACGCCGTATATGGCCTTCTACAGCCGCGACTGCCATGGTGTTCTTCTCCCGGCCAGAGAGCTCCACGGCCGGTACCTGTTGTTAAAACTGTTTCAGGTGAGGAGCAGATCAGTCGGAAGGGGAATATGTCGTCCTTACTCACCGGTGGCGGCAGGTGCTAGATTCTTGGGGCGGGATCTGGTTAACCGTAAGCCAAGGAGTAGGCGGGGTGGGGTCGGCGCGTCGACCGGCCATGGGGATCAAGGCGTGACCGCAGGGTTAGGCCGCGGACCATCCCGTTGCTGGCGGCTGCGCCATCGAGAACATCGCCAGGGAAGCCATCTCCTCGTTGTCCTTGGCCTGTGGTTCGCCGCCGCGCCCTGGTTCCTGGTCGCGAGCGTCCCGGCCTGCACGAGATTCCAGTATTCCAACGCTGCCCCAAGCTACTCGATTCCTCTAACCATGAATTGAGCAGGTGCGGAGGCGGAGGAGGGCGAGGTGGGGGTGCGGAGGCAACCGATTTGTCGGACATACACACGGACGGATAGGTCGGTTTTTTTGACGTACGAAGCGGTTTTTTTACCTATCACGGTTTTCTAACCATCACGTCCTTAAGCCGTATTATTAGTAGAGATACCGTTGTTGTGATTCTTTCCATCTCCAAATACCTAGTCCGGTTAAAGTAACCTTTTCCGTACGGTCAGGACCGAAATTGTGACATTGACAAATTTATTTGACTAATCTAATCTTTCACACCTGATTGCTCTTGAGTCGACTGTTTACTATGATAAAAAGAAATTCCCTGTTACATTAATAATAAGTAGGCGGGCTCTGGTGGCTACGCATGTGATTTCTACAGATTCCAGGTCTTGATTTCGATTTTCCATTCTTTCTCTTGAAATTTTAATTTATTAATTTATTCTACTGCCACTAACATGTGGGACCTGCATATGTTATTTTTTGTAAAAAATTGCAACGCCACATGTTAACACTTGATTGGTCAGAACCTTGGTATGATTGGTTTTGGTAAAAAACCGTTAAGTTAACCGGTTTGTGACCACGGGTGCACCAAGAACGCAAGTTTAGTGACCGGTTTGTTGATTTTGCAAATTCAGTGACTTAAGTGCACCTATGTTACAAGTTTAGTAACCACCAGTGCTATTTACTCTTTTTGATGGGTAGGTATTCACAAGCTGCTCTCCAGGCAATTTTTTTTATCTTGTTGGGATCATCGCTGACCAGATAAGTTTCTAGCAATTTCATGTGTTGTCCGTGCTTAAACTGTCCCTTTTCGTGTCCGTGGCCTGATGCAAACAGTCCAAATCAGCTATGATTTAGGACTAAAGTGCGCCGGGGCCATTGGAGATGGTCTAAGGCTTGTATATGCCGGCATGTGCATAGTGCGTCATTTTGGAGGACGAGCTCCATGGAGCTCGTTTTTTCAAACTCCAAAAAATTTCAAATTTGAAGTTTCAAAAAATTACAAAAAAAATACCAGAGTGTAGTCAACGAATCAGTATACCTATATATAAATTTTCATCACGAAATACCATGTATTCTACCCTCGGTAAAAATAACAAAATTGCAGATCTGTGCGCATGAACAGTACCCCTTTCAAAATCTTTCAGATTTTGTCCAATTTGTCTTTTTTGCTGAGCCTAAACTACAAGGTATTTCGCATTCAAATTTTGCACGCTCATAGTGTACGTAGCTGACAACATCCAGATATATTTTTTAGAATTTTTCTGAAACTTTTAAATGTCGATTTTGAGAAAATTAAAAAACGGGCTCCAGGAAGGACGAGCTCCAAAGCGATTTTTCGGGCATGTGCATCTGCTCTGAGGTGGTGCCCTTTAGCCTAAGCAACAGTTCATCCGGAAAGCAACACCAACATTAATTATACTACTAGTAGTACTATTTATTCAATTGTCATTCGAAGAGGAGAGGAAAACTGTCGTTAAGGTTTGTACTGTATTTTTTTTAATCTTGCAAGGCCTTTTTCCTCGTGTACATCGGACAGCAGAGCATGAGGCAGCGGGCGTCCGCCAAAGGTCAGGTCAGGTCCAGTTCAGCTGAATTCCAAATAGTGCAAGTTAGTGCGTGTGATTGGTCGGCCGGTGAGTGAGTAGGATAATTTAGCTAGCTGCGCACCCAACGCATCTGCTCCCTCTCCCACTCATCATCGCCATCAGCTCCCACGTCCACACACACGCTTGTACTACTACCTCTTCTCCACATCTTGCTCTGCTCCTCCACGGTCACAAGGAGCTGAGATTCAAAGTCAACTGTCCAGAGAGAGAGAGAGAGATCGGAGAAGGAGTAGAGGATCCATGGAGAAGTACGAGCCGGTCCGCGAGATCGGGTCCGGTAACTTCGGGGTGGCCAAGCTGATGCGCAACAGGGACACGCGCGAGCTCGTCGCCATGAAATTCATCGAACGGGGCTACAGGGTACGTCCATCATGTTCCAAAATCTATTTCTTCTTGCTGTGTGATGGATCGGTCGACTGATGGAAGTTGTTGCAGATCGACGAGAACGTGTTCCGGGAGATCGTGAACCACCGCGCGCTGCGGCACCCGAACATCATCCGCTTCAAGGAGGTGGTGCTCACCCCCACGCACCTGGGCATCGTCATGGAGTACGCCGCGGGAGGGGAGCTCTTCGAGCGCATCTGCGACGCCGGGCGGTTCCACGAGGACGAGGCGCGCTACTTCTTCCAGCAGCTCGTCTGCGGGGTCAGCTTCTGCCACGCCATGGGGATCTGCCACCGCGACCTCAAGCTCGAGAACACCCTCCTCGACGGCAGCCCCGCGCCCCGCCTCAAGATCTGCGACTTCGGCTACTCCAAGTCCTCCGTGCTGCACTCCCGCCCCAAGTCCACCGTCGGCACGCCGGCGTACATCGCGCCCGAGGTGCTCTCCCGGCGGGAGTACGACGGCAAGCACGCGGACGTGTGGTCGTGCGGGGTCACGCTCTACGTCATGCTCGTGGGCGGGTACCCGTTCGAGGACACCAAGGACCCCAAGAACTTCCGGAAGACAATCGCGAGGATCATGTCGGTGCAGTACAAGATCCCGGAGTACGTCCACGTCTCCCAGAGCTGCCGACACCTGCTCTCCCGGATCTTCGTCGCCGACCCGCGCAAGCGGATCACCATGGCCGAAATCAAGGCGCACCCATGGTTCCTCAAGAACCTGCCCCGGGAGCTCAAGGAGGAGGCGCAGCAGGCCTACTACAACCGCCGCCAGGCCGAGGCTGCCAGCAGTGCCTCTTCCTCCAGTGGCTCTTCCACTAATGGCGCTGCGGCCGCGTACTCGCCGCAGAGCGTGGAGGAGATCATGAAGATCGTGCAGGAGGCGCAGACCGTGCCCAAACCCGACAAGCCGGCCGTCTCCGGATACGGCTGGGGCACCCGGGACGACGGGGCATCCGACGACGAGGACAACCACGAGGAAGAGGACTACGGAGAAGACGAGTATGACAAGACGGTGCGCGAGGTACACGCCAGCGGGGACTTTGGCATTAGCAAGCTCCAAATCTGACCAACACATCTCACCACATTGCCACCATGCTCCGCCCAATTACCCAGGCTCCACTCTGTAATTGCATTTTGTTCTTGTTATTTCCTCAGATTTATTTCTCATTTTGTGAATTGTAACATGTCAATTGTAACAAGTTAGCAGGCTCCAAATTTGACAAAAAACATCTCATCCATCCATTACTCTCGAGTATCATTCCTTTCTAGTCCTCTCCGTAGTTCTGTTAGCTGTGGTTCGTTCCTCAGATTCTTTCTCATTCTATCGACTAGCATGGTGATTTGTCCGGTAGAGATGATGTTATGCACGATGTATTGATCTCGTGCATAGGCACACATATATATATACTAGCACATTTGTCCGTGTGTTGCTACGGATAAAATTATATAGCTAATAAAAACTAATTATGATATTTTCTTATCTTCCTCTCTTTGCACATCCTCATTTCTATGAGGCACTGTTGGATATCTTTTTTTGGTCACTAACTACTTCGGGGTCATATCCCCAGTCTCTATATGAAGCGATGCACTGTGTTTCAAGATTTTTGTAAGTGTATACCATAATGAGAAAATATTAATCTCACAACATTTAGCAGTTGACCGGTAAATACCTATTTTTGATGAACTACCACAAGACACTGACAAACACCATGTGGAGGGAAAAGCGACATTGCCTGCAGCCTCGTATCATGCTCAGTTCCGCCTCTTGTGATGCTCATCATGTAAGAGCAACTCTAGCAGATCCCTCATCCGCGCGACCTGTAACTCGCGGATGGGGATCGGGATGGAGGGAGTTTGCAGGTTCGATCGATAACGCACAGAACAGAAACCGTAAAGGAAATCACAAATTTTAAAAAACACAATGCGCGTCAGATTTTCTTGCATTTTCTTGTCTGTATGAACATTGCATATATTTTACATAGGCCTCCGCTTGTCAATTTTACCAAAATTTGCTCCGGAAACATCATCGGAGGAGTAGACGACATCGATGAGGAGCTCCTGCAGCTCTGCCTCCCTCTTCCACTTTGCCGCTGGCTCGGCCTCCCGATGGCTGCTCTCCCTGATCAGCCCAAGGATGCGAGGGAGAGCCTCATCAGCGACGAAGTCCTTGGGGCCAATCCGCGAGCCCGCAGGACGCGACGGAGGGGGTCACGTCGACCTCCATGCTCGCGCGGGACACGCGCGAGGAAGACACGCCCGGCGCCGAGGAAGAGCTCGATGCCCCCGCGTCGTAGCGGGAGCGCTGGGGAGCCGCCGGCGCAGATGCGGGAGAGCCGGGGGAGGGGCCGGCATTGGTTGGCACGCGCCTCCCATTTGTTGAAGCTCGGCGGCGGCCTGATGCCGTACTTCGTGAACCGGGGCGACCCGCGGAGGAGCACGGCGTCGGAGCGCTGCTTCTTCGCCTCCTCGTCGTCGTTGTCATGGCCGCGTGATGGGCCGGACCGGCCGATGTGACCCCCGCCGCGGCCGATTGATGAGCTCCCGGACATGCTGCTGAGCAGCGCGGGGCAGATCTGTGCGCGGCAGGCTCACGCGTGCGGCTGGCGGTGAGCAATTGCGGCGGGGGGGGGGGGATTGGGAGGGAATTGCGGCGAGGGGGAGATCAGGTCACGACCCGCATCGACCCCCTCGACCGCTATATATCGCGGTCGATGCGGGCTGGATGCGGGTGCCTGCATCGCGGATGGGGGCCGGCGGGCCGATGCTGAATCTTATCGGTGCAAAAAAAAGGCCCCCAACCCGCAAAGCAGCTCGAGCGGCATGATGCGGGCCGGGATGTGCAGGAACCTGCAGCACCACAACGAGCTTCATGGTACTTTTGAGAACAGTATGTGTATGCTAACTACCAGCATGAGAAGGTGCAGAGTTTGCTCTATCCATTTAGTAAGCCAGCTTGCCAAAACTGAAATTTGATTATTTAGGATGACCCTTTTTCAGTGAAACAGATTCAAAAACAGAGCCCAGCTTAGCCATGCAATCGTCTTTTCAATTAGCAGCATCGCAGGCGTGCAAAAGCAAGTAGCCTCCGTGGACCGACTCTTGGAAGTAAACCAGCTGCTTGCCTACTGAAATCACGCCACAGCGACGACAGAGGAAGCTCATGCCTCTCGTAATTTGTACACATATTCAGTTGTGCTCTGATTTGGCTATCCCTGTTTACTTGTTTAGTGTAATCACCAAAATATCAAGCCTCAAGTAAGCAGGCAAGAAACGAACTCATATGTTGCATCTACATGCAATAGTCCTTTGAACTGCACTTTCAGTTAGAATCCACGATTTTATCTCATGGGCACATTCAGTTGCGACCATGCACTGCAGTATAATCTAATGCGCTCAAGACTAATTCAGGCTGAGCTAGCGCACGTAATAGCCCGGGCATGTTTACCCCAGTAAACCGCAATGATAATCCCTCTGTGATTCGGCTAGGGAACCGACTCCACGCCACGCGGACGGTCGGTGGAAGTGCGAGCACGCCGTCAGGTGGTGAACCGACGCTGCACCCTTCCAGGCGGAGTCTGGCAAGATCCAGCCCTGCGCACGACTGCCCTCGATCTCCACCGATTCCGCGCCCAAGGAACCCTAGCGTTGTCAATGAAGCAGGCTGTGGCCGGTGCCTTCCTCTCATTTTTTTGACATGGCCGGTGCCTTCCTTTGAGAAGGTTGAAAAGGCTCGTATGTCTGGCAGGGCGAAGTGGCTCTGTGCGTTCATCCTAGGCCTCAACGACGGGCTGATGTCCGTGGCTTGTCTCACTGTCACTGGTACCCGCATCATGGCCACCGGCGAGTTCGTGTCCAGCCGCTCCCCTCAATCGCGGTCTGGATCGACACAGAGCTTAACCACCCACTCTGTTGCCGCCTCCGTACAACCAGTACTGGTGACGGCGGAACCTATCAGAAATCATCGGATCGTGCGCTCCTCCTGCGAACCCAAGCACTTCCGGCTCGTCGTCCCCGGCGATATTCAGGCTGACGGCAGGAGTTAGGCAGCTTGACCGGCCACCAGATCAATCGCAGACGACGGGAATCTGTAGCTTATTTCGAGTTTTCGACTCGTGGTTTGGACGGATTTAACTTGGCTAGTCCGAGTTGTACACAAATCAGATCAGAGGCAGGGCTGGTCACGACGTCGATTAAGGACGTGACATGCGGTAAAGGAGACGTGCGGGACGGAGGGGGAGGAAAGCGTATTTTTGGTGGATTGAAAGCGTATTTGCGAGCCACGGACCATACCTGTAGCAATATTATTAGTAGAGATAGGTCAAAGACTGGACCGAAACTCCTCAAAGGACGTTGTAGGAAGTCCCTTGGTCATGATATCCGCGAACTGTTGGGAAGTAGGGACATGGAGAACACGTATACGCCCAAGTGCAACCTGTTCGCGGACAAAGTGAATGTCGAGCTCAATATGCTTGGTCCGGCGATGATGAACGGGGTTGGCAGAGAGGTAGACAGCGGAGACGTTGTCGTAGTACACAATGGTGGCCTTGTCGACGGGGCAGGAGAGCTCGAGAAGAAGCTGGCGAAGCCATGAGCACTTAGCGACGGCGTTGGCCACAGCCCGATACTCAACCTCGGCGCTGGAGCGAGAGACTATGGGCTGCCTCTTGGACGACCATGAGATGAGTGATGGTCCAAGATAGACACAGTACCTGGAAGTGGAGCGCCGGGTATCAGGGCAGCCAGCCCAGTCGGCATCGGAATAGGCGACGATGTCCATGGAGGGAGAAGCATGGAGCGTCAAACCAAGGTCCATAGTACCACGGATGTAGCGGAGAATCCGTTTCACCGCAGTCCAGTGAGAATCACAAGGGGCATGCATATGGAGACACACCTGCTGAACGGCATACTGCAACTCCGGGCAAGTATGAGTGAGAAACTGGAGAGCGTCGATGATGCACCGATAGAATGACGGGTCTAAGGCCGGAGAGCCATTAGTAGCAGAGAGCTTGGCCTTCGTGTCAACAGGCATACTCACAGGATGACAATTAAGCATACCAGCACGGTCAAAGAGCTCATGAGCATACTTCCGCTGATGAAGGAAGAACCCATCAAGACGCCAAACGACCTCAATCCTGAGGAAGTAGTGAAGAGGACCCAAATCCTTGATAATATCATCCATGTTGAGGAGCTAAGTGGAGCATGCTGTCAGGATAATATCATCCATGTTGAGGAGCAGGTAGGCGGTGAGACTGCCCTGACCGTAGATGAACAGCGAAGCATCGGAGCGAGTGGAGCGGAAGCCGAGCTGATAAAGAAACGTTGTGATGCGCTGGTACCAAGCTTGAGGCGCCTGCTTGAGCCCATACAGTGACCGTGACAGCAGGCAAACATGATCCGGGTGATCAGAATCGACGAACCTGGTGGGCTGCTGACAGAACACTTGCTCCTCGAGATGACCATGGAGAAAGGCATTGGAGACATCCATCTGGTGTACTGGCTAGCCGTGAGAGACAGCGAGCTGGAGGACCGTAAGAACAGTGCCGGGTTTGACAACGGGCGCAAAGGTGTCATGGAAGTCGACGCCTTCACGTTGCCGGAAACCGCGGACCACCCAACGCGCCTTGTGACGATCAAGAGAACCATCAGGATGAAACTTGTGCGTGAAGACCCACTTCTCGGTGATGACATTGGCATGTCGCAGACGCGGGATAAGCTGCCACATGTTGTTGGCTGCATCGCATCAAACTCCTCATGCATAGCCGCGAGCCACGAGGGGTCGCGAAGGGCTGCCCTGGCAGAGGCGGGCAGCGGAGAAGGCGCGGAAGTCAAAGCCGTGCAAACGAACTCGTCCGTAGGGTACCGGGTGGATGGGCGAGAGATGCCCGCACGAGCGCGAGTGACGGGGCCAGCCTCGGCCGGAGGCGGGGGTGGTGTCGGAGGCGTACCAGTCGATGAGGCGTCACCTGAGGCGCCGCTCGAGGGTGACGTCGGCGAGAAGGAGGACGACGAGGCAGCGCCCGAGACAGAGCTCGAGGGTGATGCGGTGCCACCCGAGGCAGCGCTCGAGGGTGGCGAGGGGGCGCCCGAGCTGGTGCTCGAGGGCGTCACAGGGGCGGGCCCAGGCACAGTGAAATTTCTGATCTTGATGTGCTTCTTTTCCCATATTACGAAATGAAAAGAAGAAACTAAATTTTGCTTATAATAGTGTGGTGGTTTAGTTATAGATGCAAAATGTAAGACATTGTGAATTCTATGGGAACATGCGCGAATCCCACGTTTAGAGCTATTGCATTTATTAGCGCTAAATTGGTTCAAATTCAACGAAATTATACGCCAAAACGCTCCTCTAAATCTAGTGTGTATAGAAGCAATAGATATAGTAAACTTCTAGCACGACCGCGCTGCCGTGCCTGGAGCTGAAGATGGAGCGTAGCCATCGGCACAACAGAGGACTGCACGTCAGGATGCACTACACGCACCGCTATAACCAACCTCAACGTCAGACCAAACCAAACCAAACCATCATAAACGCTGTGTCCCAGTCCTCGGCAAGATTCCTCCCATGAGCAATGCTTTTGGTGTTTTCTCTTGTGTTTTGTTGTAACGGTTTTCGCTCAGTTTTTCATTAATTAACTAAGTAATTCTCTCTTTTTTAATTTTTAATTAATAGATTGAGACAAATCTTTTGTCTCCGTTTCAAAAAAAAATAATCCTACACAGATATAAGTACACATGCTACAGGTAGACGCTATGGTTTGCTATGATGCTGCACAACTCAAAAAGTTAACTAGCATACCTACTACAGTTACTGGACATGTGGTCGCAGTGCATACTGTGAGACGACATACAGGCGCATCAATCAGAATAGTCGCTGCAGTTCCAGCTAACACTGAATCAATATCAAACCGAGTCCCAGGAAAACCAATTATCAACAGACACTATGCCACACATGATCCATCAAGCAACTGCACTTTCTATTGTGTTCCCCCGGGATAGCCCCAAAAGCAGATACACGTAGTAACGTGCAAATTTTACTGGCTCAGCTTCACTGATTTCATCAGGTTAGTGACAAACATTATCGCAAGTACCAGCTGTCAGGCATTAGGTATGTACAAACACAAACATGTACTAAACCATGGCATAGTATAGTACACCCCAAATAAATGGACCAACATAAATGATTTTAAGATGTGCACATTCTAGTTCACAGGGTTTTTTTTTTTTTTGAAACGGAGGCAAAAGTTTTGCTCCATTCGATTAATTAAGGAGAAGTTTGACAAGGTTCAAAAAAAGGAAAAACAAATATTACAACAACAAATTACTCTCCCAGCATTAAGCTACTCAATTTTTTTGCACCTGCGGCAGCCTCAACCTTGCTTCCCTTTTGATATTCGCAAAGATCACCATGGATGGAGCAAGCTTGGTGTTAAAAACTCTTGCGTTTCTCTAATTTCAAATTTCTGAAGCGACCAGAAGTGTGTGTGATGCAACGCCTTTGCGAGAGGGGGACGGAGCGCCGGTCATTTGTAGCCACCAATCGTTTAGAGATAGCAAATGCCACTCATGATGGTTAATTGAGACGATCCCAAGCCACTCTTTAATGAGTGTCCAAATTCTAACCGTGAATCTACAATGCACAAAGAGATGTGCCACCGACTCTACGGTTCCCTTGCATAAAGGACATAGGCCACAATTTGGCCACACTCTCTTTTCCAATCTGTCCGCCATCCATAGCCTATTCTTGAGAGCGAGCCAAGCAAGGGACTTGGTTTTGGAGGTGCCCAAACCTTCCAAACCATCGTATTCATGTTGGTAGAAATTGCACCCAAAAATTGCGCCTTATAAGCCGAAGCCGCGGAGTATTGGCCATTGGCCGTGAGGGTCCAAGAAATGTTATCTTCAATGTCTTCATAAAGGTGGACTCTATCAATTTTAGTCCAAAGTTCGACAAATTGCACCACATTGTCGTAATTGAACTCCGTAGTCCCTTCAATTTTTGCGACCCATTCATTGTTGTGCAAGGCGGTCTTTACATTCCAATTCTTCCTCTTGGAGCTCATGAAGATGAGAGGGGCAATATCCTTAGGCTTCTCCCCTTCAAGCCAAGGCACATCCCAAAAACGGTGTCTTAGTCCTATTGCCCACCGAAATTTTGGTAGCCGCATAGAAAAGATTCATATCCGTGGGAGTGCAAGGGTTGCCGAACCCAACCCAAATCTTTGATGGATCCTTCATTGAAGCCACGACCACCTAAGACAGAGGGCCCTTGCAAACTTGTCCACACAAAAAATGCCAAGACCACCCAAATTTTTTGGTCTACAAACTGTGTCCCAATTGAACTTGCATGAGCACCCATGACTTTATCTTTAGCCACCCAAAAAAGGCCTTTTCTATTTTTTCCATGTTGCCGGTAACCCCCGGAGGAATACGAAGCGGTGTCAAGTGGTAGATGGCTTGAGAAGCGAGCACCGACTTAACAAGGCCGGTGCAACCGGTCATAAGAATATATTTGCCATTCCAAGTAGGAATTTTGGCTGCCATCTTATCTTCAATATGTTGGAAGTCAACCCATCGTAGCCGCCAAATAGAGAGTGGGAGACCAAGATACCGCAAAGGAAAGGAGGACCGCTCCGCCGAGAGACCCTCAAGCACCTCATCAAGGTCTATTTGGTCGCAACGAATAGGCACAACGGAGCTCTTTTGAAAATTTGTATGAAGGCCGGTAACTTCTCCAAAAATTTGTATGAAGGGTTTTTTTTCTAGCTCACAGGTTTCATCAGTTAAGTGTCGGCAACAACACACATTCCTACATCCAGGGAATTCAATGCAAATTAGTTGGAAATATTTTACAGGTACCAGTTGTCAACCAACACAAGCCTATGCTAGACCATGGCATGGAATGATGAATTGCACGTTGATGCTTGGACGGACACAAAGATAAAGTTACAGGACGGGTATACGGTGCCCAGGATGAGTTCTATGCACAACAAACGTTTAAACAGCAAAAAAATTACCAGAACAATGTGATCAACACACTTCCTTTTTTGCTTCTCAGGTTGAACCTGGTCCTGCAACCATTCAACAGAGTACAACAATTAGTACCATGAAAAAGGGGCCAAGAATTTCTCTAGCAGAGAATGTTTAAAAGTGAAGGCATGGAACTTGGGATATATATGTCTCTTCATGTTTGTACCACAAACAGTAATTACTGAATTCTTTTAGTTTGGATTACAGCTACTACTTTCACTAAGGGAATGCGCAAAATACTACTGAGCATTGATACTACAAAGAAGCAAACTATTTTCAGTCACCATATGATTTCGAAAAAATATGATTAAACAAAGGAATTATGGATACCATTTAGTTGAGAAACAGACCCAAACCAAAGACAATGTTTTTATATAATAATGTCTACATTACCAAAATAGGCAAAATACCATATATTTTTGTTAAGCGTGTTACAGAGGTGCACAAAGCATAAAGGGGACCCCTGCTCAATTTCAAGTATGACCAAGATGCAAAAATCTGTGAAGGGAAGCCACTGATAGAGACAACAAACCTCTAGGTGGCGCACCTTCGTTTGAGCCACCCATCTGCGGTCCAAACATCTGCATCACAGCTCTCAGAGCCTCGGCAGCCTGCTCCTGTCCTGCGATATTTACGTAGACACCCGCATCCGTCTGAGTGCCTGGTCCACCATGGTCACCTGAAGCCTGCTGCGCATGATTCGCGTCAGCACCTGAGCCCATGAAGGGGAAAGCTGGAGAGACCACGCCGTCATTGGCTGGGAAAGGAAATGGTGGAACATGGTTGTCTGGACTCCCTGTCGTTGGCCCTTGACCGTTCCCGTTGATGTTTGCATGACCGAAGAAGTCGTTCAGATTTATGTTTACGGAATGCTGAGGTGGCTGTTGACCAGGACCAGACCCGTTATTCATGATATTGGCCAGGAATTCAGGAGGAGGAGAAATTCCGGGAGGGAATACTGTGAAAGGAAGACCACCGCTCGATTGTCCATCAAACCATGAATGTGAATCTTGGCCTTGACGGGTATTCTACAAACAAGGAGATTGATTACTTGGTGATTTCAAAAGACGAAAGAAGAAAATCATACCATGGAACCAGAGAATATGAACATTCTATGAATACTACTAATACATTGTAGGAATAGAATAAAAGTTTCAAGTAGAAGCTTTAATGTGCAAATTGTTATAAGAAAAACAATTGCTCTGAATTGTTAAGCCAGGAGGAAATATTTCATAGTTCATTGTAAGAAGCACATGTAGTTTTCTGGTCACACTACCTGCACTGGTGGAGCTCGCTGTTCAGCCAGCTTCTTTTTGGTAGCCTAAGTTTTCAACGCCAAAGCAAAATAAAAAAATCTGTAGCGATTAGTGCTAATGGAGGAAACAAACTATATCCAGACTCTTACTGAAAAAGAGAAGAGTAAACGAAAGAAAGAATACCTCAATATTCTGTCGAACATTTTCATTACTAGGCTCAAGCTCAGAGGCTGCAAGAGACCAAAGTGAGTTCACTATACACTTCATACACTACTGGATATACTATTTTCTGTAATGTAGATTCATCTAAAATTGCAAATGGAACTACTAAATTGATCGAGCACAAGAAAACTATTACCACTGAATAGGTGAAGAGAATACATCCAGCATAAACAAGAGTTTACAAAGGGCTGTATGCATCTCACCGTGAAATAACATGACACGAACTTTGTCAAGAGACAATAAAGTAAATGTTTATTTGAATTGAATGGGTGAATGGTCCATCAGACTACCAATTTATAAATTTAGAGCAAGACACACAACATTTTAGTAGATTGTTGAAAGATAAATCATAATATCCACAAAAAATGATTAATTTTGTTCTTAGGTTAGGTCGGATAATACTGTGAGATAAAAAGTTAAGCGAAGGCTCAAAATTTAAGCCTAAATTTAAATAAATAAGTCCTGAAATAAACTTGTTAACAGGTGTAGACTGCACCGACAACCAATGAGGACTTATGCATTTTTATTTTTATAATGCAACATGTAGCATAATATATCACTCTTTCAACAAAATCAACAAAATAATTTCTAATATCCCACCTTTCAAGTAACCCTTATATAAAGCATCATGAAAATTTCCCATGGCGAAATAAGCAGATCCAAGTCGGCTATATGCTTTGCTGTATTTCGGATCAATTTCAATTGACTTCATGCAGTCCTTAACAGCTTCATTGCACATATTAAGAAGAGTATATGCAGCAGCCCTGAAAGATGCATGTACTTTTCATGTCAAATGAAAGCATGATTCAGACAAATGATCCTGTGAATCACAAGAGTTAAAGAGTACTTTTTTACCCTCAGGCTGAGGCAAAAGCCCACAGCAAAACTTTGTTTAAGGAGTACTAATTATTAGGGTTATCAACACCGCTACAGCCTACAGTCGCAAGAAAAATAAAGATCACTATGGCACAGGAAGCAGATTTTGGTGTCGTTCTTCTAAGTACACTGGGGTCATTGCACATGTGTAGAGAGTACTTTCTTACTTCTACAGAATATTGGTGCAAAATCGTTGGTAAATCATTTGACAACAACTGTGGGGTAGCTCCACCCCTGCTGGCACAAGAAATCAGCAAGTATCTAGAGGGGTTATTTAAATCTTATGTAGCACTATTAGTTGATTGACTAATTAAGCCATTTCAATTATCTATATGATACATTCAAACAAAACAGAGGAATAGCGACCCACTTTTGATGTTCGACGCCTCTGATCATCATCCCTTAAAAACTTACTCACTGAAGTTTAACTTGCTATAAGATTTCACCATTTATGTGCTGCGTGTTCACCAAAACAGCCATGAGAAGTTTCAGAATCTTGTGCATACCTGTTACAATAGTAAATGGCATTTTTCTTGCTCAATGCAATGGCACCAGTGTACAGCTCTACAGCTTTTAGGTGTTGTTTTGACCTCATGAAGTCGTTTCCTGGTGAACAGATATGAGGTTAGCTACTAAAACACTGCATATCCGCATCCATAACGTAATGCACATAGGAGGTCTGAACTGCAAAGACTTTTACAAAAAAAAAAAGGGATTTCTACGCCGTACTATGCAAGTTGCTGAACAAACCAACCAAAAGTTTGCAACGCTAAAACTTGGACATAAGAAACAACCAAGGTTCCTGATTAAGTACCTTTCGATTTAAAGAACTCTGCAAGATCTACTAAACCTGCCGTTTTTCTTCCCGATTTGCGCGCCTCCTAAAGAGAGTTAAATTATACTCCATCAATAAAAATAAATAAATAAAATCTGAATAGTTTTCTCGTGATAGTGGAGACAATAAAGTGTATACTTCACTAAGCCTGAAAATGCCAGAAGAGCAAAAAAAAAAAAAGTACACCATACCAGTAATGCATCATCAAAGAATTGTGATGCTTTTGAAAGTTGACCAGGATCCTCAGCACCGGCGGGTGACGTTTTGAAAAAATTAATCTCATCAAGCGCGGCATAGAATTTCGCAAACAACTCATCTCCTGAATGATCTGAGCAAAAAGATGGAATTCTATGAAAGACAGCAATATATTGTTTTTACATCCCTAATTAGGTGATAATTGCCCTAAGACCCTACTAAAAGAAGCAAGTGGCAAGAAGGGAAAGCTCTGTATGGAGAGGCTACAGTTCAATCCATGGTAATTTAGCCATACCTAGGTCAAAAGTATCTTCCACTTGGTCTTGACTCTGACAAGGAGACGCATGCAGAGAACATATTAAGAGCTGATATCTTATAAAGGGCGTTTAGGGAAGCAAACGATAAAGATGAAATACACATAGTTACATCTTGTAAAACGAGAGAGGGCATACATTTGATGTGGTACACACGTTTGGGTCCTGCTGGATGCTGGAAGGACTTGCGCTGCAAGAAGGTGTGTTCGACACTGGTTGTGACACTGGATCTTGTCCGTTAGCTTGCAGAGAAGTAAAGATTTCATGTAGCAGTCCTGGCCGTACCCCCTCGCTAGTGGATGATGAGTCGATGCCGAAAATGGACTCCAGGCAGTCCTTGGCGACTTGAAGAGCTTCGGGGTCAGCACCCGGAGGCAGCTCAACTGCATATTTCCATACATGTTGCGATGTCAGAAGGAGGAACTCGGAGCAATAATGCGCCGCAGCTGTGACTCCATTCCTTCTCCTGGTGGGATTTATCTCACATAATATTTGGCCTCTTCTAGCTACAGCTTTAGCAAGCATACCTTACTACAGATCCAGCTAGTGGCTTTTACTGAAATTCCATGCATTTTTAACTGAATCGGGATGTTTTCGTCTATAGGATAGGATAGGAACATTTGAGTTTGGCAGGACCATTTGGCCTGGCCGCGGGCGACCGGATCCCCGCTCAGCAAGCAACGCATCGGGCCGCCCGTTAGCGTAGGGGAATCAATCGAAACAAGGATACTAACTATCGGCAGTTGGAAACGCAGGAGGGGGGAGGATGGGGAATTAATTGGGTTTGTGAAAAGGGGGTACTGTACTGACTGACCTGATTTGAGGAAGTCGAGGAAGGAGAGGACGATGCGGCGCGAGACGGGGGAGTCCGAACGGGTCATGTTGGCCGCCGGTAGGGGCAGCGGAAGGGGCGGCGGAGACGGCAGCCGGCGGCGACGAGACGATGGGAGGGGGGCGGCAGCGCAGCAGAGAAGACAAGGAGGAGACGTGAAAGCGACGGGGTTCAGAACCAACCAACCATCCATCCATCTCCCTGTGAGACGCAATACTGCGGGCCGGCCCATTAACCCGTGGCGCGTTTTCTTTTTCTTTTTTCATTTCGTTTTCTTCTTATTCTCAACAGATTCGAAAAATCTAAACAAATTCGAAATCTAGATGGTTATTAGTTTCAAATAGTAAAAGAATTCATTAGCTGAAGAAATCGATCACATGTTTAGCTTCCATGGCAAGAAAGAACTAACCGAAGAAGTAAATCATGCGCAGAGCGGCATGTGTTGGCACTTCATGGAAGCGGTGTACAGTACTGAATTCGTTGAAACATTAATGGACGGATCACGTGCTCCTTTCCTCTTTGAACCCGACCAAGAAACCAAAAAGCCCAAGGCCCACTTCTCCTTCCTAGACCAGACCATATGTATCACGGCGCCACGCGAAGCGACGCCCTACAGCCGCCGCCGCCACCGCCACCGCCGCCGCCGTTCCCGTCCTCCCTCGTCGCGTCCCCGCTGTCTGCCCCGTCTCAGGATACAGGTGATAACTCAAATCCCACCCACCTTCGTAAACCCTTCCCCGTGGCGGCGTTAATCTGTCGAAATTTAGCACCTTCTCATATCTGTCTCTGCAAACCACCTTGTCTATGCTTTTGGCATGATATGATCCGATCGCCCCAGTGTTATAATAAAGGATAACCAAGCTGATTCAGCCAGTGATTGGATTGCTTGCTTGAACCCAAACTGAGCAATGGATCTGCAATAGTACCCCCACTAATGACAACTGTGTTCATGTTTTGTCGCCTCATTTTATCATCAGTACCAATGCAAAACCTGCAGATCCTTCCGTTGCAAGGAGCTTGCCCTCCTGTACTGCTCACACCCGTTCCGAGGAAATTCCTTTTGCCCATTTTTAAGTAGCAGTCGCTGATCACTGTTGAACCCTGCAGATAGAAGCCGCGCTCCCATGGCGGAGCCGTCCGACGAGCATGCTAGGCCGGAGGAGTACGCCGATTTCGAGGCGAGGGTCAAGAGGACGATATACATCGACCAGCTCTCCCCTCTGGTCACGAGCCAGGTCATCAAGGCGGCTCTTGCGCAGTGCGCAAATGTCGTCAATACGGAGTTCATCGTGAACTACACGGTCCCGTACGACATCCCCGCTGCTGCGTTGGTGGAACTGGATAACGAGTCGCAAGCCAAGGCTGCTGTCGACTTGATGAATGATTTCCCTTTCATAATCGGTGGGATGCCGAGGCCTGTGAGGGCTGCCTATGCCAAGCCCGAGATGTTTCGGGATCGCCCTAGAAAGCCCGGCTTGAAGTTTGAAATCAGCTGGGTGAAACAAGGCGATCCGGAGTATGATGGGATGGTTAAACTCAAGGGTCTCGCCAAGAGGCAAGAAGCAGAAAATATGGCTCTCGTCAAGGTAAAGTAGTTAATCTCATGTACTTTTGTCCAGTACTCATATAAATGCAAACTTTTCTGCTTTAGTTGCTCATGTGAATGTAAAAACTTTGTCGGTGTAGGCGATTGGAACCAGAGATGTCAACATATCTTTTTTCACATTCATTGTCGTTCTTGCACCATTCAGATAGAGCCCATCTATAGTATTTGGGGATTTTTTCTGTTGTTGCTGTTCTTTAAAACACAAAACAGTTGCTTTGAACCTCGGTTGTATAGTCTTATTGAATCTTCTTTTTTTTACTTTCAGACTCAACTGGAAGAGGAGAACATGCTGGCAACCCAGCAGCAGGAAACACTCGACGCGAACTACAAGAAGTACAACATGCTCGAGGATATCATGCAAAACGGGGACATCAAGAACCTTGCCCACCATTACAAGGTCAACCTGGCCGATGACGGATCAGGTCCATGAAATGGCTTCAGAGATAGCGTTCCCCAGGGCAAAGCTAGTTCTCTTCTGGTCCTGGGGCACTCCACCCGTCAACATATGGTGGTGTGATAATAGATAATAATCCATCGACTAGCTCGGTGTGGTCACACTCTACTTGTGGCCAGCTGCATTTTCGTGTGTAAAAATAGTAGTTGCATAGTGTAGCAGCTGTTATCAATACATTATGACTCGTTGATGGTAAGTTCGGTGTAATCTTTATATGTTGATCCCCAAGCTTAATGTGTTGTTGAGGTGATCCAACGATGTCTGATAGTCTCCTGTATTCTATGTGAAACCTGCTTATCACAGATGTTGGTGCCGTTGTTCAGTCCTGTTCTGTGGTTCTAGGGCCATACTTGAGATATACAGTATGTGTCTGTGTGGAAGATGTGTTGTTTCTTCAAGCAGGAGGTAATGATGTCTTGTCTTGTGAACTTGGCAGCCTGGAGAATCTGGGGAGGAAACAAGGAAGAAAACATTGGCAAGGAAGGTTTGACCATGGCTGGCCGGCATGGCCGACCTCGCTAGCAGGAAAACAGGGAAAGACAGTAGTAAATTCTCATCAGACATCACTGGCTGTTAAGATAAATTTGCTTCAGTTTTACTCCCTCTGCTCCAAAATAAAAGATGTTTTAGCTATTTTTGGCAGACATGTACTTATATGCTTTTTAGTGTGTTGGTTCATTCATTTTGCTTTCAATCTATACATTAAAAAATATCTAGATACATGTATGTCAAAAAAAGCTATAACACATTATACTGTTCACACTTCAATCTTGTCCACACTTCAATTTCTTGCTAACAGTTTGCTCGTACCTGTTTGGAGTGGCTCGAGCAGAAGCACCTCTGAACTGACGCTCCTGATGCTGCTGGTCTCCAGCTTCATGGCACTGAAATTAGCACTCCCAGTGTGATTAACTGAAGCACAACCTGACCTGGTACTGATATACTCCCTCCGTTATAAAATATAAGATGTTTTAGGTTTGTGAAGCAAATATATCTAGACATGTTTTAGTGTGTATATTCAAGTGAACTTACACACTAAAAGATGTCTAAATACATTTGCTTCACAAAGCTAAAACATCTTATATAATGAAACGGAGGGAGTAGTTTTTACTTCTTAATGCCTTTTTCCCTTAGTCCGAGAAATAGGAAGTATGGCTGATTATCTCAGGACTATTACTCTCATGTGGATGTTACTCTTTGGTTAGAGAGCATAAGTGTGAATGTGTTTTTCCTTCTCATTCTGCTGTGTAAGGAAAAACACATGTTAATTCCAGCATGAATGCAGGTTCAGACTGACACAGTGATGCTGCAAATACACTGTTGTCCTATTTTTCCTCGTGTCAGCTAGATTTATTCAGATCTCTGACTGATGTTGTACTCATATGGTTAGTCACTTTCACCATGCATATGGCCTCATGACCTGACCTGATCAGTTTCACCATGCATATGGCCTCATGACCTGGTGTGGCCTATTTAACCAGGCGAAAGCAATTACAGATTTTGCGATCTTCATCTCACTGTCATTAGTTTCACGAGAACCAAATGCATGTACAGCGGCGGCTCTGTTGTTCCTTAGAAGCTTGAACAAAATGTTGTTACGAATCCTGTCATGTGCATGTCATTGCAGGTACTCAGTGTGCCGACAGAACATGTTGCAACATGGAACTGGACGATTACTACTACTAATGGTGATGTATATTTACTAACGAAAAAAGTCTATTTTAAACCTTGAATTCGTAGTGGGTTGGCGAAATAAACTCTGAAATCTAAATCCTTGTCATTTACATCCTAAGCTTACGAATTCCAGTCTAAATCAAACCCTGAACCTGCTTTTCAGAGCATAAAAACAAAATATAAATTGCTACTGTGACTGACTATGCTGGCCCACCTGTCATATCCATCCCCTTCCCAAATCTAGACAGATTGATCTGATGCCACGGCTGCCACAAATCTCGCCACCGCTCTATGGTCTCACTCAAATCCAAACGTCTGGCATCTTTGGCTAGCTAGCAGCAGGTTAAGACTACAATAGAGGCCGAGCTTAGAGTCCAGAGATCAATCCAACGGATCATTTGCATTCAATCTAAGTTGCAGCACAGAAACGTGATGGTCCCCATACTGGCCGGTCGACGGTGCCGACGCCCTAGGCCGTGCCACGGAGCTGCGGGCTCTTCCGCTGTCGTGGTCGCGCGTCAGGATTCACCAGACTCGTCTGCGCGCTCGCACTGTCCGCCATGTACGCGTCCTCGCTCTTGGGGTTCGTCGCGCTCCGCTTCTGCGCGGGGTTCGCAGAAGGTGGTGTAAGGAGGGGTCTGCGACTACCGGACGTGGCCGCGGGACTGAGATCCGGTGCCTCGCTGTGAGCAAGGCACCAATGAACAGTCCCATGCCTGCACCCCTATTTTGGCCATTGGATCAAGAACTGATGGGCCAGATGATACGAACAGTTCTGCGCTACAGTGTCCGGCTACAGTACATGCGGTACAGTGATTTGTCCGCAGTGAGTCCGGTACAGTACCATGTGCAGTACTCTTGCTACAGTGTTTAATCTTGGCCATTTATTTTTGATCCAACGGCTCAGTCCGCAAGGTATGGAACTGTTCATTGGTGCCTTGTCCACAGCAAGGCACCGGATCTCGGTCCGTGGCCGCGTGGGTGATGTTGCTTACCTACGACTGCTAAGGCATGGAGCTCATCATGGAGAACGTGGAGGCCCACCCCATATCCCCTCTGGTTAAACGAATGGAAGATAGATTGGGGAAAGGGATGAATCTGACATGTGGGGCCCGCTGTCAGTGAGAGAAGTATGTAATCCCAGTCCGGATTGCTGCTTTCCCAGTGTATCAAACAGCACTAGGGTTTGATTTAGACGGGATTTATAAGTTTAGGCTAGTCATAGTGGGAAGTAACATAAGGTAGTATGTTACTACCTTTATAGTGGGTAGTATTATAGTTTTAGTAACATAGAATACTATATTTATTACTTTCTAGAGTCATTTTGCATTAAAATGTGTGATGTGATGGTAACGTAGCTAGTTATCACTACACTATCTTTCATTCATTAATAACATGCCATGTCATCAAAATGCTTAGTTGGCATTGCATGTTGTTGATGTTACTACCTATGTTACTCCCCACTATGAGTAGTCTTATGGTGCAAAGGACAGGGATTTAGAGTTTAGGGTTTATTTTGTCAAACCACTATAAATTTAAGGTTTAAAATAGACTTTTTTTCCTTTACTAGTGGTGATGTAAAAAGCCAAAAGCTATTATTGTGATCTTGTCAAGGAAGTACACATTGGTCAATACCGACATATATCGTCGAGCAACCGGCAATCTTCTTCTCAAATGCCTAGACAAAGACCAAGTCAGAGTCGCCATGGGAGAGGTCCGCCGCCTCCAACGTGTTTAGCCTCTTACGTTGTACTAGTTTGGTTTGCTTTTGGTGGCTCCAGTTTATGTGATAGTTGTAAGGCTTTTTGCCAGATGTTGTTGAATTATTAAAATTAAAGAGGGTCGTTTGCATCGCTTCGATGCAGAGGCTGGGGGCGACCCTATATCAAAAACAAAAAAAATGTTGTTCTCTCTTTATTTTGTTCGAAGTACAATGGAAGCGAGCCATGGTAGATGGAGGTGGTTGTTTGTGATGTGTTGTGCTCTTTGGTATCATCAGTCGACCATGTTTGTGGAGGGGTTCAAATCTCTCATCGGAAGCTGGGTTAGCGGGTTCACCTTGTTTCTGTTTGACACCCCTCACTCTCTTTGGGGGGTGTTCTCTAGTGGCAACCACATGGACAAGTTCATAGTGACTAGGACTTGCTTGGTCAGATGAAGATGGAAGTCTAGGTCATTCTCTGCGATGGCTGTGTCATGCGGATCATGTTGGCATACTATGTGTTGTTAGTTGGTTTAAGAGTGTTGTGCGTGTTTCTGTCGTTATTGTTGTTGTGGCTACTGTGGTGTTGTCGTAGTTTGTTGTTGTGCTGTATTTTGGTGTGTGTCGATATCCTAGATTTGCTAGTTGTCGTATGCTTTTCTAGCCTGGTTTTTCTCATAAATCAAGCCACTTTCTTCATAATATCAATGAATCATAGTGTTGCCTACTTTTTGTCAAAAAAAAAACAAAACACTGAAGCGAGCGCTAGCCTGAGAGTAACGATGGTGGCCCTTATGCATGTGGAGAGAAAACCAATCGGCCTGAGATTCAATGCTTGCTGAGTGTGATGCTCTCTATTGTAACAACTTTTTTCCTTGATTTTCCGCTTTTTCGGGAGTAGAGATCTTAGAAATGAAACGGCAATTGAATACTTTCTGTAGGTAGTTGCAGCCATTTTTTATGCATTCATTTATTCACGTTGATGGTAGTTGCAGCTCTTTTGTGTGGAATCACATGTGTTTCATATGATTCTAGCTCGTTACCCCCTCTATCCTAAAATATGATGTATATAGTTTTTAGTTAAAGCTAAACTTTCTAAAGTTTGATCAACTATATTTAAAAAGTGTCATTATTTGTATTTCGAAACTAATATTGTAAGAAACATTATGAAATATTATTTTATATGGTGTGCATTTGGGACTATAGATGTTGATATTTTTCTAAATAATTGATTAAACTTTTAAAAGTTTGACTTCGACTAAAAACTATATGCATTTTACTTTGACCATGCATGTTTGAAACTCGGTTTTGTCTATCTGCCCCTGTACATCGATAGAAGTTCTGACCAATTTGTGGTCAAATGAGCAGCTCAAAACATCGTTACAAGAAAAAATTGCACTATCAAAAGGGGGTAGTTTTGCACGTGTAGATAACAGTTAAGTAGGCTAAGCCGCTGAAGCCAGGAGTTCGTATGATATTTTTGTTGGCAAAATTACCTCCAAATGTTTTGAGTCGTTGAATGTCTTCTTCCTATCGAAAACAATCGACCATAGAGGGTCTCAAAATGGCTCCATCCTCCTCCCCAGCCCCCTCTTTGAAAGTCACCAAGCCACAACTCCTCTCCCTCTCCTCTCTATCAATTTTATCGACTGGAGGCGACGAGGGGGACGACGCCAGGCCCACGTACAACGTGATACGTCCAAAATGTATCTATAATTTTTGATGCTCCATGCTTATTTTTATACCATTTGCTTAGTGTTTTGTTACACTTCGTGGCACTTTTATGCATTTTCTGGAACTAACCTATTAACAAGATGCCACAGTGCCAGTTTCCTGTTTTCTGCTGTTTTTGTGTTTCAGAAAAGTTACACGGGAAATATTCTCGGAATTGGACAAAACAAAAGCCGAAAGTCCAGAAATTCACCGAAGCTTCCAGAGATCCGAAGAAGAGACGGAGGGGGGCTAGGGCCCGCCCACACAATAGGGCGGCGTGGCCCAGGCCCTGGCCGTGCCCCCTATGTGTGAGGCCGCCCTGGTCCACCTCTGACGGTGCCCCTTCGCCTATAAAGACCCCTCGACGGGAAAAACCTAAATACCTGATCAGAATTCCAGAAAGATATCGCGATCCGCCGCCGTCGTTGACCCAAGATCGGAAGGGTCCAGAAGCTCTTCCCGGCACCCTGCCGGAGAGGGGAATCGCCATCGGAGGTCTTCTTCATCGCCATGCTTGCCTCCAGAGCGATGAGTGAGTAGTCTACCTTGGACTATGGGTCCATAGCAGTAGCTAGATGGTTGTTCTCTCCACCATCTGCTTCATGTTTAGATCTCATGAGCTGCCTTACATGATTGAGATCACCGTTATGTAATTCTACATGTTGTGTTTGTTGGGATCCGATGAATATTGGTGTTATGATTAAGTTGTTGTTCTGAAATTTATTTTATGTTATCTCTATGTTGTTTATGATCTTGCATGATCTCCGTTGTTAGTAGCTATCTTGGCCAAGTAGATACTAGTGACTCCAAGAGGGGGTATTTATGTTCGATAGTTGGGTTCATGCCTCTATTGAATCTGGAGGAGTGACAGAAACCTCTGAGGTTGTAGATGTGTTGTTGCCACTAGGAAGAAAACAACATTCTTATATCTGAGGGCATATGCTTTGTTTACATTACACACTTTGCTTCATGCAATTATCTATTGTTCGCAACTTAATACTTGTGGGGTTCTCGGATTGATTCCTCATGAGTGGATTATTAGTCATAGATGCAGTTGGATGGCGGTCTATGTATTTTGTTGTAATGCCCAGAGTAAATCTCATAGTGATCTTCTTGACATATGCACGTTATCTTTATTCTATCAATTGCCCAATTGTAATTTGTTTACCCAACATGTTTTATTTATCTTATGGAGAGACACCACTAGTGAACTGTGGACCCCGGTCCAATTTCCTTTATATTGCTATCACCTGTTTACTTTACTCGCACTGTTTACTTTCTCGCATACTACTATTGTTTTCTACTCGATATGCTCATTTCTTTGTTTACAGCAAACCGGTGAGATTGACAACCTCATCGTAAGTTGGGAGCAAAGTATTTGGTTGTGTTGTGTGCAGGTCCGCGTTGCAGCTGGCAAAGCAAAGCACTGGACGAGGCACCCTATAAATTGTCCGGAGCTGTCGTGAAGCTAGCAAACATCACCTTCATTAGTTTGGCTTCTTCTTGTTCGGATCGATAAACCTTGGTTTCTTAATGAGGGAAAATTTGCTGCTTTACTCATCATACCTTCCTCTTGGGGTTCCCAATTGGACGGTGATTTATATATATACACCGTGCCACATCATAACGCAGATCTAGATTTGTCTCTTGTAATTTGTATCTCCATCGGACGTCATGCCATCGGGGATTTGGTGATCAAAGTTGTACGCCGAGCAGCTCAGGATGGCCAGCAGTGGTTGATACGTCTCCAACGTATCTATAATTTTTGATGCTCCATGCTTGTTTTTACACCATTTGCCTATTGTTTCGTTACACTTAGTGGCACTTTTATGCATTTTTCGGAACTAACCTATTAACAAGTTGCCACAGTGCCAGTTTCCTGTTTTCTGCTGTTTTTGTGTTTCAGAAGTGATACACAGGAAATATTCTCGGAATTGGACGAAACAAGTTCCTGAAATCTTATTTTACCCGGAAGCTTCCAGAGATCCGAAGAGAAGTAGGAGGGGGGCCACCAGGGCCCCACACACAGGGGTGGCGCGGCCAGGCCCCTGGCCGCGCGGGCCCCGTGTGAGGGCGCCTGGCCCCTCCTCTGACATCGCCCCTTCGCCTATAAAGACCCCCCAACGGAAAAAACCTAAGTACCTGATCAGATTTCCAGAACACATCACGATCCGCCGCCGCCGTCGACCCGAAGATCGGGAGGGTCCAGAAGCTCTTCCCGGCACCCTGCCGGAGAGGGGAATCGCCACCGGAGGTCTTCTTCATCGCCATGCTTGCCTCCGGAGCGATGAGTGAGTAGTCTACCTTGGACTATGGGTCCATAGCAGTAGCTAGATGGTTGTCTTCTCCACCATGTGCTTCATGTTTAGATCTCATGAGCTGCCCTACATGATTGAGATCACCGTTATGTAATTCTATGATGTTGGTTTGTTGGGATCCGATGAATATTGGTGTTTATGATTAAGTTGCTGTACTGAATTATATCTTTTGTTATCTCTATGTTGTTTATGATCTTGCATGCTCTCCGTTGTTAGTAGCTATCTTGGCCGAGTAGTTGCTAGTGACTCCAAGAGGGGGTATTTATGCTCGATAGTGGGTTCATGCCTCTATTTCACCTGGGGGAGTGACAGAAACCTCTAAGGTGGTAGATGTGCTGTTGCTACTAGGGAGAAAGCAACATTCATATGCTCAAGGGCATATGCTTTGTTTACATTATACACTTTGCTTAATGCAATTATCTGTTGTTCGCAACTTAATACTACTGGGGTGTTCGGATTGATATCCCCGGGAGTGGATTATTAGTCATAGATGCAGTTGGATGGCGGTCTATGTATTTTGTTGTAATGCCCAAAGTAAATCTCATAGTGATCTTCTTGACATATCACGTTATCTTTATTCTATCAATTGCCCAACTGTAATTTGTTTACCCAGCATGTGTTATTTTATGTATGGAGAGACACCACTAGTGAACTGTGGACCCCGGTCCTATTTACATCATATTGCTATCACCTATTTACTTTACTCGCACTGTTTATTTTACTTGCATACTATATTGTTTTCCACTCGATACACTCATAACCTTTGTTTCAAGCAAACCGGTGAGATTGACAACCTCATCGTAAGTTGGGAACAAAGTACTTGGTTGTGTGTGTGCAGGTTCCGCATCACCTTCAGTCGTCGCCGTCTCTCCTTTTCAAGATCGACATTAAACCTTGGTTTCTTAACTGAGGGAAAACTAGCTGCTATACTCATCATACCTTCCTCTTGGGGTTCCCAACGGGCTGGTTATTCACCACGCACAAGGACAGTCTGCTCCCACGTCTACACGCCAGCAGCTAATTTTGTGGCGTCATCAACAAGGGATCAGCTAATTTTCTGGCGCCGTTGCCAGGGAGGAAGAGAAGACTTTTGCGTGGGGAGTTCTTCGCACACACATCCTTTACTTTGTTATTGCTTTGCTTTACTTTATTTATTTTACCTGCATCGTTTTTTTTATCAAAAACCCAAAAAAATTAGAATCCTTGGTAGTTGTTATTTCTTTACTTTAGTTTATCATGTTGATCCCTAAGTATGTTCTGGAGGACCTCTCAGTAGGTAGTGGTTCGATTATTGGCAAAAGTAACATTGAGGAGTTCTTTAATCACATTAGTATGCATGAGGAAGTTGAGGAAAAGTCTTGGGTTGAGCTTGCTCCTAGTATTGAAGTTGCTTCTGTTTGCTTAATTGACATGTTGGAAACTAGGTTTGCTAGTCTTAATCCTTTTATGCAATACATGTTCCTTAAGCTTCATGAAATTGAGGATCCCGAAAAGAAAGCTTTTATCTTGGAAACTTTGCGCATAGAATTTAAGGATGTCGTTATTGAAGCTAGGAAGGTTCTTAAACGTTTTAATAAACTCGGTTCACCTATAACAGTTATTAGTACAGACAATGAAGAGGCCGAAATACCTATACCTTGCAAGCTTTTGGGATTGAGTGAAGCTTTCGAAAATAATTTTGATTGGATCTGTCCTGAAAATCTTTTTGATGAAAGTAGTGTGCCAAAGCATGATCACAAAGGGTCTTCAAAAACTTATGTGGATGAAATACAATGCCTTATTGATAAGACCTCTGCTGTTGAGCTTGATGCTTCATCACTTGATATTACTTGATTCGCAATTTTCTGCGCCTAACTCAAAGGCGTTAAAGAAAAGCACTCTTGGGAGATAACCCAATGTTTTCTTTTCAGTACTTTTTTCTTTTATTTGAGTCTTGGAAGTCATTACTACTGTAATGACCGCTCCTTATCTTGTTTATTTCGTTTTTGTGCCAAGAGAAGCCTCTAATTTGAGTGAGGTAAAGATTTGGGGATGTTGCTGTCCTGAAACTGTTTTCGGTGCTGCACCGTAAAAATTCGTGAAAATTCTCAGTTTATCTTTTGGACCTGTGATTTCTTGTGCATATGCCCCAGCTTATATCCAAAATTTTGTTAGTTGAACACTTTTTGATTTGAGCAACGGAAAATCTCTCAAAAATTCGACCTTTGTCAGCTGTTCAGTTTTGACAGATTTCTGCCAATATTTGTGTTTGCCACTTTATCGCTTTCTTTTGAGTTCTTTTGATCACGGAACTTTTGGGGAGGTTGCTACAGTAGTATCTGCTATATATGTGGTGGTTTTTAGTTAAAACCTGAAGCAAATAGAGGGTTGATTATATGTTATGCTTGCACTAATGTTGCTAATAGATTTGTGTTTAGTTTTGTATGAAGGAAGTTTTCAAGTGTAGGGATTGGAGAATGATGAGATGAGTTGAGGAATGGACAAAAGCTCAAGCTTGGGGATGCCCATACATCACCCCAAGAAATATCCAAGAAGTACAAGCGTCAAAGCTTGGGGATGCCCCCGAGGCACCCCCTCTTTATCGGCAAAAATCAGGTCACCTTTCAAAACACTATATTTTTATTGCTTCATGCACTATATGTTTTTCTTGGAGTGTTAGTTGTTTTAGTTTTCTTAGTTGGTTTAGTTTGTTTGTTTGCTGCAATAAATGGTTGGACCCCAACAAATTTCCTTTGGAGGAGATGTACTCGTTTTCATTAGCAAAGAACACTCAGTTTTTCACTCTTATCGTTCGAGTGTTCTTCTTTTTCTGCTACTGCTTTTGGTTTTCGTTTTCGCCTTGATTTGCGTTCAGATCTTGTCATATCTTTTCATCAAGGTGTATTTTTTCCTCTGATCTTTATTGGTTTTCATCAAAAGAGGTGTTTATAAAAATTTCAAATGGTGTTGGAAAAGAGAAAAAGCTTTGTGCAAAATAGTAGGTACAAGAAGGAGCTTGTGTAGACTGCGGCTTAGGCTTTTTCATGTCATGCTTGATGTCTTTTTGATGGTATGCTTAGTGGTTTTTCTGTAGCATGACTTGTCTCAAATAACTGAGATTGCTTAATGAGCCTTTGAAAAAATCATGCGTTGTTTTCATTGTATGGAAGCATTATTTTGGTTTTCTCCTTGATGCTTTATTTGGGTTGACTTGGCGCATGCTCACACATGTTAGACTCTTACAAAGTCGCCAATAGCCTTCATGATCATTTAGTTTTTGACTTTTGATGCCATCTTATGCTTCTTTTAATGTCGCTTTGTCGCTTTGCATATTATGGCCATTATTGCTCTCTTAGTTGGTCGCTCCCAGTCTTTTGCTAGCCCTCGCCTTGTACTGAGTATGAGCTCTACTCGTGCATCCAACTCCTAAAAGCCAAAGTTTTCCAAAGTGTCCACCATACATACCTACTAGCAATTTGCTATTCCAAGTAAATTTGACTTGCTTTTATTTTCTCTTCAAATTAAACTCTTACCAGTGTTATGCAAAATTCGGTCAGTAAAGCTCTCACGAACCGGAAGGCACACTTTACTTTTTCCTGTTCTTAAAAATTTGACATTGTGGTCTTTTATGTTGAGTTGTTATGCTTGCAAGTTGTAAGTTGGATTCTAGCCCAGCCATGCTGTCATGGGCAAGCTTTCAACATTGCACATCTTAATTGAGTTGATATTGTGATCTTTTGTTTATGGATGCCCGCGGTGTGAAATGAATTGGGAATCTTGTGAGGATCATGGAGTTTGTATATGTGTTAGGGAAACGCCGGGCCGCCAATCTAAGCCATGCATAATTCATGGTGGAAATTTGCAGCATACCCATGGTGAACATACGACGACGCATCTCACAATAAAAAGCTAAACAAAAGGCAAATAAAAGAGATGTCGAGGTGTTCATTGTCTGCTTGTCCTATCATTTTGGTGTGGGCTTGTTCCATGTCATCGGGCACGGAGGTACCCCATTGGCGGTTCTCAATGATATGCATATACTTACAATGACAAGAGCCTTGCTTGGGACTCTAAGTAAAGTAGCATGAGGTTTGGGTACTCGTATTCACGGGGCACGAGGTTTTCAACTTATGATTTGTCAAGCATATGCATCATAATTGTTCTCGCATTAACTTTAACCATTCAAGATGCTTATGATGGGAGCAATGAGAGCTCAAAGCCGGTAAGTACCATAATTTTTGAAGGTTATAAAACTTGCAATCACTGCTTCCCTCTGCGAAGGGCATTTCTTCTACTTTTATGTTGAGTCACCACCTTCTTTCTTTATGCACCATTAAGAGAGCATAGTTGTCATTCTTAGTGTGATATGCATTGTCCCAAAGTTCATTGATTGACTCATATTGTTGGTTTCACTTGTTCTCAAATTATTTGTATCTAGTCGCCCTTTTAAACTTGAATGTGTCCTATGCATTTATGTTTTGCTCTCTTTGAAGGACAAGCTAAAAACCATTTGTATGATTTTCCTTATGATTTGAACACACGTTTGACTTTCATTGCTTCATTATCATGATCTTTTGTTTATGTTCATTTGCATGTTTACAGCATGGTTGCTAAGTTCTTATTGTCAAGATTATATCTTCATGCCCATGTTTTAAGTTCTTATGATCCCAGCTCACAAATGCTTACATATATGATCAAGATTGTATAGGTGCATGTCACCTCAAAAATTATTCTTTTGTTATCACTTACCTACTCGAGGACGAGCAGGAGTTAAGCTTGGGGATGCTTGATACGTCTCCAACGTATCTATAATTTTTGATGCTCCATGCTTGTTTTTATACCATTTGCCTATTGTTTCATTACACTTAGTGACACTTTTATGCATTTTCCGGAACTAACCTATTAACAAGTTGCCACAGTGCCAGTTTCCTGTTTTCTGCTATTTTTGTGTTTCAGAAGTGATACACAGGAAATATTCTCGGAATTAGACGAAACAAGTTCCTGAAGTCTTATTTTACCCAGAAGCTTCCAGAGATCCGAAGAGAAGTAGGAGGGGGGCCACCAGGGCCCCACACATAGGGGCGGCACGGCCAGGCCCCTGGCCGCGCGGGCCCCGCGTGAGGGCGCATGGCCCCTCCTCTGACATCGCCCCTTCGCCTATAAAGACCCCCCGACGGAAAAAACCTAAGTACCCGATCAGATTTCCAGAACACATCGCGATCCGCCGCCGCCGTCGACCCGAAGATCGGGAGGGTCCAGAAGCTCTTCCCGGCACCCTGCCAGAGAGGGGAATCGCCACCGGAGGTCTTCTTCATCGCCATGCTTGCCTCCGGAGCGATGAGTGAGTAGTCTACCTTGGACTATGGGTCCATAGCAGTAGCTAGATGGTTGTCTTCTCCACCATGTGCTTCATGTTTAGATCTCATGAGCTGCCCTACATGATTGAGATCACCGTTATGTAATTCTATGATGTTGGTTTGTTGGGATCCGATGAATATTGGTGTTTATGATTAAGTTGCTGTACTGAATTATATCTTTTGTTATCTCTATGTTGTTTATGATCTTGCATGCTCTCCGTTGTTAGTAGCTATCTTGGCCGAGTAGTTGCTAGTGACTCCAAGAGGGGGTATTTATGCTCGATAGTGGGTTCATGCCTCTATTTTACCTGGGGGAGTGACAGAAACCTCTAAGGTGGTAGATGTGCTGTTGCTACTAGGGAGAAAACAACATTCATATGCTCAAGGGCATATGCTTTGTTTACATTACACACTTTGCTTAATGCAATTATCTGTTGTTCGCAACTTAATACTACTGGGGTGTTCGGATTGATATCCCCGGGAGTAGATTATTAGTCATAGATGTAGTTGGATGGCGGTCTATGTATTTTGTTGTAATGCCCAGAGTAAATCTCATAGTGATCTTCTTGACATATCACGTTATCTTTATTCTATCAATTGCCCAACTGTAATTTGTTTACCCAGCATGTGTTATTTTATCTATGGAGAGACACCACTAGTGAACTGTGGACCCCGGTCCTATTTACATCATATTGCTATCACCTGTTTACTTTACTCGCACTGTTTATTTTACTTGCATACTATATTGTTTTCCACTCGATACACTCATAACCTTTGTTTCAAGCAAACCGGTGAGATTGACAACCTCATCGTAAGTTGGGAACAAAGTACTTGGTTGTGTGTGTGCAGGTTCGCATCACCTTCAGTCGTCGCCGTCTCTCCTCTTCAAGATCGACATTAAACCTTGGTTTCTTAACTGAGGGAAAACTAGCTGCTATACTCATCATACCTTCCTCTTGGGGTTCCCAACGGGATGGTTATTCACCACGCACAAGGACAGTCTGCTCCCACGTCTACACGCCAGCAGCTAATTTTGTGGCGTCATCAACAAGGGATCAGTGGTGTCTCCTCTCCCTACAGTGCTCCGATGGTCGGAAACAAAGATGGAGGGGGTTGTTTCTACTGTACCTACTTCTAGTATGCTTGGGGGAGCCCTACATCAATATACTCTTCCCGCAGCTGGGTGCAAAGGAGGCGGGTGGAGAAAGGGAGGGGGTGGTGAGATCTGTAGCTCTCGGTTCATCCTCAAAGCTTATATCTGCGATGTTTATGGTCTTCTTCCTCAAAGCTAGAGTGCCACAACAGAAGATCTTCTTCAACCTCACCCTAAGTGGTCTCATCCCCGATTGCGTTCTTGGCGATGGTTGCTTCGAGGTTCAACGACAACGGTGCAGAAGGACTCGATCACGTTTCCAATTTTCTTGTAGGGTCCTTTTTTGGAAAAAATCGAGGACCATGTCGTAATTTTTACTTTGTACCCAATGTTGGAAATGAAGCTTCTGGGTCCGAGAGATGTTAAAAAACTTCCCTGCATTCGACATGATTATTTGTACATTGGGATTACTTGAATCTTTTGACATTTATTTAGAATGCACAATCAATCTTAATGAGCATTACAAAAAAGTGGAAATGATAAAAGGCAAGGAAACAAAAAAAAAAAACAAATTAGAAACAAGAAAATCATAACGAAATACAAAAGTTGAAGTTGCAACCGACCAAATAAAACATACTAATACTATTGGACAAAGGCAGTCCTCGTCAACTTGGCGACGTCAAGAGGGAGGATGCATGGAAATGGACAGGCAGGTGCCATTGCCAACCAGTGGCACATGCTACGGGGGTAGACGCGTGAGCTGGTGGGCGTCGGTGTCCGTCCAATGCCAATGCCAATGCCAATGCCAGCCTCCCGTGAACTGTCGGCTGCTCCCGCCGCAACCGACGAATCACCACACATGCCCTCTTCTCTTCCTCTTTCCCAAGGCATGGCATGGCCATGTACCTAACCATAACTAATTAGCACCAGTAGTAATCAACGTCGCTTTCCCTCTCTACGAACAAATTAAGAGAGTGAAAGTGAAGGCACAACGCATCACTCTGGTCTGCACCGACGGTTTCATCCAACTAACACGCACTTGCTTTCTTTTTGTAGAACAAGATGCGGTGCTTGCTAGTGTAGCCTCGTCAAGCTAAGCCTCCTTCTTCCTCTGCCACTGCCCACTCTGCTTGCTCAAGCAGATCCAACCCAAGCAGAGCGCCAAGATGCACGCCAAGACGGACTCCGAGGTGACCAGCCTGGCCCCGTCCTCCCCGCCCCGCTCACCGCGCACCAACAACCCCACCTCCAACAGCGGCGCCGGCGGCGTCATGCGCGGCGCCGTCTACTACGTGCAGAGCCCGTCCCGGGACTCGCACGACGGCGGGGACACCAAGACCGCCACCTCCGTCCACTCCACGCCCGCGCTCAGCCCCATGGCCTCCCCGCGCCACTCCCACTCCTCCGTCGGCCGCGACTCCTCCTCCAGCCGCTTCTCCCGCGGCCACAAGGACGGCAAGTCCGCCGGCCGCAAGGGCGCGCCCGCCGGCAAGGGATGGCAGGAGATCGGGGTCATCGAGGAGGAGGGGCTGCTGGACGACGAGGACCAGCGGAGGCCCATGCCCAAGCGCTGCAAGTACTGCCTCATCTTTGTCGCCGCGTTCGCGGTGCTCTTCACCTTCTTCGCGCTCGTGCTCTGGGGCGCATCCAGGTCCCAGAAGCCCCAGGTCGCCATGAAGGTAGCTTCTTGCTTCTTTTATTCACAAACAAGAAGATTTGGATCTGGCTTCCTGACATTTCGGTCGTAATCTACTGTTTGGCAGAGCATCACCTTCCAGAACTTCATCATCCAGGCGGGCACGGACGCGTCGCTGGTGCCCACGGACATGGCCACCACCAACGCCACCGTCAAGTTCACCTACAAGAACACCGGCACCTTCTTCGGCATCCACGTCGCCGCCGACCCATTCACGCTATCCTACTCCCAGCTCAATCTCGCCGCAGGAGACGTAAGCCCGCCCTTTCATCAACACACATTAATTCTCTTCTCGCAACAAACTGGATCTGAAGTTGGATCGATTAAAGAGCGACCGCGTCTTTCTTTTCCCGTGCAGCTCAACAAGTTCTACCAGGGCCGGACCAGCCGTCGCACGGCGAGCGTGAGCGTCAAGGGGAACAAGGTGCCGCTCTACGGCAGCGGCCCGACGCTGATGGCACAGCCGGCAGGAGGGAAGGCGGGCACCGCCGGCAAGGTGGCGCCGGTGCCGATGACGCTACGGACGACGGTGCGGTCGCGGGCGTACGTGCTGGGGGCGCTGGTGAGGCCCCGCTTCACCAGGGAGGTGGAGTGCAGGGTGGTCATGGACCCGGCCAAGCTCAACAAGCCCATTTCATTGGAGAAGGCGTGCCACTACTCCTGAATTCTCTCATCGATTGGTTGTATCATCGACCGATTGCTCAAATTCTTTTTCTCTTCTTTTTCTCTGTGTATTTTCCATCACGTCTCATCTTTCTCCTTTTTTGTGTATCTATATATAATTAATTAAGCCTTATATTGTCCTCATGGCTGTGACTGTGATGGGCCAACAGTTTATCATGCATGTTCTTGTAATTATATATGAGATGTTTGGTAAACAAAAAATATTTGATTAACTATGTTAGAACATCTCCCCTCCCCCTTAAAGGCCCCAAACGGCATTTGGGGGCGCCGGCGCAGAAAATCTCGCCCAGTCGCGCCCTCCATGTGTTTTTTTTTTTATCTGGCACGATGCAAGTTTCATCCGGCGCACCCGATCCAAACCCTGTCCACGAGGGAGGGGAGGGGGAGGGGGGGGGGACGCCGGCTGGGCGTGTGGCTCGCCGCGTGGCCCACTGTCAGCGGCACGACCGACGCTTTGTCGTCTCCACTCGCCCGTCGCCTCGCCTCTCGCGCCGAATAACTGCACCGGTGGCAGCATTGCACAGCAGCGCAGCGAGCCGTCGCTTTGGAACACGGGATGGCGTAAATGCACGCCACGAATGCACGCCCGCCGCTCGCCGGGCCTATAAATTCCTCTCCCGGCGCCATTGCTGGGCAGCCTTGCCGCACATCATTCTCTCTTCTCTCCTTCTTGTCTCCTCCATGCCGTAGCTCCCCTACGCCGACGAGATGCAACCCGGCCACGAGGCGAACGACTTCGGCTGCCGCTACCTCCACGAGTGGGAGTGATGCGTGGTGAATGACCAGCCCGTTGGGAACCCCAAGAGGAAGGTGTGATGAGTATAGCAGCTAGTTTTCCCTCAGTTAAGAAACCAAGGTTTTATCGATCAGGAGAAGAATAGACAATACGACTGAAGGTGATGCTTGCTAGCTTGCGACAGCTTTGGACAATTTATATATGGCGCCTCGTCCAAGCTTTGCTTGCTAACTACAACGCGGAACCTGCACACAACACAACCAAATACTTTGCTCCCGACTTGCGATGAGGTTGTCAATCTCACCGGTTTGCTTGAAACAAAGGTTATGAGCGTATCGAGTGGAAAACAGTAGAAGTATGCGAGTAAAGTAAACAGTGCGATAGCAATATGATGGAAATAGGACCGGGGTCAACAGTTCACTAGTGGTGTCTCTCCATAAGATAAATAACACATGCTGGGTAAACAAATTACAGTTGGGCAATTGATAGAATAAAGATAAACGTGATATGTCGAGAAGATCACTATGCGATTTACTCTTGGCATTACAACAAAATACATAGACCGCCATCCAACTGCATCTATGACTAATAATCCACTCACGGGGATATCATCCGAACACCCCATGAGTATTAAGTTGCGAACAACAGATAATTGCATTAAGCAAAGTGTGTAATGTAAACAAAGCATATGCCATTGAGCATATGAATGTTGTTTTCTCCCTAGTAGCAACAGCATATCTACAACCTTAGAGGTTTCTGTCACTCCCCCAGATTAAATAGAGGCATAAACCCACTATCGAGCATAAATACCCCCTCTTGGAGTCACTAGCAACTACTCGGCCAAGATAACTATTAACAACGGAGAGCATGCAAGATCATAAACAACATAGAGATAACAAAAGATATATTTCAGTATAGCAACTCAATCATAACACCAATATTCATCGGATCCCAATAAACCAAACATGTAGAATTACATAACGGTGATCTCAATCATGTAGGGCAGCTCATGAGATCTAAACATGAAGCACATAGTGGAGGAGACAACCATCTAGCTACTGCTATGGACCCATAGTCCAAGGTAGACTACTCACTCATCGCTTCAGAGGCAAGCATGGTGATGAAGAAGACCTCCGGTGGCGATTCCCCTCTCCGGCAGGGTGCCGGGAAGAGCTTCTGGACCCTTCCGATCTTCGGGTCGACGGTGGCGGCGGATCGCGATATGTTCTAGAAAATTGATCGGGTACTTAGGTTTTTTTCCATCGGGGGGTCTTTATAGGCGAAGGGGCATCGTCAGAAGTGGACCGAGGCGGTCTCACACGTAGGGGGCGCGGCCAGGGCCTAGGCCGCACCGCCTTGGTGTGTGGCCACCTCGTGACCCCACTCCGTCTCCTCTTCGGATCTCTAGAAGCTTCCGGGAAAAATAAGACTTCAGGAACTTGTTTCGTCCAATTCCGAGAATATTTCCTGTGTATCACTTCTGAAACACAAAAATAGCAGAAAACAGGGAACTGGCACTGTGGCGACTTGTTAATAGGTTAGTTCCGGAAAATGCATAAAAGTGCCACGAAGTGTAATGAAACAGTAGGCTAATGGTGTAAAAACAAGCATGGAGCATAAAAAATTATAGATACGTTGGAGACGTATCAAGCATCCTCAAGCTTAACTCCTGCTCGTCCTCGAGTAGGTAAGTGATAACAAAAGAATAATTTTTGAGGTGACTACACAATCTTGATCATATATGTAAGCATTTGTGAGCTGGGATCATAAGAACTTAAAACATGGGCATGAAGATATAATCTTGACAATAAGAACTTAGCAACCATGTTGTAAACATGAAAATGAACACAAACAAAAAATCATAAAAATGAAACATTGAAAGTCAAACATGTGTTTAAATCATAAGGAAAACATACAAATGGTTTTCAGCTTGTCCTTCATGGAGAGCAAAACATAAATGCATAGGACACCTTCAAATTTAAGAGGGCGACTAGATACAAATAATTTGAGAACAAGTGAAACCAACAATATAAATCAATCAATGAAAACTTTGGGACAATGCACATTATACTAAGAATGAGAACTTTGCTCTCTTATGGTGCATAAAGATAGAAGGTGGTGACTCAACGAAAAAGTAAAAGAAAGGCCCTTCGCAGAGGGAAGCAGTGATTGCAAGTTTTATAGACCTTCAAAAATTATGTTACTTACTGGCTTTGACCTCTCATTGCCCCCATCATAAGCATCTTGAATGGTTAGAGTTAATGCCAGAACAATTATGATGCATATGCTTGACAAATCATAAGTTGAAAACCTCGTGCCCCGTGAATACGAGTACCCAAACCTCATGCTACTTTACTTAGAGTCCCAAGCAAGGCTCTTGTCATTGTAAGTATATATGTATCAACGAGAATTGCCAACGGGGTACCTTCCTGCCCGATGACATGGAACAAGCCCACATCAAAATGACAGGACAAGCAGACAATGAACACCTCGACATCTCTTTTATTTGCCATTTGTTTAGCTTTTTATTGTGAGATACGTCATCGAATGTCCACCATGGGTATGCTGCAAATTTCCACCATGAATTATGCATGGCTTAGATTGGCGGCCCAGGCGTTTCCCTAACACATATACAAACTCCATGATCCCCACAAGATTCCCAATTCATTTCACACCGCGGGCATCCATAAACAAAAGATCACGATATCAACTCAAATAAGAAGTGCAATGTTGAAAGCTTGCCCCATGACAGCATGGATGGGCTAAAATCCAACTTACAACTTGCAAGCATAACAACTCAACATAAGAGACCACAATGTCAAATTTTTAAGAGCAAGGAAAAAGTAAAGTGTTCCTTCCGGTTCGTGAGAGCTTTACTAACCAATTTTCGCATAACACCAAAAAGAGTTTAATTTGAAGGATAGATAAAAGCAAGTCAAATTTACTTGGAATAGCAAATTGCTAGTAGGTATATATGGTGGACACTTTGGTAAACTTTGGCTTTTAGGAGTTGGATGCACGAGTAGAGCTCATACTTAGTACAAGGCGAGGGCTAGCAAAAGACTGGGAGCGACCAACTAAGAGAGCAATAATGGCCATAATCATGCAAAGCAACATTAAAAGAAGCATAAGATGGCATCAAAAGTCAAAAACTAAATGATCATAGAGGCTATTGGCGACTTTGTAAGAGTCTAACATGTGTGAGCATGCGCCAAGTCAACCCAAATAAAGCATCAAGGAGAAAACCAAAATAATGCTTCCAAACGATAAAACAACGCATGATTTTTTCAAAGGCTCATTAAGCAATCTCAGTTATTTGAGACAAGTCATGCTATGCAAAAGCACTAAGCATACTATCAAAAAGACATCAAGCATGACATGAAAAAGCCTAAGCCGCAGTCTACACAAGCTCCTTCTTGTACCACTTTTTTGCACAAAGCTTTTTCTCTTTTCCAACACCATTTGAAATTTTTATAAACACCTCTTTTGATGAAAACCAATAAATATCAGAGACAAAAATACACCTTGATGAAAAGATATGACAAGGTCTGAATGCAAATCAAGGCGAAAACAAAAACCAAAAGCAGTAGCGGAAAAAGAAGAACACTCGGTTTTTGATAAGAATAAGAACTAGAGCGTTCTTGGTAAATGAAAAGCAAGGCAACTTCTCCAAAGGAAATTTGTTGGGGTCCAACTATTTATTGCAGCAAACAAAACTAAACTAACTAAGAAAACTAAAACAACTAATGCTCCAAGAAAAACACATAGTGCATGAAGCAATAAAAATATAGTGTTTTGAAAGGTGACCTGATTTTTGCCGATGAAGAAGGGGTGCCTCGGGGGCATCCCCAAGCTTTGACGCTTGTACTTGTTGGATATTTCTTGGGGTGATGCATGGGCATCCCCAAGCTTGAGCTTTTGTCCATTCTTCAACTCATCTCATCATTCTCCAATCCCTACACTTGAAAACTTCCTTCATACAAAACTAAACACAAATCTATTAGCAACATTAGTGCAAGCATATCATATAATCAACCTCTTTTTGCTTCAGGTTTCAACCCAAAACCACCACATATAAAGTATATACTACTGTAGCAACTTCCTCTAAAGTTCCGTGATCAAAAGAACTCAAAAGAAAGTGATAAAGCGGCAAAAACGAATAGTGGCAGAAATCTGTCAAAACAGAATAGCTGGCAAAGGTCGAATTTTTGAGGGGTTTTCTGTTGCTCAAATCAAAAAGTGTTCAACTAACGAAAGTTTGGATATAACCTGGGGCATATACACAAGAAATCGCAGGTCCAAAAGATATACAGAGAATTTATACGAATTTTTACGGTGCAGCACTGAAAACAGTTTCAGGACAGCAACATCCCCAAATCTTTTTCTCACTCGAATTAGAGGCTTCTCTTGGCACAACAATAAAATAAAAAGGATAAGGAGCAGTCATTACAGTAGTAATGACTTCCAAGACTCAAATAAAAGAAAAAGTACTGGAAATAAAACATTGGGTTATCTCCCAAGAGTGCTTTTCTTTAACGCCTTTGAGCTAGGCGCAGAAAATTGCGAATCAAGTAACATCAAGAGATGAAGCATCAAGCTCATAATTTGCTCTAAGAATAGAGTCAAAAAGCAATTTCTTTATTTTCCTAGGGAAGTGTTTCATACCTTTCTTGAGTGGGAATTGATATTTTATGGTGCCTTCCCTCATATCAATGATGGCACCTACAGTTTGAAGATAGGGTGTTCCCAAAATAATAGGACATGAAGCATGGCATTCAACGTCCATAATGAGAAAATCAACGGGAACAAGGTTATTGTTAACCACAATAAGAACATCATTAATCCTTCCCAAAGGTTTCTTCTTAGCAACATCAGCAATAGGAACATCATAATAACATTTTTCAAGAGGCGGTAAATCAAGCATGTCATAAATTTTTCTAGGCATGATAGAAATACTAGCACCTAGATCACATAAAGCATGGCAATCAAAACCATTAACATGCATATCAATGATGGGTTCCCAACCATCTTCTAACTTCTTGGGAACAGAAGCTTTTTGCTGCAACTTTTCATCCCTAATTTTCATGAGAGCATTGGTAATATGCTTAGTAAAAGCAATATTTAAAGAACTAGCATTGGGAGTCAAAGGAAGCTTTTGCAAGAACAAAATAACTTCTGATATATTGCAGCCATCAACATCAAAATCATTAAAAGAAATAGAGCTATCATCTCCTACACTCCGAAAAATTTCAGCACTCTTTTGAGAAAAAGTTTTGGCAGTTTTAGGCTTTTTAACACAAGGAGTGGGAGTTTTCTCTATACCAATCAAAGTAGGAGGATTGCTAGCATTAGGAACAACATCATTAGAGGTAGTAATAGTATGAACTTTCAAATTCCTAGCAATCTCATCCTCTCTTTCCCATCTAGCATGCAATTCTGCTAATAATCTAAGATTTTCATCAATTTCAACTTGGATAGCATTAGCAGTAGCAAAAACATTGTTCTCTTTCACATCATTAGGCAACACTTTTAATTTCAGAATTTCAACATCATGAGCAAGGCTATCAACTTTAGAAGCAAGAATATCAATTTTGCCTAACTTTTCCTCAACAGACTTGTTAAAAGCAGATTGGTTTACCATGAAGTCTTTGAGCATGACTTCAAGTTCAGAGGGTGCGGCCCTAGTGTTGTTGTAGGAATTACCATAAGAATTAACATAACCATTACCATTGGTAGAAGGATACGGCCTATAATTGTTACTAGCAAAATTGTTCCTATAAGAATTGTTGTTAAAATTATTGTTTGTAATGAAGTTCACATCAACATGCTCTTCTTGAGCAACCAAAGAGGCTAAAGGAACATTATTAGGATCAGTATGAGTCCTATCATTAGCAAGCATAGCCATAATGGTATCAATCTTATCACTCAAGGAAGAGGTTTCCTCAACAGAATTTACCTTCTTACCTTGTGGAGCTCTCTCGGTGTGCCATTTGGAATAATTTACCATCATGTTGTCAAGCAGCTTTGTTGCGGCGCCCAAGGTAAGGGACATAAAAGTACCTCCAGCAGCTAAATCAAGTAGGTTCCTCAAAGAAAAATTCAGTCCTGCATAAAAAGTTTGGACAATCATCCAAGTAGTTAGTCCATGAGTGGGACAATTCTTTATCATAGATTTCATTCTTTCCCAAGCTTGAGCAACATGTTCATTATCAAACTGAGTAAACTTCATAATATTGCTACGCAAAGATATAATTTTAGTAGGAGGATAGTATCTACCAATAAAAGCATCCTTACACTTAGCCCATGAATCAATACTATTCTTAGTCAAAGACAGCAACCAATCTTTAGCTTTTCCTCTCAAAGAAAAAGGAAACAACTTGAGCTTAATAATATCACTTTCTACATCCTTATATTTCTGCATCTCACATAGCTCAACAAAATTGTTGAGATGAGCTGCAGCATCTTCAGTACTAGCACTAGAAAATTGCTCTTTCATAACAAGGTTCAATAAAGCAGGCTTAATCTCATAAAAGTTTGCAGCAGGAGCAGGTGGTGCAATAGGAGTACAGATAAAATCACTATTGTTCGTGCTAGTAAAGTCACACAACTTGGTGTTTTCAGGATTAGCCATTTCAGCAAAACTAAAGTAAACAAGTAAAAACAACTACCAAGGATTCTATTTTTTTTTGGGTTTTTGATATAAAACGATGCAAGTAAAAATAAAGTTAAGCAAAACTTAAAACAAAGTAAAGGATGTGTGTGCGAAAAACTCCCCTTGCAGAGGTCTTCCACTCTTCCCCGGTAACGGCGCCAGAAAATTAGCTTGATGCGTGGTGAATGACCAGCCCGTTGGGAACCCCAAGAGGAAGGTGTGATGAGTATAGCAGCTAGTTTTCCCTTAGTTAAGAAACTAAGGTTTTATCGATCAGGAGAAGAACGGACAATACGACTGAAGGTGATGCTTGCTAGCTTGCGACAGCTTCGGACAATTTATATATGGCGCCTCGTCCAAGCTTTGCTTGCTAACTGCAACGCGGAACCTGTACACAACACAACCAAATACTTTGCTCCCAACTTGCGATGAGGTTGTCAATCTCACCGGTTTGCTTGAAACAAAGGTTATGAGCGTATCGAGAGGAAAACAGTAGAAGTATGCGAGTAAAGTAAACAGTGCGATAGCAATATGATGGAAATAGGACCGGGGTCCATAGTTCACTAGTGGTGTCTCTCCATAAGATAAATAACACATACTAGGTAAACAAATTACAGTTGGGCAATTGATAGAATAAAGATAAACTTGATATTTCAAGAAGATCACTATGCGATTTACTCTGGGCATTACAACAAAATACATAGACCGTCATCCAACTGCATCTATGACTAATAATCCACTCACGGGGATATCATCCGAACACCCCATGAGTATTAAGTTGCGAACAACAGATAATTGCATTAAGCAAAGTGTGTAATGTAAACAAAGCATATGCCCTTGAGCATATGAATGTTGTTTTCTCCCTAGTAGCAACAGCACATCTACAACCTTAGAGGTTTCTGTCACTCCCCCAGATTAAATAGAGGCATGAACCCACTATCGAGCATAAATACCCCCTCTTGGAGTCACTAGCAAGTACTCGGCCAAGATAACTACTAACAACGGAGAGCATGCAAGATCATAAACAACATAGAGATAACAAAAGATATATTTCAGTATAGCAACTCAATCATAACACCAATATTCATCGGATCCCAACAAACCAAACATGTAGAATTACATAATGGTGATCTCAATCATGTAGGGCAGCTCATGAGATCTAAACATGAAGCACATGGTGGAGGAGACAACCATCTAGCTACTGCTATGGACCCATAGCCCAAGGTAGACTACTCACTCATCGCTCCGGAGGCAAGCATGTCGATGAAGAAGACCTCCGGTGGTGATTTCCCTCTCCGGCAGGGTCCCGGGAAGAGCTTCTGGACCGTCCCGATCTTCGGGTTGACGGCGGCGACATATCGCGATGTGTTCTAGAAAATTGATTAGGTACTTAGGTTTTTTCCGTCGGGGGGTCTTTATAGGCGAAGGGGCATCGTCAGGAGTGGACCAAGGCGGTCTCACACATAGGGGGCACGACTAGGGCCTGGGCCGCGCCGCCCTGGTGTGTGGCTACCTCATGGCCCCACTCCGTCTCCTCTTCAGATCTCTGGAAGCTTCCAGGAAAAATTAGACTTCAGGAACTTGTTTCGTCCAATTCCGAGAATATTTCTTATGTATCACTTCTGAAACACAAAAACAGCAGAAAATAGGGAACTGGCACTATGGCGACTTGTTAATAGGTTAGTTCTGGAAAATGCATAAAAGTGCCACGAAGTGTAATGAAACAGTAGGCAAATGGTGTAAAAACAAGCATGGAGCATCAAAAATTATAGATATGTTGGAGACATATCAGGGAGGCGCGCCTCCTGTACGAGGCGCGGTACATGGTGCCGCCGGACTTTCGGTGCCCCGGAACCTGGAAGCTGAGCGCCAGTGGAATCACGATCCCGCCGGTGTCCCACGGCGCGGCGTGCCAAGCCGCCGTCCACTGGCACTACTACGAGGTGCTCATGCCGGAGGAGTGCAACGACCCGCAGTGGGACCCCAACAACATCGACCACTGGACGGCGTTCTTTACTGAGTGCCATCTTGCAGAGCTGGCGCACTACGAGGGCAATGACCCTTTGCCTCCCAACAAGAATGCCGCTGCGAGGAAGGTGTGGTGGGGCATCGAGGGACGCACCCTCCCCGCCGTCCTCGACCATATGGCCGTCGGTAACAACCCGCGGCTGACAATGCCGCAGCGGCACTGGTTGCCACACAGGATGGATGCCCCCGTGTAGTCGTCCTCACGTTCTTACTCATCGGCACCGAGGACCCCGCATGGTGGCGTCGGCATTGTCATCGGGTCGCCATCATTGGCGCCCACCCATCTCCTTCGCCTAAAGAAGGAGACGGGACTCGACGCGTCCAGCGCCCGGGTGAAGAAGGATCCCAGCACGCCGGCCTCCTTCACGCGCGTGAAGGAGCGCGTCTCCTTCACGCGCGTCAAGAAGGAGCACGATGCGCCCACGCCTCCTTCTTTGAAGAAGGCACGCCGCCTCGCAGATAAGGCCGCCCACCAGCTCGACTACCAGGCCCCCGACGACCCGGAGGAGTTCCCCGGCCAGAGGGCGGTGGAGGTCGAGTCCTTCAACGAGGTCCAGCCGGGGACCTTGGAGTTCGCCCTTGCCTAGTACAGGCAAGACGCGAAGAGGGCCTAGGCAGAGTGCGCGCCGCCTCGGCCTCTGCATCAACCTCGACGATGATGACGAGGACGACGCCGGACCGAGCTGGCACCGTGGCGGTGATTGCTATGGTGATGATGATGTAAATCACCGTCCAGTTGGGAACTCCAAGAGGAAGGTATGATGAGCACAGCAGCAAGTTTTTCCCTTAGTAAGAAACCAAGGTTATCACTCTAGTAGGAAAAAGCCAAACGACTAAAGGTGATGCCCGCTAGCTTCGCGACAGCTCCGGACAATTTATAGGGCGCCTCGTCCAAGCTTTGCTTTGTGAGCGGCAATGTGGAACCTGCACACAACACAATCAAATACTTTGTTCCCAACTTACGATGAGGTTGTCAATCTCACCGGTTTGCTTGAAACAAAGGGTATGAGCGTATCGAGTGGAAAGTGATAGTAGTATGTGTGTAAAGTAAACAGTGCGAGTAAAGTAAATAGGTGATAGCAATATAATAGAAATAGGACCGGGGTCCACAGTTCACTAGTGGTGTCTCTCCATAAGATAAAATAACATATGCTGGGTAAACAAATTACAGTTGGGCAATTGATAGAATAAAGACAACGTGCATATGTTGAGAGGATCACTATGAGATTTACTCTGGGCATTACAACAAGATACATAGACCGTCATCCAACTGCATCTATGACTAATAATCCACTTGTGGCGAATCAATCCGAGAACTCCACAAGTATTAAGTTGCGAACAACAGATAACTGCATTAAGCAAAGTGTGTAATGTAAACAAAGCATATGCCCTTGAGCATATGAATGTTATTTTCTCCCTAGTGACAATAGCACATCTACAACCTTAGAGGTTTCTGTCACTCCCCTAGATTAAATAGAGGCATAAACCCAACTATCGAGCATAAATACCCCCTCTTGGAGTCACTAGCAACTACTTGGCCAAGATAGCTACTAACAACGAAGAGCATGCAAGATCATAAACAACATATAGAGATAACATAAGATAATATTCAGCACATCAACTCAATTATAACACCAATATTCATCGGATCCCAAAAAACACAACATGTAGAATTACATAATGGTGATCACGATCATGTAAGGAAGCTCACGAGATCTAAACATGAAGCACATGGTGGAGAAGACAACCATCTAGCTACTGCTATGGACCCATAGTCCAAGGTAGACTACTCACTCATCGCGCCGGAGGCAAGCATGACGATGAAGAAGACCTCCGGTGGTGATTCCCCTCTCTGGCAGGGTGCTGGGAAGAGCTTCTGGACCCTCCCGATCTCGGGTCGATGACGGCGGTGGATCGCGATGTGTTTCTGGAAAAGTGATCTGGTATTTACGTTTTTCCCGTCGGGGGGTCTTTATAGGCGAAGGGGCATCGTCAAAAGTGGATCGAGGCGGCCACACACATAGGGGGCGCGACCTAGCCCTGGGCCACGCCGCCCTATTGTGTGGGCCCCTCGTGGCCCCACTTCGTCTCCTCTTCGGTTCTTTGGAAGCTTCGGTGAATTTCTGGATGTTTGGCTTTTGTTTCGTCCAATTCTGAGAATATTTCCTATGTAACTTTTCTGAAACACAAAAGTAGCAGAAAACAGGGAACTGGCACAGTGGCATCTCGTTAATAGGTTAGTTCTGGAAAATGCATAAAAATGCCACGAAGTGTAACGAAACACTAAGCAAATGGTGTAAAAACAAGCATGGAGCATCAAAAATTATAGATACGTTAGAGACGTATCAGCATCCCCAAGCTTAACTCCTGCTCGTCCTCGAGTAGGTAAGTGATAATAAAAGAAATAATTTTTGAGGTGACATGCACCTACACAATCTTGATCATATATGTAAGCGTTGTGCGCTAGGATCAAAAGAACTTAAAACATGGGCATGAATGATATAATCTTGATAGAAGAAACTTAGCAACCATGTTATAACATGAAAAAGAACATAAATGAAAGATCATGAAAATAAAACAATGAAAGTCAAATGTGTGTTCAAATCATATGGAAAAACATACAAATGGTTTTCAGCTTGTCCTTCATGAGAGAGCAAAACATAAATGCATAGGACACCTTCAAGTTTAAGAGGGCGACTAGATACAAGTAATTTAAGAACAAGTGAAACCAACATCATGAATCAATCAATGAAAACTTTGGGACAATGCACATTATACTCAGAATAACAACTATGCTCTCTTAGACGGTGCATAAAGATAGAAGGTGGTGACTCAACAAAAAAGTAAAAGAAAGGCCCTTCGCGGAGGGAAGCAGTGATTGCATGTTTTATAAACCTTTAAAAATTATGGTACTTACTAGCTTTGAGCTCTCATTGCCCCCATCATAAGCATCTTGAATGGTTAAAGTTAATGCGAATACACTTGTGATGCATATGCTTGACAAATCATAAGTTGAAAACCTCGTGTCCCGTGAAGTACGAATATCCAAACCTCATGCTACTCGACTTAGAGTCCCAAGCAAGCTCTTGTCATTGTAAATATATGTGTATCATCGAGAACAGCCAACGGGGTACCTCCTGTCCGATGACATGGAATAAGCCCACATCAAAATGACAAGACAAATAGACAATGAACACCTCGGCATCTCTTTTATTTACCATTGGTATAGCTTTTTATTGTGAGATGCGTCGTCGAATGCCCACTATGGGCATGCTGTAAATTTCCACCATGAATGATGCATGGCTTAGATTAGCGGCCCAGACGTTTTCCTAACACATATAAAAACTCCATGATCCCGCAAGATTCCCAACTTATTTCACATCGCGAGTATCCATAAACAAAAGATCACGATATCAACTCAAATGAAAGTGCAATGTTGAAAGCTTGCCCATGACGGCATGGCTGGGCTAATTTCCAACTTACAACTTGCAAGCATAACAACTCAACATAAGAGAGCCACAATGTCAAAATTTTAAAATGAGAAAAGTAAAGTGTACCATCAGGTTCGTGAGAGCTTTACTGACCAATTTTCGCATAACACCAAAAAGAGTTTAATTTGAAGGATAGATAAAAGCAAGTCAAATGTACTTTGGAATAGCAAATTGCTAATAGGTATGTATGGTAGACACCTTGGAACAACTTGGTTTTTAGGAGTTGGATGCACGAGTAGAGCTCATACTCAGTACAAAATGAGGGCTAGCAAAAGACTGGGAGCGACCAACTAAGAGAGCAATAACGGCCATAATCATGCATAGCGACAAAGCGACATTAAAAGAAGCATAAGATGGCATCAAAAGTCAAAAACTAAATGATCATAGAGACTTATGACGACTTTGTATGAGTCAAACATGTGTGAGCATGCGCCAAGTCAACCCAAATAAAGCATCAAGGAGAAAACCAAAATAATGCTTCCAAATAATTAAAACAACGCATGATTTTTTCAAAGGCTCATTAAGCAATCTCAGTCATTTGAGATAATTCATGCTACAACAAAACCATTAAGCATGCTATCAAAAAGACATCAAGCACGACATGCAAAAGTCTAAGCCGCAGTCTACACAAGCTCCTTTTTGTACCACTTTTTTCCATAAAGCTTTTTCTCTTTTCCAACTCCATTCAAACTTTTTTGAAACAACTCTTTTGAAGAAAACTAACATGGATCAGAGGTCAAAATACACCTTGATGTAAAGATATAACAAGATCTGAACACAAATTAAGGTGAAAAATGAAAACTAAACGCAGTTCTAGAAAAAGAGAACACGCGTTGAAACGATAAGAGTAAAAAACGGAGTGTTCTTGGCAAATGAAAAGCAAGGCAACTTCTCCAAAAGGAATTTGTTGGGTTTCAACCATTTATTGCAGCAAACAAAACTAAACAAAACTGAAAACTAAAAACAACTGACGCTCCAAGAAAAACGCACAATGCATGAAGCAATAAAAATATAGTGTGTTGAAAGGTGACCTGATTTTTGCCGATGAAGAAGGGGTGCCTCGGGGGCATCCCCAAGCTTTGATGCTTGTACCTCTTGGATATTTTTTGGGGTGACATGGGCATCCCCAAGCTTGAGCTTTTGTCCATTTTCAACTCATCTCATCATTCTCTAATCCCTACACTTGAAAACTTCCTTTATACAAAACTAAACACAATTCTATTAGCAACATTAGTGTAAGCATAGCAATGAATCAACCCTTTTTGCTTCAGGTTTCAACTCAAAACCACCACATATAAAGCATATACTACTGTAGCAACTTCCCCAAAAGTTCTGTGATCAAAAGAACTCAAAAAGAAAGCGATAAAGCGGCAAACACAAATAATGGCAGAAATCTATCAAAACAGAATAGCTGACAAAGGTCGAATTTTTAGAGGGTTTTCTGTTGCTCAAATTAAAAAGTGTACAACTAATGAAAGTTTGGATATAACCTGGGGCATATGCACAAGAAATTGCAGGTCCAAAAGATATACAGAGAATGTTCACGAATTTTTACAGTGCAGCACCGAAAACTGTTTCAAGACAGCAACATCCCCAAATCTTACCTCACTCAAATTAGAGGCTTCTCTTGGCACAAAAGTGAAATAAAATTGTAAGGAGAGGTTATTACAGTAGTAATAACTTCCAAGACTCAAATAAAAGAAAAATAACTGGAAGTTAAAACATTGGGTTATCTCCCAAGAGTGCTTTTATTTAACGCCTTTGAGCTAGGCGCAGAAAGTGCGAATCAAGTAATATCAAGTGATGAAGCATCAAGCTCATAATTTGCTCTAAGAATAGAGTCAAAAAGTAATTTCTTCCTTTTCTAGGGAAGTGTTCCATACCTTTCTTGAGTGGGAATTGATATTTGATGGTGCCTTCCCTCATATCAATGATAGCACCTACAGTTTGAAGAAAGGGTCTTCCCAAAATAATAGGACATGAAGCATTGCATTCAACATCCATAACAAGAAAATCAACGGGAACAAGGTTATTGTTAACCATAATAAGAACAACATTAATCCTTCCCAAAGGTTTTTTCTTAGCAACATCAGCAATAGGAACATCATAATAACACTTTTCAAGTGGTGGTAAATGAAGCATGTCATAAATCTTCCTAGGCATGATACAAACTAGCACCTAGATCACATAAAGCATGGCAATCAAAACCATTAATATGCATATCAATGATGGGTTCCCAACCATCTTCTAACTTCTTGGGAATAGAAGCTTTTTGCTTCAACTTTTCATCCCTAATTTTCATGAGAGCATTGGTAATATGCTTAGTAAAAGCAACATTTAAAGAACTAGCATTCGGACTTAAAGCAAGCTTGTCCAAGAACAAAATAACTTTAGATATATTGCAGCCATCAACATCAAAATCATTAAAGGAAATAGAGCTATCATCTCCTACACTCCGAAAAATTTTAGCACTCTTTTGAGAAAAAGTTTTTGCTGTTTTAGGCTTTTTAACACAAGGAGTGGGAGTTTTCTCTACACCAATCAAAGTAAGAGGATTGCTAGCATTTGGAACAACATCATTAGAGGTAGTAATGGTACATACCTTCATGTTTCTAGTCATCTCATCTTCTCTTTCCCACCTGGCATGCAATTCTGCTAGCATCCTAACATTTTCATCAATTCTAACTTGGATAGCATTAGCAGTGGCAAAAGTATTGTTCTCTTTCACATCATTAGGCAACACTTTTAATTTTAGAAGTTCAACATAATGAGTAAGGCTATCAACTTTAGAAGCAAGTATATCAATTTTGCCTAACTTTTCCTTAACAGACTTATTAAAAGCATTTTGCTTACCGATAAAGTCCTTGAGCATTACCTCAAGCTCGGAGGGCGCGGCCCTAGTGTTGTTGGAGGAATTACCATAAGAATTACCATAACCATTACCATTGGTAGAAGGATACGGCCTATAATTGTTACTAGCAAAATTGTTCCTATAAGCATTGTTGTTAAAATTATTATTTCTAATGAAGTTTACATCAACATGCTTTTCTTGGGCAACCAAAGAGGCCAAAGGAACACTATTAGGATCAACGTGAGTTCTATCATTCGAAAGCATAAGCATTATAGCATCAATCTTATCACTCAAGGAAGAGGTTTCCTCAACAGAATTTACCTTCTTACCTTGTGGAGCTCTCTCGGTGTGCCATTCAGAGTAATTTACCATCATATTGTCGAGAAGCTTTGTTGCGGCACCCAAGGTAAGGGACATAAAAGTGCCTCCAGCAGCTGAATCCAGTAGGTTCCTTGAAGAAAAATTCAGTCCTGCATAAAAAGTTTGGACAATCATCCAAGTAGTCAGTCCATGAGTGGGATAATTCTTTATCATAGATTTCATTCTTTCGCAAGCCTGAGAAACATGTTCATTATCAAACTGACTAAACTTCATAATATTGCTACACAAAGCTATAATCTTAGCAAGAGGATAGTATCTACCAATAAAAGCATCCTTACACTTAGCCCATGAATTAATACTATTTTTAGGCAAAGACAGCAACCAATCCTTAGCTTTTCCTCTCAAAGAAAAAGAAAACAACTTAAGCTTAATAATATCACTTTCTACATCCTTATATTTCAGCATCTCACATAGCTCAACAAAATTGTTGAGATGAGCTGCAGCATCATCATTACTAGCACCAGAAAATTGCTCTTTCATAACAAGGTTCAACAAAGCAGGCTTAATCTCATAAAAATTTGCAACAGGAGCAGGTGGCGCAATAGGAGTGCAGATAAAATCACTATTATTAGTGCTAGTAAAATCACACAACTTGGTGTTTTCAGGAGTAGCCATTCTAGCAAAACTAAAAGCAGACAAGTAAAAACAACTATAAGGAAACTATTTTTTTGTGTGTTTTTGATAAACCGATGTAAGTAAAATAAAGTAAAGCAAAACTTAAAACAAAGTAAAGGATGTGCGTGCGAAACTCCCCTTGCAGAAGTCTTCTTTTTCCCCGGCAACTGGTGCCAGAAAAAGTCTTGATTGCTATGGTGGTGATGATGTAAATCACCGTCCAGTTGGGAACCCCAAGAGGAAGGTATGATGAGCACAACAGCAAGTTTTCCCCTTAGTAAGAAACCAAGGTTATCAATCTAGTAGGAAAAAGCCAAACGACTGAAGGTGATGCCCGCTAGCTTCGCGACAGCTCTGGATAATTTATAGGGTACCTCGTCCAAGTTTTGCTTTGTGAGCGGCAACGTGGAACCTGCACACAACACAACCAAATACTTTGTTCCCAACTTACGATGAGGTTGTCAATCTCACCGGTTTGCTTGAAACAAAGGGTATGAGCGTATAGAATGGAAAGTGATAGTAGTATGCGAGTAAAGTAAATAGGTGATAGCAATATAGTGGAAATAGGACCAGGGTCCACAGTTCACTAGTGGTGTCTCTCCATAAGATAAAATAACACATGCTGGATAAACAAATTACAATTGGGCAATTGATAGAATAAAGACAACGTGCATATGTTGAGAGGATCACTATGAGATTTACTCTGGGCATTACAACAAGATACATAGACCGCCATCCAACTGTATCTATGACTAATAATCCACTTGTGGTGAATCAATCCGAGAACTCCACAAGTATTAAGTTGCGAACAACAGATAACTGCATTAAGCAAAGTGTGTAATGTAAACAAAGCATATGCCCTTGAGCATATGAATGTTGTTTTCTCCCTAGTGGCAACAACACATCTACAACCTTAGAGGTTTCTGCCACTCCCCCAGATTAAATAGAGGCATGAACCCAACTATCGAGCATAAATACCCCCTCTTGGAGTCACTAGCAACTACTTGGCCAAGATAGCTACTAACAACGAAGAGCATGCAAGATCATAAACAACATATAGAGATAACATAAGATAATATTCAGCACATCAACTCAATTATAACACCAATATTCATCGGATCCCAAAAAACACAACATGTAGAATTACATAATGGTGATCACGATCATGTAAGGAAGCTCACGAGATCTAAACATGAAGCACATGGTGGAGAAGACAACCATCTAGCTACTGCTATGGACCCATAGTCCAAGGTAGACTACTCACTCATCGTGCCGGAGGCAAGCATGGCGATGAAGAAGACCTCCGGTGATGATTCCCCTCTTTGGCAGGGTGCCGTGAAGAGCTTCTAGACCCTCCTGATCTTGGGTCGATGACAGCGGCGGATCGCGATGTGTTTCTAGAAAAGTGATCTGGTATTTAGGTTTTTCCCATCGGGGGGTCTTTATAGGCGAAGGGGCATCGTCAGAAGTGGACCGAGGCGGCCACACACATAGGGGGTGCGGCCTAGCCCTGGGCCACGCCGCCCTGTTGTGTGGGCCCCTCGTGGCCCCACTTTGTCTCCTCTTCGATTCTCTGGAAGCTTCGGTGAATTTCTGGATGTTTGGCTTTTGTTTCGTCCAATTCCGAGAATATTTCCTGTATAACTTTTCTGAAACACAAAAACAGCAGAAAACAGGGAACTGGCACTGTGGCATCTCGTTAATAGGTTAGTTCCGGAAAATGCATAAAAATGCCACGAAGTGTAACGAAACACTAAGCAAATGGTGTAAAAACAAGCATGGAGCATCAAAAATTATAGATACGTTAGAGACGTATCAGGCGGCGGCAATGGCGGCCAAGGCTGCAGCACCTGGGCGCCCAAGGATGATCAGTCAGACGACGACGACGAGGACTACAGCGTCTTCTACCGCCGCCTCAGGATGAATTAGTTAGGTTTTTTCGTTTTTAGTTAAATTTTATCTATCTTTGTAAAAAACGCCTTGTATCAATGAAACTCACCTAGTTTCAATGAAATTTATCGATTTTGAAATTTGGGATCGGGGCGCGGCTGGAAAACCACCGCCCCCCCATACGGAATTCAGCGCCGGCGCTCCCCCAAACGGCCTAAAAATGCTTCCGCCGGTCGCCGTTTGGGGGGGGGGGGGCGAGTGGAGATGCTCTTACCCTTGACTTTATATCCGGGCAAATGTAGCACCACCGTGTTCAGGTTTTCTCGTGAGAAGTGAGCAGGTTTCTCCAGAGAAGATAGGAGTGTGGCAAGGTGACCCACTTTCAACTGCTTTTCAGGTGTGAATCAACATGTTGTACTTATTACATCCACATTAAACAGATGAAACTATCATGATTCAACTTGAGGCCTTGAAGATTGCAAATTTTGAAGTTTTCATCGTTTGTGCTTTGAGAGCATGTCCGGTTTGCAGATAAATTTTCATAAAAAACGAAGTAATGGTATTGGAGAGCTCTTCTGTTAGGGAACATAGCAATAGCTAACATGTTAAACTTGAGAGTAGGTGTTTTCCCTTTCATCTACTTGGGTCTTCTCATTAGCGACATGGTGCTCCAGGCTTTGGACACAGAATGGCTTGGAGCAAAATCCTGCATTTTTTAGAACAACCAAAAGACTAAGAGCATGTCTAACAAACCCCCTAAAAGGCCCAACCCCATAAAATAACCGCCGATATATGGGGTAGAGCTCTACCCGGCCGTCTAGCAGACCCCGTAAATCAGCCCCTCATATCAAATTTTTTCAGTTTTGGCTATGGGGCGGCTCTTTGCCCCCTACTTGTGCGGGGTGGGAAGGGGAATAGAGGGCGAAACTAGCATTCTCCCCTCCACTGCGCGCAAAGGGTTTCATGGAAACCCAACCACCGCCGCCGCCCGATCTCCTCCGCCCCGCCCTTCCCGGCAACGACTGCGGCCGGATCTCGCTGCCATGGATCCCCTGCAAGGCCCGCCGACCGCCGGCGGTGCACCACCTTCGCCTGCGGTGGTTGATGTCCCCATTGGAGGTCCGCCAAATGCCGGCGATGTGTCGGCCATGATCTCTGCCACCATCCCATTGAAGAGGAAGAGGATCCCGAAGCAGTTCTTCGAAGCCCCTGCGGCGGCCGTAGCTCCGCCGGCTGTGACTGCTGCAGCTGACAAGAAGGGGGGCAGGGTGAAGACGAAGGCGGTCAGGCCGAGGGGTGCCCCACCGAGCAGGGTGAAGACAAAGGCAGTCAGCCGCATCGGCCTCGCGCCTCCACCGCCCTCCAAGGCCATGGCCCCTTCTCCCTCCGTTCCATCCGCGCCGATGCCCGCGCTGCCGCCACCCTCCATGGACATAGACAAGGTGTTCGATGTTGAGTCCACAACATCATATATGGACATGCTCAACGATTCCTCGGTGGACTTGGCTGCCGGCATCGATGCGTTCGATGGGGAGGAGGAGGTCGATGACGAGGAGGAGGAGGAGGGTGAGGGTGAGGGTGATGAAGGGGTCAATGACGGGGTAGTTGAGGTTGATCCAGCTGCCACCGGTTCTTCTGCGTCGAAGCCACGCACCTCGAACTACATCGAGATTGAAGATGCGACATTGGTCCATGCTTGGAGCAGGGTGGGGATGGATGCGTGCACCGGAGTGGACCAAGCCGGCAAGCGCTATTGGCAGCGCATCGAGGATCTCTACCACCAGCTGAAGCCTTGCACCAAGAGCATGGCCGACAGATCCTACCGCTCCCTTGAAGGCCGGTGGAACATCATCAAACCAGCTTGTTCTCGTTGGAGTGCTGCCATGGACCAAGTGGCCGACAACCCCCCTAGTGGATGCGTGCCGGAGGACTATGTAAGTTTTCCAAGTTTGTTGCTATCCATACTATGTGTTGATGATGTGCAAACATCACATTAATATTGTTGTTGTGCAGCCCAAGTATGCTCAACTGAGGTACAAAGACATGGCCGGCTCCAAGAACAAGGATCAGCTGGCATGGTGGAAGGAGACCAAGGCAGATATCATGGCGAGGAAGATGCTCGCGCGTCAAGCTCGTGCCGCAAGTGCTGTTGGTGCGTCGACTCCTCGAGGTGAGTCTCCGGCGAGTGGTGGCGGCGCTAGCGATGGACTCGTTGATGGTTGATCGCATTGATGATATTGGTGATGTAAAAACTATGAATTATGCATCACATGTTTTGGATGTGCTATGTTTGATCACAAGTACTTGTCTGAAATTGTTATCTAAAACCCTGTTTTGAGGGGTTGGAAACTCGTCCGAGCTAGCAGACCCCGTATCCCCACCCCGTAATCGGCTGGTGGAAAGTGAATACAGGGCCCTCTACTCACGTTTTATGGGGCAGAAAAATAGGGGGTCTTTTAGACATGCTCTAAGCACCAGAACTCAAGGAGGGGCCAAAGTGATGGCCTTTGAGGGCACACAACCGAAAAGAATTATCTGAAAGGACAAAGACATAGGAGAACATATCTAGTACTACATGGGCTTTGAGTGCTACAGGATTCCAGCAATTTGGGTCGTTGACAGTGGACAAGATCGGTAATAACTTCAGTATGCCACCAACCATGATCCATATGCAAATTGGTCCCTCCACCTTTTCCTATTGCAACCGATGATCCATCCTTGTGTCTCTCTCCTCACGAGATTTCCTTCGTATCCAAACCAGGAAACAACTCAACACACTGCCACGAAAATAAATTCGTTCCGAATCGAGCTTCTTGGAGGAGCATCTCAACACGCTGCTGCCTGATATCAAAGTTTCTTGGCACGATTTTGTGAGGAGCCGACCTGCACAAGCTGCACACAATGTATCCATTTAAGGTCTTCCTTTTTTTTTCCTTTTCCGTTTGTTTCTTATACCTAGTTATTTGGGCAGTTAGCAACCATCCCAAGTTTCAAGCTCCTGTTTAATTGAGAAAAAAATTTGTTCAGAAAAATCTACAATCAATAGAGGTCCGTGGCAACCTGTAGACTGTACTTGGACACAGATTCAAGATAAGATCAGAAAGTGATGGATTCCATGCCACAATTTGAAAAACTAGAAGGTCTAAATAGCACATATGCCATGGTGGGTGAGGAACTGCGGTCGAGCTTGATCCTGTCCATTCAATTTGATAGGATGGCCTAGATTGACTGGAACTGGTAGCACGTATAACCTAGATAGCACTAAATACTCTCTCAAAGACATAGAACCCAAAGAGTTTACTTCATTGATAGGCTAAAAGGTAACTGATACCTCCTTCAACTTGTTGTAGCTTCCATGTGTTCTAGATGGTTTGTTAGTATGCAATAAATTATCCATAGCTTATCAAATTTCAATTTGTATTTTTCTCTAACATGTGCATATTTTGTAGACTCGTAATTGGCCTTATGTGAGAAAGTTACATCTAATAGCCATAGTATTTGGATGCTGGAAACTTCAAGCATAAACATCAAATGGAGCCCAACCTCCATGGAGCCTTTAAAAAAAATTGAAAATAATATATTAAAGTTTTAAAAATCCTAGATGTAGAAAATGATGTACTTTATCAACGTTGAAAGAGCATGTCTAGACGCTCTTGTGTTTTGTGTGTTAGTTAACAACAATAGTGATCATCTAACGACTAGTTGATGTAGATACTTTTAGTTAAATAAAGTGTTAAATGCATCAATTACCAAAAAGGGTGAAAAGCTAAAGTGGAAACTAGGTCGGATATTTGACCGGATTATTCACTATGGCCGGATAATCCGGCCTTGCTTGATTTTGGCTAAGGAATGTGGAAGACAAGGATGCGCGAGCCCCTAGTGTGTGTGTGTGGGGGGGGGGGGTTTGCCGAATATTTCTTCCTGGCCGGATAATCCGCCTCCCCCACTCAAAAAATGACTAAGGACCAAAAGGCGCGCTAGTCAGATGAGGGGGCGGATTTCTAGCCAGATATTTCATCCTAGCCGGATAATCCCCCCTTCAAAAAATGACTAAGGACCAGAAGGCGCGCGAGTCAGATGAGGGGACAAATTTTTAGCCAGATATTTCAGCCTGGCTGGATAATCCCTCCCCCTTAAAAAGTGACTAAGGACCAGAAGGCGCGCAACTCAGATGAGGGGGCAGAATTTTAGCCAGATTAGTTTGGCTAGATTTTCTGGCCGGTCGGATAATCCGGCCCTAACTTACCCCGGATTATCCACCCCCCGAAGAGCAGCAATGGCTACATTTTGGGATGGGGTATAAATACCCCTCCCCTTCTTCTTCCTCAGCTTGCTCGTCCCACTCAAAAACAACACACATATTTGGAGCCACCAAATCCACAAGATCCCCTCCCTCAACCCACCAAAGCTCTTGTTCTTTGGAGAATCGAAGGACAAGGCCTTCATCTACATCCTCACCGAAGCGATTTGATTTCCCCTCTCATTTTCTTGAGGGATTTGTGCTTAGGGGTTCTTAAGAAACCCTAGGTCTTGATTTGTTTGATAATCTTGTCTACTTGTTGTTGACATCTTTTATGGTGATCTTGGGAGACTCCAATTTAGTTGATGTGTGCCCCAAGCTTTGTGTAAAGGCCCGGTTCTGCCTCGAGGAACCCCTAACTGGAATCCTGAGCTAGGCCTTTATGGCATAAGCTCACACGGTCACACATGAGAATAGGTGAGGCCTTCGTGGCATTGGTTAGGCCTTTGTGACAATCACACTCCTCCAACGTATACGCATTTCCCCTCAAAAGGAAGGAACTACGAGAATCGCATCCCGTATCTCCGTGTTCTCCACACCCAGTTACCTCTATCCTTTTACTGCCATTATACTTGTATCTTGTGTAGCTTGTATCTTGTCATATAGGTAAATTCACCTTAGTTGCATATTTATAGAATTTATCTTTTGTGTCAAGCCTAAATTGAAAAGGAACTAAATTTTGAGTAGCACCCCCTCTAGGTGCCCTTATGATCCTTTCAAATTGTATTAGAGCTTGGCTCTTATTTTGGACTTAACCGCCTAAGAGTATGGGAACTAAGGGTAGTGAGACTTTGGTACCTCGGTTACCATGGATGATTTCAAGACCTTGGAATCATCCATGGCCACTCAAATGGGTGAGGTGCATGAAATGATAGCACAAATCATGCAAGCCAATAAATCTCCTATTTCTCCTCCTCCGGAGGCTCCCACTTCTCTTAACCAAAAACCAGGGGGATGAAGATAAAGAAAAAGAAAAGATGCTAGTTCTTCTAATAAAGCTAACCGGAAGGGTGAATTTCATGACATACCTTGGTACTTTCCCGATCCACATGCCCTGTACCCTTATATAAACAATAGAGGTGATCCACCTAAGCTAGATGCATTAAACTTTGGTCAATGGCAATATCAAATGACATCTCATGTTTCCAGCTCTTCAATTGAACTTCGGAAAATCATTGAAAATGGATTCAAGGCCGTGGATCCTAGCAACTTGACAAGAAGAGAAGTGGTTGATAGCCAACTCAATGCAACTGCTCTTCACATGATCCAAATTGTCGTTGGGTCCAAGGACTTTCCTCATATTCAACATTTCTCCACCACCAAAGAAGCTTGGGAAGGTCTCACCGATGTGTTTGTTGAAAATGATAGCATGAAGAGAACAAGATATGAGGCCTTGAGCAATCAAGTCGAGGGCTTCTTTATGTTGGATGGTGAAGATCATGAAGATATGCTGAAGGCTCCACGGCATTTCCACCACCTTTAGAAATCATGGTGCACTCCACATTGATGACAATTGGATAAAAATGAAGTATGTTAGTTCACCGATGCCATTTGAACATACTGACTTGTAGAATCTCCAAGGAAGGCACAACTACCATTCAATGACCTACAATCAAGTAATGCAAGAGATACAAACATTCAAGGTTGCCTCAAAAAATGCGTAAGATGCTCGTGCTTGTGCCATTGGAATGAAAAAAGGAGGAAATCTAGCTTTGAAGGGCAAGGCGGTTGATCATGAAGAAACTCAACCAAGAAGTGAAGAGGCAAGTCTCATGTTGTGTCCCAAAGATATCCAATTTGAGTACAATCAACACATGGCCTTCACTATAAGATCCTTTTGGGTAGATCCCATCAAGGCCAAAGAGACAAACTACCATAGAAGCAAGACAAGTGGACATCAAAGGAATGACTCAAGTGGTCAAAGAGTGATGACTTGTTATAACTGCAATGACCGGTTTTACTTTGTTGCCAAATGTCCTTATGAGAAGAGAGAAGACAATGGTGGTAAATTTATCTGCAAAGATAAGTCAAATACCCCTCATAAGAACCCATTCGGCAAGAAGAACTCCTCCAACAAGAAGCAATCAAGGATTGTGTTGATGAAACAAGAAGAGTATTCCTCCAGGGAAGCAAGTGATGAAGAAGAAACCACTACTAGTGGGGTTCGCAATTGCTACCACCTCCACTCCCTTCACATCACTCTTTAAATCTCCCAATGAGGACTCTCCCATCAATAATGTCACTATGTCTCATGGCTAAGGCCTCTGATGTATCATCTACTCCTTCTCCCTCCATCTCTAATACTAATAATACTACAATGAATGATCTTGCTAGTATTAGAGTAAGGAAGAAATTATCGCTTTCGATGAGTATATGTCTAACATGCAAGGTGTGCACAAGTTGCACTTGAAAGACTCTTAGGTCAATATGGTCAATCCCAAGAAGACCTAGAAGAACAAAGGAGGCTCAAAAGAGAGTATGCTCTTGACATTGCCTCCTTTAAAAGATTCTCTTGAAGAAGAGGAAGATGAAAGTGCTGCTCTTGAGGAGAAGCTCGAGTGCATTGAGGAATAACACAATGAATTAATTGCCAAGCTCACTAAAGAGCGTGATCATGCTTGTGCTAAAGTAAAAGTGCTTAAAAGGAAAAGGGTGAATTTGGTATTGGTCATGATAAACTTGTTAAGGATCCATACAAGGCTCACAAGGCCTTAGAGAGTGAACACTCTATCCTTACCAAGTCACATGAACAATTTCAAATTCGATTGACTAAGTATGATGTTCATAGTTCTTCTACTTCATCTTCTCATCATGCAAATATTATTGAAGAGAACACTAGGTTGAAGAATGAGCTTGCCAAGTCCTCCATCCCCATAGGTGAGAAAAACTTGAATGATCTTTTGAGGAATCAAAGGTCAAATAATGTGAAAACGCGACTTAGCTATGTCTCCAAGGCAAAGAAGAAGAAAAAACAAGAAGAAGGCCAAGTCTGCACAAGTGATGACACTAAGCAAGTGTGCCAATTCATTGGGACTCCAAGTGCAGAGTGATATAGCAAGAGAATTTTCCCACAAGGGTGACTCAGGGTTTAATATCGAACTCTCGGGGAACAGTCAGCTAATTTCTTCAAGCCTTGTCCAGCACCTGCAATAGAAGTTCTTTATCTTGTGCTTCCAACTCCACTGTGTGGTTGTCAAGCACAAGGCTTTGGTATTAGTAAAATGAAATGAAATAAAATAGCCAAAATTAAAATGCAAGAAAGTAAAATAAAGCTAAAATGTAAACTAATGCAGAAAGTAAATATGTTCTTGGGTTTTTGTTGTAGTTGCAAAAGGTAAATATGTTTTTGGTATTTTAGGATTTAATTAGTGCAGAAATTGTGAAGGCAAGTAAAAGGAAGAAAAAGGTGTTTCTTATGTTTTAATATGGACCGAGGTTCATGTGTTCGCTTGTCTACTCTCTCATAAGATTTTGGTGGCATTAAGAATAAGATAGGTGACTTAATATTGATGAGATTTTATTTTGTTTTGATAGTAAAACATAAGGTTCATGGGTTCACTATGGCCCATGTGCACCCCCGGGGGTTTCTCTCTCCGGTGTATTCCGGACTTTCCATAAATATATCAGATTGACCTTTTTCCATTCTGACACCTCCATTATATCATCGCAAGGGTTTTGAACCCTTTCGGAACCATTCCGATACTTCCTCGAACCACTTTTGGAGCTCCCCTCTCTCTTTGATCTCATACCAAATTCATATTCTAAAGACGCGAAAATCTTAAGTGTGTGACCCAATGGGTTTAGATATATGTAGACAGGCCCAGACACATTTCCACGACAATGATCGTATGTGTGCTCTTGAATCGCTGCAGCGATCCCTACATATAATACAAAGATCTTTATCATGTGAACCGTTCCAATGTCCGTTAGGGTATCGGCTTACTTAGCAATACTTTGCACCACCCGATGAAACTGTTATGTTGTATCTCATTGCCCGGTGTGCTCTCTTTACTCTATCTGTGTTATCGATGTTCTTGTGAATAATGACTTAGTCACGTGTCCGGCCAGACCATGACACACATCATAACACTGAGCAGGCTCAAAGAATATCTCTCCATCTTCGGAGTAGTAAATCCTAGTCTTGAGACAATTGAATTGCAACGTAATTTCTGAGTACTCCTACCATCACTTTAGTAATCACCCTTTTATGAATAATGTTAAGTGCAGCGAAAGTAATCTTTTGGTACCCACGTCTATTTCTCTCATGGTCTGCCGAAGCTAAAAAACGACAATGTATTTTGTGATTAAATACCAACAACATATTGACGACTTAGTTTTGTGGTATGTCAACAGGGTCTTGTCCGGCACATTTTTCTCCCAGAACAATATGCTTGCACTTATTATCGGCAACCTCGTAACACTTCTACTTATGCCCATAGTTAGGAAAACAAGACTATCAAATAATATGCGAACTAATCTTAGAGACAAGATTAGGGAACTCTTTATTATTTACTATTCCACACGTTTAATTAGGTTTTCCTCCAAATCTTATAATCGGAACCAATATACAGTTATAGCATGAAATATAAACATTTAATTATGAACAAATGAATATGAATAATACCATATTATTGCCTAATAAAAAGTATCTGACTGTCACGTAGAGTCCAAAGAGGCTAGATACGTGGAGCTGTGTAAAGGCTCTATTTCTTTTAGGGCATGTACAATGGTAGAGAAGGCGTGCCTTCTCTTAACCCTCCATGTCATCTAGAGAAAGCATAAGATAACTTATACAATGCATTATCTCCTATTGTCACTCTCTAAGAATCAATGCAATATAGTTAGTTTTAGTAAGAAATTAATTGGCTAAGAGAAGATGATACTCCCTCCGTTCCGGTTTACTAGTCCCGCTAGGAAAAAAACATTTTTCCCGTTTTACCTCTCATATAAGGCCCATTCGCATTTAATTAGGAGTAATCGTGGCCTCCTTCTTCCTAAGTTCTCGTGCGCATGGAAAAATGTTTACATGCAGCGGTGAGAAAAGGTTTGCATGCATGCAGCGTGGCCCTCCTCCCTCGGTTACCATCCCTAATTAATTGCTAATTCAATGAATCATGGTGGTGATTGGAGGAAATATCGGGAGAGAAGTAGATTTAACAGCCAATCCAAGTCCGCCTTGGTCGTAGAGATTTGCACTACAGGACCGGGACGGAGGGAGTACAATGTATAAAATATTCTTATCTTACTTTCTAAGGTATCATCCCTTAGCTAAGGAAAAATAACCTTTTCTTTCTTATTTCTCTCTACTCTAACTAAATAAAAAATCATGTGTGGCACCTCTAAGTGAAGTCTGACGTCACCCCATTGTATATGCCCTCACACTCATGTTTGTAGAATATTTCCATGGACATAAAATAAATAAAAATTCCTCAGATCCACACATATCCAAGAATATACAGAGCTATATTACTCATAAAATAATAATCTAGCCCAATCCTTTGTGGTAAACCCGTCTAAAAATAAGAGATAATTTAACACAAAACCACAACATCACCACTCTTAATGATGGACATTAATTATATTCCAAGTAATAAATACCCTATTTTTGGTGTGTGGGCATCCTGTGTAACTATATATATGTGTGGGTTGTGTTGATCCAGAGAGCAAGCACCTGCTAGTGTCGATAGTAAAACATATTCTATCTCCTACAAACAAATTTGATTCATCGTCTGCATGGACAAATACATAAAGCACGTACATTCACTAGCCGTGTTGTTGCTGCTCCTTCTCATGTACTTTGCTACACATGCACAGTGTAAGTCTAAGATACCATGTCACTGGCTCATTGCTATATGCTTGTGCTGTTTGTGTTTTTTTTTGCTTCTTGCTTGATCTATCGAGTGCTTGTTACTCAACAATAAAAAAGATTTGTATGTGGATATTAATGGATTATGATACTCTATTTCATAGGCGGGTTCACAGAAGACGTGGATAACAAGAAGATTAATTTACCTGGTGGACTATGCGCCAATAAACCACGAGTTAGACTCTGTATGGAGTATGGTTATTGCATCTGCTGTTTGGTAACGAATTACTGCTATGAAAAAATGGCCGAGTGCATGGAAAGATGTAACAAATCGGCTTATTCAGGACCTGCAAACAATCGTCCTTTACCCTCGCATCAGATCTAATTAGATCATACTCATTTATTAAAATAAAAATAACTTACTACTAGAAGGGGTGCAGTAGAGCAAACAATGATCCTTTACCCTCAGCATCAGCTCGTCTGCACTAGAGCAATTACTGTACGGGTGCAGTAATGAATTAATCTACCGTCCAATTTCCATCCAACGTCAGTCTCATTGGGTTAGCCAGCCTCAGTATCTTCTTCCTCCGCGCGTACGAAGCCCTGCTGCTTCAGAGCTTCACCTCCGTACATCAACGCGAGCCAGGGGACCTAGCAGTAGTTGATGTTCAGCAGCGGCAAGGACTACATGGGTGCAGTGCACGCCGTTCTCGGTCTGCTACGAGCAGAAGGGCTTGTAAAGTTGTGATCGATCAGGCACGAGCGTGGACTTAGTGTAGGCACTCGATTCCTTGTGGATCTGCTTGCGGTCGTGCCGTCCGTTGCGCCGGAGTACCACTGCTATAGGCTCTAGAAACTAAACTTTGCAATTAGTTGCAACCGCACCTTATTATACATGCTGTTGAATAGTTTCAGTAGCTGTTAGACTGTAGTTTGCAGTTTCAGAGTTTCAGTTTAGGTGTCGAGTTGTTTTCAGTCAGAGTTAGTTTTTCTGTTGCTATTCTGTAGCTGGGCGCTGACGCGGTATGTGCGCTCGCCCTGGTCGTTAGGATCATCGTGGGCTCGATCCGAGATGTGGGATGGCACGTCTCTGTAGGGATCGTGGCTAGAGTCACGACATGTTTATCTTTCCTCTGAATAAAAGGAGATAGAAGACAGAAAAGCAGCAAACTGTTCGCTGCAAAAACCCTAGTGTTTCTTTGTTCTCTCTGTGTTCTTTCACCAGTTCATCCAAGTGATCACGTGTGTGTAGGGCTAACTCCAACAAGTGGTATAAGAGCCTGGTCTGGTTGATGCCGAAGGGAGGGATGCCGAGGGCTGGAGGAGATCCGTCCAAGAAGCCGGGCGAGGAGCAGGCTGAGGACACGGACAAGCTCGGACTCGGGTCACCGCCGGCATCGTCACGCGCGCTCGCCGTCCCACGGGCCGGGCGCGACGCGGCAGGGGTCGCGGCCACAACGTGGCCTACCCTGACGCGCACCAACTACAACACCTGGTCACTGCTCATGAAGGTGATCCTGCAGGCCCGGCGCCTGTGGGATGTGATCGAAACTGGAGAAGGGGAGTACGAGGATGATCGTGCAGCCCTGGAGGGACTTCTCCGCTCTGTACCAGTGGAGATGATCCCCATGCTCGCCGTCAAGTCCACGGGGAAGGAGGCCTGGGACACGATCAAGACGATCCGCGTCGGGGCTGAACGCGTGCGCGAGTCGAAGGCGCAGATCCTGCGCGGGCAGTACGAGGAGATTCGCTTCAAAGCGGGTGAGTCTGTCGATGATTTTGGGTTGCGGCTGCAGGAACTAGTCCACCAGTTGGAGGTTCTCGGCGATCCAGCCAATGACAAGAAGGTGATCCTCAAGTTTCTTCGCGTCATCCCCAAGAAGTACAAATAGATGGCACGGTCGATTGAGAGTCTTCTCGATCTCAAAACCATGTCCATCGAAGAACTCACTGGCCGGCTCAAGGTCTGTGAGGAAGACGACATCGAGGACGAGCCCACAGGCGCACGTGGTGGCGGGCATCTGTACCTCACTGAGGAGCAGTGGCATGCATGCATGAAGGGCCAGGAGGGGGGCGGCTCTTCTGGCGGCGGCGGTGGCAAGAACCATCGCAACAAGGGGCGCGACACGCGTGACAAGGGGCACACTGGCAACAATGGCAGTGGTGCCGCCCGCGACGACGAGTGTCGCTATTGCGGCAAGCTTGGGCACTGGGCGCGCGAGTGCCGCAAGAAGAAGCGGGAGGAGGTCCACCTGGTGAAGGAGGGCGAGGAGGAAGAGCAGCAGGCGCTACTGATGGCGCAGCTGTGCCCTGCCGTCGATGAACCTGAGCACATCGGTGGGCGCATCTTCCTCAACGAGGAGCGTGCCAAGGTTCGGCTCGGCGGCGAGCGTGAGCCGGTGGACGTCCCTTGGTACCTCGACAGCGGCGCGTCAAATCACATGACGGGCAGTCGCTCTGTCTTTGCTAACCTGGACACTTAGATCATGGGCTCGGTGCGGTTCAGCGACAACTCCATTGTCGACATCTGCGGCAGGGGCACTGTGGTGATCCTGGTGCGCGGTGACGAGCACCGTGCGCTGACGGATGTTTACTACATCCCCAAGCTAAAGACCAGCATCGTGAGCTTGGGCCAGCTCGACGAGAACGGGTGCCCATCGGCGATCCACGACGGCTACATGATGGTCTGGGACCGTAGCAATCGGCTCCTCGCTAAGGTACCTCGATCGCCAAATCGTTTGTACAAAGTTGCTCTCCATATCGCACAACCCGCATGTCTTTCTGCTCGCAGCACCGACACGGCGTGGGTGTGGCACGAGCGGCTTGCCCATCAGAACTTCGGCACCCTCCGCACCATGTCATGGCAGGGGCTCGTCCGCAGCATGCCTCAGATTGATCATGCCGATCAAATCTGTGACGCATGTCTGGCGGGAAAGCAACGTCGGGCATCCTTTCTGCAGGTCGCCAAGTTCAGGGCCACGGAGCGCCTGGAGCTGGTCCACGCGGATCTGTGCGGGCCGATATCGCCGCCGACGCCCGGCGGCAAGAGGTACTTCTTGCTGATGGTCGACGACTTCAGCCGCTTCATGTGACTGGTCTTGCTCACCACCAAGGATGAAGCAGAGGTGGCCATTTGTCGCGTCAAGGCCGGCGCCGAGGTGCAGAGCGGGTGCACGCTCCGAACGCTGCGTACCGATCGTGGTGGGGTGTTCACGTCGTGCTCCTTTGAAGATTTCTGCGCCGACAATGGTGTGCAGCGGCACCTGACCGCGCCGTACTCGCCGCAACAAAACGGCGTGGTGGAACGGCGAAATCAGACCGTGGTGGCGGCAACACGCAGCATGCTCAAGGGGCGTGGCGTCCCAAGCGCGTTCTGGGGGGAGGCGGTGACGATGGCGGTGTACCTGCTGAACCGTTCCTCCACACGCGCCGTCGAGAATGCCACCCCGTACGAGCGCTGGCACGGCACGGCACCAGATCTTCATCACCTGCGTGTCTTTGGATGTGTCGTCCACGTCAAGACAGCAAGGCCCAACCTCAAGAAGCTTGAGGACCGCAGCACCAAGATGGTGATGCTAGGCTACGAGCCTGGCAGCAAGGCGTACAAGGTCTTTGATCCACTCACACAGCGTGTCCATGTGACTCGTGACGCTGTGTTCGACGAGGCTGCAAGCTGGACCTAGGAGGAGAATGGGGTGGCCACACTACAAGGGACTTCGAGATCGAGTACACTCCGCCCGTGCAGAGCCATGTGGGCAGAGCTCGCTTTCGCGACGCCACTCTTATCACGCCAGAGCGCGCCGAGGGCGCGCACGCGATGTCACCAACCTCGCCAGAGCACGCCCAGGACGCGCACGGCGCTGATGGCTCTGGAACGCCGTCACCGCAGCTTCGCACCGAGGTCGAGTTCGTGACGCCCGCTTCCTCGTCCACGCCAACAGCAGAAGAGCATGACCCTGCTGTGCGCCATTACAGGACGGTGCAGAACATCGACGAGGTACTCGAGCAAGAGCTGCATCTCGCCGAGGGGGATGAGCCGGCCACACTCTCGAAGGCGCAGGCCGATGCTGCCTGGCGCACTGCCATGGAGGAAGATATGGCCGCCATCATCGAGAATGGCACTTGGGAGCTCTGTAACTTACCGAGTGGTAATCGTCTGATTGGCCTGAAGTGGGTTTACAAACTGAAGAAGAACCCAGCTGGCGATGTGGTGCGGCATAAGGCGCGGCTTGTCACGAAGGGCTATGCTCAGCGCGCCGGCATTGATTTTGATGAGGTCTTTGCGCCGGTAGCTCGTATGGATTCAGTGCGTCTCCTGCTTGCTGTTGCAGCACACCAGAAGTGGGAAGTTCATCATCTTGATGTCAACTCAGCTTTTCTGAATGGTGAACTGACAGAGGAGGTGTTTGTGTCCCAGCCACCTGGTTTTGTCGTCAGAGGCCAAGAGGGGAAGGTGTTTCGTCTGAAGAAAGCACTCTATGGGCTTCGTCAGGCTCCAGGCGCATGGAACGCTAAGTTGGAAAGTTCACAGCTGTCACTTGGTTTCAGCAGGAGCAGCTCGGAGCACGCAGTGTACACTCGTGGAAAGGGCAAGTCAAGGCTGCTGCTGGGAGTTTATGTGGATGATCTAGTTGTCACGGGAGAGGATCAGCAGGAGATTGCAAGCTTTAAGGAGCAGATGAAGAATCTGTTCAAAATGAGCGATCTCGGGATACTCACTTACTATCTGGGAATTGAGGTAACCCAGAGCACCGGGAAAATCACGTTGTGTCAATCAGCATATGCAGGCAAGCTTCTCGAGAAGGCAGGTTTGGTCAACTGCACTCCTGCTCATGTTCCAATGGAAGAAAGGCTGAAGCTGAGCAAGGACAGCAGCGGTGAACCAGTGGACGCCACAATGTATAGATCATTGGTTGGAGGCCTGCGCTATCTTGTGCACTCCAGGCCGGACATCGCTTTTGCAGTGGGATTTGTCAGTCGGTTCATGGAGAAGCCAACCACTAAGCACCTCGTCGCTGTCAAGCAGTTGCTCCGCTACATCGCTGGTACTCGCTCGTTTGGCTGCGTTCTCACAAGCAGCGGCGAACTTGAGCTGGTTGGATACAGTGATGCAGATTGGGCAGGGGATCCGGATGACAGAAGGAGCACAACTGGGAGCCTGTTTATGATCGGAGGCAGCCCTGTGACATGGCAGTCACAAAAACAGAAAGCTGTGGCCCTTTCAATGTGCGAAGCACAGTACATGGCAGCAACTGTAGCTGCCTGTCAGGCGGTGTGGCTGCGGCGTCTCCTCAGAGACCTGCTCGAGCAGGAGGAGCAGGCAGTCAAGATCCTCATGGATAATCAGAGTGCGATCCAGCTGACGAGGAATCCAGTATTCCACGATCGCACCAAGCATATTGATAACCGTTTTCACTTCATCAGAGAATGTGTGGAACACGGGAAGGTCATCGTCGACCACATTGGCACCACTGATCAACTTGCCGATATCTTGACGAAGTCACTAGGGCGTACTCGTTTTCAGGAGCTTCGTGCACGGATCGGCGCCGTCAACATCACCGGCTTCTGAACTTAGGAGGAGATTCGTTGAATAATTTCACTAGCCGTTAGACTGTAGTTTGCAGTTTCAGAGTTTCAGTTTAGGTGTCGAGTTGTTTTCAGTCAGAGTTAGTTTTTCTGTTGTTATTCTGTAGCTGGGCGCTGACGCGGTATGTGCGCTCGCCCTGGTCGTTAGGATCATCGTGGGCTCGATCCGAGATGTGGGATGGCACATCTCTGTAGGGATCGTGGCTAGAGTCACGACATGTTTATCTTTCCTCTGAATAAAAGGAGTTAGAAGGCAGAAAAGCAGCAAGCTGTTCGCTGCAAAAACCCTAGTGTTTCTTTGTTCTCTCTGTGTTCTTTCACCAGTTCATCCAAGTGATCACGTGTGTGTAGGGCTAACTCCAACAAGTGGTATAAGAGCCTGGTCTGGTTGATGCCGAAGGGAGGGATGCCGAGGGCTGGAGGAGATCCGTCCAAGAAGCCGGGCGAGGAGCAGGCTGAGGACACGGACAAGCTCGGACTCGGGTCACCGCCGGCATCGTCACGCGCGCTCGCCGTCCCACGGGCCGGGCGCGATGCGGCAGGGGTCGCGGCCACAATGTGGCCTACCCTGACGCGCACCAACTACAACACCTGGTCACTGCTCATGAAGGTGATCCTGCAGGCCCGGCGCCTGTGGGATGTAATCGCGTGTGTGTAGGGCTAACTCCAACACATGCCACACTTTTAAATTTTTAAAAATAAGATAAATCATGAATATAGATTATATTGTGTTTTGTACGTCTCAAAATTTTCATTCAAAAATATGAAAATATGCGACCTGCAGAAAAATGACAAATGATGCGTGAATAGAGCATACTACTATTTACGTAATTGTTTTTTTTGTATAGGACACATATCATAGTATTTTGGGACGAAACTTTATAGATGCACAAGATACAACATAACCAACACTCATGATTTATTCCATATTTTTTGAAAACTTAAAAGTACAACATATTATAATAGGGTGCGGGTGCAACTAGTTGCGAAATATTCGCATTCTATAGGCTCGGTTTTCTTTGTGGAACTACTCGCTGGTCGAACAACAATTGCTAGGGAGACCAGTTATAGACCGATGGCCACCTCGTTGACTCTGACGACGTCGTCCAGCACGCTCCCAGAACAGGCTTCGCTGTGGCAACGAGGACGCTTGGCTATTCCGGGGGGGACAACTGGCTTATTACGCAGCCGGTGGAAAGTACGGCAAATGTTTTTTTAAAACAAGTCAAAAGACTTGGTATTTTCATTGATTAAGAAGAAGAGAATTTGGCCGGTTTATTATAGGGAACCGGTAAAAAACAACTACAAATTCACCAATGTCGTCATAGAGCATGGCCACATTGGGCACGCCCACCGGCCGACCTGTCAAACGCCAACAATCGGCCACACACGACAACGGAATACAACTCCGACTTTGACGATGAGCTTCGGAACAGAAATATGCTAGGATTGCCGCCGATCGAGTCCTCTGCCATCCACTAGTTGTCCATCATCGTTGTCGCAGGGCACACTCCATCGCAGCTCCAACTTCACTGCAACATCGGGAAGCACAAAAGAACTCATCGGACACGTTGAAGACCGACTAACCAAGCCCGAGCCGCAACCCAAACTCTACTCGCAGCATCATCGTTGCCAAACTGTCCGCAGTGTCCCTAGCCAGCAACCTCGGCCACACGCCCTCCATTCCCGGTCCCCAAGAATTAATAGAGTATAGCCTTAAGTATTTTGACATGATGGTGAACAACTAATATACTACAGACATATTATGATAGAACAAAGTCTATGAATATCAACTTAGGATTCTCAGGTATCACTAAGAAATATAGCACATGTATTCTTTTTTTTCTCTAGTGAGATCCATGTAATTGGTGAAACCATAGCAGATCATGAATTATGTTCATAATTCACTATTACTATTAAGTTACTCCATCTAATACACTCCATTTAATACACACCATCCTCCTCTCGCGCTCTCGCATACAAGTTGGATCAGAACAAGTAGTAAAGAATGGGGTAACAATATGCATCTACTCATACATCAAGAACATAATAACATATCACATCTCATAGATCATCCAATAAAATAAGGATCCACCACATAGTAATTATATAATATGCACCATAATTATGTTAGGCAGCTTATATGGTATCTAAACATCATAGCATAAGAGAGAAATAGAATAAGCTACTGCCACAAACTCATAGTCCAGAGGTGGACTACTTCCTCCTCATCATGGTGGCGGTGTTGGTGATGTCGGAGAGGTTGAAGAAGCGATCGGGGGCGACTCCGGCAGTGTTTCCCCCTCCAATCTTCGCTGTAACAAACTTTGTTTCGTGGTTCTCCGCCGCCTCCTCGAGGGAACGCCTCGGAGCATCTTTATATAGGCATTTTTAGGTTAAGCTAATCAGTATGAGATGAAGACGGACGACATTAGAAGCTCGAGGGCCAAACAAGCATGGGTGGCGCGGTCTAGCCTGATGACCGCACCACCTGTGCTCTTTTGGGCCTTGTGGCCCACCTTGTCGACTTCTTCTCCAAATGTTCTTGTGATAAAATATTAATGTTTGAAAAATCCTAAGTCAACTTAAGTTCCAAAAGATCCCTGAAACATTACAATATGCAAAATAGGTTTTTCTATTCTGCAGAATTATAACCAAAATATGGGGATCGATGGAAAATCTCCATAAATCAATGCTTTATGCCTATCTATTACTTCCGGTTTTGTTTGCTCAACTTGTAATGTAGGACGTGTGAAGTATTCTGATGAAGCCAACACATTTATCAACACAAACTGCACTGCACTTACTGTCTGTCCGGCCGAGAGTGTCAGCAAAACAAAACTGAATCGGCGAATCATGCATAAGGAATGTATATACGTACTCTACTATGCACCAACCATGATGGCTTCAGAAAACCATCCAGATTTAATAACCAATAATAATCCCCCAGTCTTGGCTTCAAGCTCCGAAACCAGCACAAACCGTAGTTTAACCACGCATCGGACCCTCTCCGCCATCTCACAGTGTTTCAGGTGGGGAGTTTGCGTGGACGCCTTCAAGCAGCATGCTGCGGCTGCAGTATGACCTCGTCGTGCTGCTCGACGAATGCATGTCGCCGCCGCCGCAGGGGACGAGCTCGTTCCGTTGGCTGTTCCGGCTGGGGTAGAACCCGCCTTCTCCATCCTCCATGCCCTCGCCGAAGCTGCCGTTCCCGGGGTCTAGCTGCTCCGAGAACATCCGCAGCACCTGCCTGATGGATGGCCGCTGACGCCCTTCCCGCTGGGTGCACCACTGGACGACGCCCACCGCCAGGTGCAGCTGCTCCGCGTTCACCGTGGCCCGGATCGCCGGGTCTACCAGCTCCGGCGGGATCACCCTGGATGAGGACAGGTGTTCCTTCGCCCACTCCACCAGGTTCTTCTTGTCCTGGATCGCTCTCCGCCCGGTCACCAGCTCCAGTAGGAGCACACCGTAGCTGTATATGTCGCTCTTCTCGGTTAGCTCCTGGGTCACCACGTATTCTGGATCCATGTACCCTGCAGTTGATTTATTTATTATATGAGAGGCGGCTTATAGTTTTAGTTTTTATCTGATTAATTCACCTGGAGTTCCTCGGATGTCTGTGTTCACGGCTTCGAACTTGATAGCACCAGTTCTTGATGCATGTGCAAGGCCGAAATCAGCAACCTATTACAAGGCCCAATATCATTTTTCTTTTCAGCATAAATCATAACCACATCAAACATATCACAAAAGCAAACCTTGGCGACAAAATTCTCATCCAAAAGAATGTTGCTGGACTTGATGTCTCTATGGCAGAGTGGAGGGTTACAAAAGAAATGGAGGTACTCCTGCAACACCAATAATATTACATCAGCATTCGCCATCATGCTGAAAAATGTATATCAAATGAAATTGTCTACACAAGTTAAATCATGAATTCAAATCCAGGATTTTCAACTCTGGTTCTTGTCAAACAGCGCACTATAAGGCTAGCAAACAGTCTTATCAGTGTATGTCAACCCCATCACGAATACACTAGGAAAGCACTTGCCAAAGCCCCATGGTCACATGGTGGGACCTAGTAGTGCTAAGCCCAAGATTTTTCAGTTTGCTGAGCTAAATAAATTCATCACTAATGAACTTATCATCTCTGAACAGTGAATACCCCCAGGACTATTACTCGGAACCTCAGGGCAGAAAGTGCAAAAGCTATTTATGGCAATGTGAGGCCACATGGGCCAAAAACAGGTCAACAGTGCCAAACTATAAGCAGCACCACAAGCATGAGCAAAATCATACCTGTACAAGTGCCTATCCCTATCAATATGTACCGGCAATTTTCCCAGGCCAACAGCCATGGTTCATCCTGATTCTTGAATGCTACTGTTCAATGGCACACCTTGACAATATACCCAGGGGCAAAATGTTGTGCTGTTTTCAACTTTCTACTCTTAAAATGGTGTTCCCACTGTAAGTGTACGGGGTTTTGCTTTCTGTAAAAAAGACGGTCCATGTGCCTCTTCGCTAAAAAATGTTTGCCATTCTACGCAATAATACACTATCTGAATTTCTTCTATCAACTTTCAAACAGGATTCAAAAAAGGAAAATCTCAGAGAACTCAACTGGAAAATTGATAGGAACTTTTGAGTACTAAATGTTATTTTCATAGAACAAACTTGCATTAAGAATACATGGAAAATGGGCTTAAAATCTCAGAGAACTCAACTGGAAAATTGATAGGAACTTTTGAGTACGTTGAAAAAAACTGAAGAACGACAATCTGGGCTTAAAAGATCAAATACTACAGTCTACAGCTTCTAAATCAGTATTGGCAATTGGTAAACACAACTTGATGCATGCATGTTGTGATGACTATCCCATATTTTGGCTTAACTACGGAACAGAACAAAAACTTTCATGAAGGAAAGGAACCAAAGTTATTTACTGCAGTGAACCTACCAAAGCATTGGCTACATCCATTGCAATCTGTAGCCTTATCTGCCAGCTTAATGCCTTTCTTCCAGATGCTGAAGAAATTCAAACGAGACAAATAAAGATATATTTTTAAGGAGAACACTTGACATCAAATCAAGATATATTTTGAAGGAGTTTTTAATAAATGTACAGAAGACTGAGATAGAAAAAATCTTACAGTGCAGGTGATCCTTTAGGCTTCCATTTTCCATGTACTCGTAAACAAGAAACCTAAAAGATAGGAATATAAGATGTGAAGTTGACCACTATGTACGAACTACAGTAAATTAGGACGCAAATAAAACATTAGTACCTTTCTTTTTTTTCAATACAGAAGCCCTTCAGGTTTACAAGATGGCGATGATGCAACCTAGCCAGGAGCTCCATTTCCCGACAGAATTCTTCTTCAGCTTGTCTTGAAACCTTGTCCATCCTTTTGACCGCAGCTATAGAGCCATCACTAAATCGAGCCTTATAGACTGTTCCAAAGCCTCCCTTTCCAATAACTGTGCTGAAGTTGTTTGTTGCTTTCATTGTTTCTTTGTAGCTATACCTTTGAAACATTGGTGACTGGCCTGAAGAAGAGAGTAAATAGAGTGGTTTCGTTCAAAGATAGGAAAAACTATTATGATCTGCACAAATTTTATTGCCATACTAAGGACCAAGCAAATCCACCAAGGCAAGTGCAGAAATGAAGTAAAACAAAAAAAGAGATTTCTCATTTTAGCATTTGTTATTTTCATAGAACAAACTTGCGGCAAGAATGCATGAATCAGTTGTGATTATGGATTACTGACAAGTCGATCAAGATAGCAACAATAAATAATAACCTAGGTAGTAATTTTCAGGCAAGAGCAAAGACAGTTGGTAAGACCATGAAGAAGTCAAAACAAATTTCCCTGTTGTAAAGCACTTTTAGTTTGCCAACTGGTCAGACCATGAACAAGTTAGACAAAAATTATCAAGCATTTATAGCTTACATGTTGTAAGGAATTCCATTTTCAGGCGGGAGGCATACATGATTAGACACACAATGAACGAGTCAAAACAAAACTTCTCATTCCTAGCTTAAAGAAATCTATGTTCATGTGAAGACAATTTTATGATGGACTGTACAATTTTTATTACTATACTAATACCCAAGTAAAACGACGAATGCAAATGCATAGAATCAGAAACTGAGAGGCCCTCACATCTTAGTATTTTGTCATTTTCTCACACCAAACTACGGCAAGAATGCATGAATGAGTTGTTATTAACTTATTATGCAGAACTTTCGAGTCACATGTCATGATCAACATAACAAGAGCATATACCTAGATGGTAGTTTTCAGGCAGACAGCAAGCATGCAAGATTAACAATGTTCAGGTGAACTATAGTGTTGCTTATATATAATAATCAAAGCATATGCACTGACCCTCTGCACATCTCCAGGATTGACCCTGACGAAATGCATTTTCTGGGCTCTGAGCAGGTAGGTCAGCATTCTTCAGCTCCCTGTTCTTTTTACGAATTAGGACCACTAAGATGATCTGAAGAAGAATGGCAATCAATATAACCCCTATTCCTATCCCTGGAAGGACTGAAATCCGGTAGGGCTGCTGCTGCTGATGTTTCTGTGGTAACGGATCACTTTTGGTCTTTGGAGCCGGAGAATCATCAACGGTGGAATTCGGCAAAGAAGCTGGAGTCGATGTGACCGAAACTGGTCCTGGTATACATACTCCCAAGCATTAGATAAAAAAAATACAGACTAGCTGGTCACTACTTTAACATAGCTTCAGCAAAGCAATTGCAGCAATACCTGGAAAGGTGGTGATCCCCTGAACACCAAAGAAGCACATGAGTATATCATCATACGACAGCACACCCTGCTGCGTCGCGAGCGTGACGAAGACGGCACTGCGGCACACGCTCAAGGCAACATTATCGTCTGACCCAATGAGCCTCCTTAGGTACACTATCCCATAGTTCAGGCACGTCTTGCACGCGATGTCCAGCGACAAGGGTCCCCTGCAGCTCCCGAGCACGTCGTCGAAGCTTGGGGACTGCATCATCTCCAGCACGGTGCCCCGGCCCGCGCACTGGTACGAGACCCTGATCTTGGGCCCCAACCCGCAGAAGACGGCAGCGTCGGTGGCGATGCCACGCAGCCGGAATGTGTCGGAGACAGCGCCAAGGCAGATCTCGGCGAATGCCGGGGGAACGCCCAGCCTGCCCGTCGCATTAGCGTAGCGCGCGACGGAGATAGCCACGTATGCATTGATGTACCGACAGCAGGAGGCCCGCTGGGATGGTTCAGAGCAGGAAGCGGCAGCTGGGGTGAAGTTCGCCCAACTGAAATCTAAAGGGCAACCTGGGATGACACAGGAAGGTTGCTGCATTTAGTAAAGATAATAATGAATATTAAGCTACAGAAAAATGTACTCTACTAGAAAACTGGTAAATGCCCCCAAATAGCTCCATTTGAATCAATCAGCAGATCCCCTGTACAGGCTAAAATGTGTGGCTTCCTAGTGCAAGGTGCATTGAACATTATTGATTAACAGCACCGGTAACATCAAACAATAAATTAGTGAAGAATTGATCAGTTCGACACGGTTCAAGATCTTAACATGATGTAAGGATTGTGTTGGAACTTAACCAAAGTGACTAAGGGCAAACACAATATCTTCAACCACATTATAGAAAATTATTTGGGGCTGAAGAAAAAAAGAATGCACTTCTTAGTACCCCACGGTCGCAAGTCACAAGTGACCCGTAACTATCACGCAAAACGCGAGCGAGCGCATGTGCGCATGTGGTGCACACTTATCATAGCTCCATCTTGCATCTCACTCAAGTGAACCCTCAGAACTCCCCTTATAAGTTGGTCCAAATATTTTCCTATGGACAATGTGGGCCTAAACCCACATGCCCCTCTACCCCCTTACTCCACATTTTCTGAAATTTATTGGGCCCAAGGCCAACTATTACGTTCTGATTGATTGCCAAGTTTGGCCTTCTTGAGGATGGGCAGGTCACCTGGTTCTTATCATGCGTTTGTACCAGCATAACAAACTGTGGTGGATTGTTTTAGTGAAAATCGATGGGTATGACCATAGTTAAAAAGCTTACAATCATTTTAGTCTACCCGTCGGTTGTATGTACTGCATGCGGCGTCGGCTGCTAGCAGAGTACACTAGTCAAATGACATATACGTGTAAACTATCGACGCAAGCTACTTTGAGCATAGAGCAATGCTGCTTGTAGTAAGAAGATCGTGATGGATGGTATGGTGAGGTACGCAAAAATGGTACAGAACTGGTTCAAAACGCCCCAAACTACCCACCTCGCGCGCATTGAGTCAGTGAGCTTATCAAATGCACGCGGCATATACTCCCGAGCTATAGTAAATATGTAGTAAGATCAAAGCTTTGGAGGCATTGATTCGCGGGGAATCAGATTGGGCGGTGGCGGTGGCGATAACTGAATCACAGTGCATGATGGAGCGGAACACTCTCTCCTACACTAAATCAACGCATTCTGATCCCCTGAGAACCAGGGCAAATGTACCCTGCTGATCACATTGAATCAATCTGAAGAAGCTCCCCTAAGCAAGTTAAAATTAATGTGCGGTCAACCTATAACATAGAACCAGGCTACATTTAGTAAAGATCCTGATGAATGAATGTTAAGCTACGGAAAATTGTACTACTACTAGAGAGGTGGTAAATGCCCCCAAATAGCTCCATCCCGAGCGCATTGAACCAAGCAGCAGCTCGCTCCCCTGTACAGGCTAAAATGTGCGGGTGCAAAGGTGCTAGCTTTATTCTTCCATGACGCGTATGGGAAGGACCTAAGCTTGCTTGAAACGAATTGATTTTGGGGGATGGATCAAATCGGCGGCGGCGGCGGCGCGAGCTCAAATCACGGAGCGCAATGGGGCGGATCACACACTGGTCCCTGCTCCCTACGCTTCTGAACCCCGAGCAACAGGGAACCGCCTCTAGCTCTACCATGGAGGGATCGCGAGCAGTAGCAGTAAAAACGAGCCGCGGATGAGCTGGGAGCAGGGGCGAATGGAGTAACCGAAGGATGAACTGACCTCCGACGGCGGTCGCGGCGGGGCTCGCCGAGAACCAGAAAGGGGAGGAGAGTAGAAGCGGTAGCAGTATCAGTGGAGCGAAGGGGGCGGCGGCGGCGGCGGGGCGGCGGAGCATTTTTGCTTGCGGGAGTTGGGGGAGTGGAGTGGGGTGTGGAAGGAGGCTTTTGGGTTTTGGCTCGGCTCTCCTGAGCTGTGTGTGTGTGACAATGATTTTCTTGGGTTTCCGCCCGTGACAAAAAGCCCTCGGGACCGGTCCTCTCGCTTGCTCGCTACTCCAGTCGATATCATCAACCATGGAATTTTCCCTCTAAAAAAACCGAGTACAATTTTTGTAAAAACTTGCCTGTCAAAAAAGTGTGAAAAAATCAGTCCCTCAAAAGTATACAAAAATTTCAGACATGTTCATGGAAAAGACATGTTTAGTCCATGGTCAATCCTTTGTCTCATTTTGGTGCCCTGCATATTGACAGCGAGAAGTGTGCAACCTCGGCTGGGTGCTGGTGATGTTCGTGTAGCGGCGGGCTTCTTCCTCCTACTGTCTATGGCAACCTTGGTGGTGGCTCTAGGAGTTGGATTTGGAGGCCTGTGGCGGCGGTTCGCTTTGGAGCTTCTCTCTGGTGATTATTGGTGGCCTCGTCCCGTCATTGCGCTGGACCAAAGGGCAGTTGGGATGCCGCTCCACCGCTGCTCCACTCCCTGCATTTGCATTCCTCTGCGATGCATCCTAAGGGCATGTACAGTGCGGGCGCTTAGCCCAGGCGCTAGTGGCAGTTACATGCAGTTTCTGATGGTTTTTGTCTGCATCGACGCAAAGTTAGGCATCCGACGCTTCAAGTATATGTGCAAATTACTGCTTTGGAGCGCCGGTGCTTGCCACAACTAGTAACCAACGACTTAAGCGCCCAATATAAGCGTCTGGCGCTGTACATGCTCTAAGTGGTTTGTCCCCAGCAACGTTTCCGCAGGCTGGCGCCGAAGCTTCCTCGATCTAGAGAAGGATGGACAAAGGATCAGATCGCTTTTCAAATTTTCTTCCAAGTCCTTGTGTAAAATTCTAGGGGGCTATGTGTTTTTTCTGTTCTAATGCAGCATTTGTGTCGGGTGCGGTGCACCGTCAACCGTTCAAAAAAATTATGGACAGCGAGCCTCCCTCTAATCAACGCCCCATTTTTTCTCCAGCCATGCAATCAATCATCTCCAAAATTAAATGTTCACAAATAGAAACGACACCGAATTCCAAAATCATCCCCTATAAAAAAGACACACGTAAATAACTTGACAACTAGAGACGGAATAGCTTGCAACTTTAACAAGCGCCATTTGAACATAAAGTAACACACATATACCATGTAAGTTGGCTTGGTTGCATGTATGATGTAGGCTTTAGTTTTATATTTTTCACTGCCCACAAAGAGCAAAGGATGAGCCCGGTCGGATCCTCTCTGCTCCATGGAAAAAACCGAGATTCACATGATGCTACCCGAATTTGACAGAGCAGAGTGTTTCGAACAGGCTCGAAATCGCCATCGTGGAGTACTTTAGTAGACGGGCATGGTTGATTTCATATTGTTTTCTTGAAATTTAGACGTTTCTATTTCTATCAGAATTGGCCTCGTTTCCTCTGTTGTTTTCATTTTGAATATTCCACTTTTTGTTTCTTTTTTTTTGCAAAATATCATCTTCGGGGCTAAAAGTTTTCATTTTGTTTAAACCACAGGGAGCAGGATTGTTCGGTGATAATGAAGTTTAGCAAGGACGACGACTCAAGAGGGAGAACATATCTAGTGAAATTGACCACTAAATGATACCATTTCTCAAAATATAATTTTTTAAGTTCCTAGAAAAAATGAAAAAAAATGTTAGTGTTCAAAAGATGTGTCTTCACAATCCCTAGAATTTTTAATCTAAAATTCAAAACACGTAGAAAAAAGAAAATCGATTTGTGAATAGTATAATTTGCACTTTTGTGTTTTTTGGCACTATTAATGTTGAATTTGTCTTTTACGGTCCTCCTCGATGTGTGTTTCGAATTTGGTTGTAATAATTCTAGAGACGGTAAACCCTCATCCTGTGAACACTACAATATTTCTTAACTATATTTCAAAAACTTAAAAAGGTACTACTATTTTATTGGTATCACTAGAGATATTCTCCTTAGAAAGAACGCGGTGGGAGGGTGTTATATGTTGATCCAAATTCTACAAAGTAAAGGTCAACTTCTGATGAGCGGAGCGAGGCCCGTCGCCGGAGGCTTGGGCCGAGTGGAGCGGAGTCTGAAGTTGGCCCACTCCGTGCCCTAACAGGGACGCCTGTGGGGGGTGCGGGGGGGAGGGGGGGACTATCGTGGTTTCGTCAACAGATCTGTCATAGGGGTAGGTGTATGGTGGTTTGTGAAAGGGGGTGAACATGGCGGAGCAATCCGGGACGGTGGTAGCATGAGTTTACCCAGCTTCAGATCCCGCAACGGTGGCGAGACCCTACGTGCTGCTATAATTCACTATATGGCAACACGTGCTCGGTTACAATGATGAGGTTGGCTGTTTCGCTATGCGATTGGCCATAAGTCTAAGTTGTGTCTCAAGGGCTCCTCTACGCTGGCTTATAAAGGCGCCTGGCGTAGGCTACACGGTGGTACCGGAGCGGATACAACTTGGAGTCCTAGACTAAGTCCTATGCGTGTACTACAAGGCAATCCGCCATGGGCCTGTCTCCGGATCCGCCATAAGCTCCTGCGTCCAGTACCGCCATGGTCTCTCCAGCAACTGGGCCGCCCGGTAGGCAATCCGCCATACCACCCTGATGGGCCACCCTGGCTTGCTGGTTTAGGACTACGTCGTTGGTATACCCATTTGGTATATCCCCAACAGTAGCCCCCAGGGAACTTCAAGATCGCCATCTCCATCCGCCATGCCTCGTCTTTGGCGAAGTCTATCCGCCATAGCTCATCTTCTGTTCTGCGTCTGGATGGCGGTTTCTTGATGTTCCTCTTTTCTCCATCTATCAATCCACCGTAAATAGCGGATCAAGCGACGTAGTTTGAACCTAGCAAGATTTTCGGGATCCGTTGGATCATACCATAGAAATCTGCCGTAAATTTCAGCACGTAGTTCCTTCTAGGGCAAGATTCATAGCGCATGCACTGTTTTACTGAAGTTACTTTTTTACCCCCGGACACGTATCGCTGGATTAGGGTTTTCGCGATCAGGATGAGCGGTTGTGATGGCGGGCACGAATCTCGAGGTCCGGGGCCTATATATACCCCAGCCTCTCACCCTCGGCCGGTCACACCTCATTCACCCCCACGCTCTCTCTCTCTTCAGCGCCTCCACGAGAGCTTCGTCATCTCCGATGAGCCACCGCAGGATTTCCTTGCCGCCGGTGGCTTTTTCCACCGAAACAGTTCACCCAAGATCTTCACGCATTCTGTAGCGGGATCCAACCTTCGCTCGCCGCCATGAACCCCGGATGTCCTTCCCGCCACCCTTCCGAAGGTGAGGAGGAAGATTCCCCTCTGCAGCAATCAGCTCAGGGCGCGCATCCCTCAATGGCGGATTCATATCCGGAGGATATCACATCTGAGGCTGAGGAGGAGATGGCGGGAATGACCACAGAAGAGGCCATAGACAAAGAAGTGGATGGCGAAGCCGAAGAAGAAGAGCAAGATGACGGAGCTGAGGCCGAAGAAGAGCAGATTCCCCAGAACCTCCATGGGTACTGGGCAAAATGCCATGTCAAGGACGCTCATGTCCAAGCTTTGGAGAACGAGGGCACCGTGGCTCCCCAGGCAGAGTCCCACTGGCGGACTGACTTCAAAGCCCCGGTGCCAGCCCCTAACTCCACCGAAATTGTGATGCTCAAATCTCACGTGGAGAGGGGTCTCAGCATGCCGCCATCTTCTTTCTTCACAAATCTTCTGAAGTTCTATGGGCTGTAGCTCCACCATATAGCCCCAAACAGCTTGGTGTCTGTAGCGGGCTACGCAGCCTTGTGCGAAGGATTCCTTGGAATTTGTCCTAGGGTAGACCTCTTCCAGCTCTTCTTCTCTGTGCGGGCCAATTACGAGGATGACGGATTCCTTCAAACCTGTGAAACAATATGCTTTCTTCCACGGAGATCAAAAGAATATCCCTTCATCACACCTCTGGATTCTGCCATAGGATGGAGAGGGTCCTGGTTCTACATGGCGGACAAGCCTGCGCCATCTCAAGCACACGACCTTCCTTCCTTTGAGAACATAACAGCTCAGCCCCACGACTCCTGGAAGCCTGTCAACGACGAAACCGCCACCCCTTACGTCAAGCTCCTGGCACGGCGGATTGCCAAGCTATCCAAAGATGGTCTGAAAGGAATCGATACCATCAACTATTGGATATCTTGGCGGATCCAGCCTCTACAACACCGCGATAGCCTGATGCACGAGTATACTGGTGCAAATGATGGCATGCGTTATTCAGACAAGGAGCTAGACCCTAAGGTGGTTGAGAAGCGCATTCGCTCTCTTATGAAATCTCCCAGGAAAAAGCCTTTGAAATTTGGCATGGCAATGTTTGAGAATGGCAGCTGCCCTCCGGTAAGTTATTTTTCCGCCATAGTACTTCATGATACCTTTGCATTTCACGAGAACTGATGTCTTTATTTATCAGCTCAAATCGCTTGGCCCTGTGGACTTTGCTCATCCCCTTCACCGCTCCAACTCCAAGCCCACCGCTGCTGAGGAAGTAGTTCACTCCAGCGGAAACAAGGAGGAGACGGCGGGGGACGTAGATGACACAACCCACACGACTAAGGCGAAAGTGGTCACCAAGAAGCAGGGCAGTAGCGCGAAACCTCATGGTGGTGGCGGGAAATCTACTGATTCCCGCCGTTTCGAAGCTCAACGCAGGGCGGATCTAGAAACGCCATCCGAGAATACCGCTACCATCAACCGGCCAAAGTCAAGGTAACCCTCTATTATTTCTTCATTATTGTTTGAGTGTTTTGCTAATCCCCTTTTGCTTTAGAAGGAAGAAGCCTGTCGTCAAGGAACTGCCATCCAAGCGAACCAAGCCCTCCCCTGCCGCTATCCCATAGACCCCTGATGCACCGATTCCCTCCCCTACTCGTAACGATATTGATATGGAGGATGATGGTGCTCAGTTTGGCCCGATGCCAGAAGCCAACCCAACGACTGAAGCTACGGCTAATGATGTCATCCAAAGTGAAAAGGCTTCTGACTCGTTCCAAGGTCAGATGGCGGATGCTTCGGCGGGGGCAGTTTGTTTTGGAGGCAAAAGCAACTTGAGATTGTCAACCTTATCACCAGCCAAGAAGATGCCAGCAATCAGCTATCCAGCGGTATTGCCGCTTTTGTAGAGAAGACAACAACCATGAAAAAGGTACGTACTCCCAGTAGCCCCCGAGCGCCATGGCGGATTTTCATAGATGATCCGCTATGAAGCTCTAAGAGAAACTACTTTAAACTTTTGCATAGTATAGCCCCCGAGCGCTGTCATATTATACAGTGCTCTGTAGATAACTTAAATTTTGCACTGAGTAGCCCCCGAGCGTTATGGCGGATAACTATCCGGCATAAAGCTCTTAAGAAGACTAAAAAATCAGTATGAGTAGCCCCCGAGCGTTATGGTGGATGGCTATCTGGCATAAAGCTCTAAGAGTGACTAAAAAATCATCGTGAGTAGCCCTCGAGCGTTATGGCGGATGGCTATCCGGCATAAAGCTCTAAGAGTGACTAACACTTCATATCGTTTTGCCAGAATTACAAGAAAGTTATGGAGGACCTGGTCCAGGTCGTCAGCTCGCAGGAAAAGGAGCTGGCGGAAAAAAGCACTCTTGTGGCGGATTTGCAGCGGCAGCTCGGGAACAACGGTAGTTTTCTTTTGTCTTGGACAAGTTTAAGTACCTTTATGCTATCCGATCAATACTGTGCTTATACTTCCACCATGCAGATGCTGCCAAGCTTAAGTCCACACTTGAGGGGGTGGAAAAGGGCCACACTATTGCAATGGAGGGGCTGCAGCAGCAGCTCCAAAAATCATTGGCCTCGAATACCCTCCTCGAAGAGCAGCTGAAGGACCAGGAACGCCAGAACCTGAAGAAGGACAAGGAGATAGAGGATCTCTGCAAAGCCACCATCGAATTTGAAAAGCGGCACGATGGCTTTAACGAGGTCCTCAATCACTTCCAGGAGACCCTGCTAGGTATCAATGGTTTTCCATACTGTAAAGTTTGCAATATTGTACTATGCCGAATGTGATGCCTTTTCTGTTTCCGCTATGCAGCGACCTTGGAGCAAGGCGAGGTGGATTCCGCCGCAGGCTTGCGCATGGCCACTGACGCAGCGAAGAAGGAGCTGGATGGCCTTCTCAACGCTAGACGTCAGGCGTGCGGAAGTCTACAGATAGCGGGCTTCACTAGCCTCTCCGCCATAGGGCTCACCAAGAAGCTGCTGCTCGTGCCGGGTCTAGTGGCGGACTGGAAGCAGTCTTCCACTCGGGGTGGTGCCAGAACTGCCTTAACTTTGGCGAAGGCCCACTACCCCGAGCTGGACCTGGACTTGATCACCTCCGGCATCCCAGAGAGTGGCGAGGATGGAGCGCCGGTGGACGAGGCCGCCATCCGGCAGAGTGTGCTGGGATACGATCAGCTGTGCACCCTGGGCACCCAGCTGAACGTATACTACGAGGCATACGATCTGCCGGAGTCTCTGAGCCAAGCTTCGGCGTCGGTCTCTACAGCCACCGCTGGCGCTGATGGTGGTGATGAAGTGTCCTCTGGAGTTCCGCCAGCCATTTAAGTTATACCCTGCAATGTGGCAGGAGAAAAAACAATTGCATCAATTCGGCCCCTGAGTGGGTCTGTAAGTTAAACTTATTAAATTGCGTGTATGCTCCGCACTGTGCCTGATCTGCTTGTGGCGGATCAGTGAATGCTTTTGAACTTGTGGCACAGTTTTATTAAGTGGTTTTATGTGCGAAAAAACTGCCAGGCCTATTTTTATACAACTTGCAGTTGTTTGACATGCTCAAAAAACAACACTTTGAAATTTTTTCACGCGTAGGATTATGCGATCCGCCATCCGGCTCTTTGTGCTTGACTTTTCATGAGATGGCGAAATCTTCGCACGAACAATCCGCTAGGACGACGATACTTAATAGCAACCGTCCAAAACCCTTAGCAAATAGCGGCTTAGACCGTCAAAAAGTCACTTCTCAGGAATCCACACAAAGAACATCAGATGGAGATCAAAACATAAATATGCTACACAGACCATTATGGCAGATTTAAAAAGACGCAAGTGCAAAGCACAATTGTGCAAAGGTTCCATACGATCTAAATGAACAATAAAGGAGGTAAAAGACTCAGAAAAAATTAAGAGTAAACCAAATGCTTTATTTCATTGATCATATAGAGGTGCATATTACATAGCTAGATAAGTGCTAAGTGTAGAAAGGACGTAGCTGTGCGATGTTCCATGGACGATCTGTTTCGTCGTAGATATCATCAGGGTCTCTTTGTTTGCGCTTCTTACTGGGTCGCTTATCTAGTTCACGAATATCAACGAGATAGTAGGAACCATTCAGTAGAGCTTTGCTGATGACGAAGGGTCCTTTCCAAGGCGGGGATAGTTTGTGGGGCTTTTGCTGTTTGAGGCGTAGCACCAGGTCCCCCTCTTTAAACGAGCGTTTGCGAACTCGCCGGCTGTGATAACGGCGGAGATTCTGCTGGTAGATGGCGGATCTCTGGGCTGCTAGGTCTCGTTCTTCCTCCAGCAGGTCCACGGATAGTTGTCTGGACGCTTCTGCATCTTCCTCCTCGTAGGCCTCGACTCTCGGAGAATCATACTGGACATCACTTGGCAAGATTGCCTCGGATCCATAGACTAAGAAGAAAGGGGTGAGGCCAGTTGATCTGTTTGGCGTGGTCCATAGACTCCATAGCACAGATGGCAACTCTTCTGCCCAGGCTCCAGCTGCTCTGTGTAGCGGTGCTTCTAGGCGTGGCTTGATCCCTGACATGACTAGTCCGTTGGTCCGCTCAACTTGGCAATTGGATTGTGGATGTGCCACAGATGCCAGGTCAAGGCGGATTCCATTGTGATGGCAGTACTCTTCAACTTCTCCCTGAGACAAGTTAGTGCCATTATCGGTGATGATGCTATGTGGGATGCCGAATCTGACCACAATGTCCTTGACGAATTTTAGGGCGGTTTTGCCATAAAGTTTTCTGATGGGCTTAGCTTCCACCCACTTCATGAATTTGTCTACCGCTACTAGGAGGTGCGTAAATCCCGAAGGTGCTGTTTTTAGCGGACCCACCATGTCCAGCCCCCAGACCGCAAAAGGCCAGGTTATAGGGATCGTATGCAGCGCTGTGGCGGGCATGTGGGTTTGCTTGGAGTACATCTGGCAACCTTGGCAGACCTCCACGATACGGTCTGCATCTGCCTTGGCTGTTGGCCAGTAAAATCCATGGTGGAATGCCTTGGCTACTAGGGATCTGGCGGTGGCATGATGCCCACATTCGCCTTCGTGGATTTCCCTTAGTATTTTGATTCTGTCCACTTGGGATATGCACTTCATGAAGACTCCCGAGGTGCTTCGCTTGTAGAGCTGGCCATCTATGATGGTGTACACTCTTGCTCTACGCTTGATTTGTCTCTTTTGGACTTCGTCTTCGGGTAGCTTCTTGTTCGTCAGATACTCCAGGTAGGGCTCTGCCCATGGTGGATTGCTGGGCAAAACTGCTATAACGGGGGAGCTTGCTAGTTCCGGATTTTCTGGATCTACCATCTTGACTGATGGTATGTGCAGATGCTCGAGGAATACGCCTGGCGGGACTGCCTTGCGGCTAGACCCCAGCTTGGATAAGGTATCGGCCGCCATGTTATCTTCTCATCGTACATGCTTTATGTCGTAGCCGAGGAAACTTTTGGCCATCTCATCCACTTCGTCTCTGTAAGCCGCCATAACTTTGTTCCAAGCTTTGTATGTGCCAGCCACCTGCTGAGCGACAAGGTCAGAATCTCCACAACACATAATGTGTTGTACGCCGATCTCCTTTACGATGCGTAGCCCGTGTAGTAGCGCTTCATACTCGGCGATGTTGTTGGTGGTGGGGAAGTGGATCTAGAGAACGTAGCTGAGCTCGTCTCCCTTGGGAGATTTGAGTGTCACTCTAGCCCCCGAGCCGTGTAGCAGCTTTGAACCATCAAAGTGCATCACCCAATGCTCTGGTTCTGGGACGGGCGTAGTCTCCTGTGCTTCCTTCCAATCCGCCATGAATTCCGCCAGGGCCTGAGACTTGATGGCGGTGCGAGGCTTGTAGTCGATGTCGAAGGAGGCCAATTCAATGCCCCACTTTGCAACTTGTCCTGTTGCATCGCTGTTGTTGATGATGTCCTTCAGTGGAGCCTTGCTCACCACTGTGATCTTATGGTCATAGAAGTAATGCCTTAACTTACGAGAAGCTAGGAAAACTCCATATGCCAACTTTTGGTAGTGAGGGTAGCGCTGCTTGGATTCCGTCAGGACCTTGCTGACATAGTAGACTGGTCGCTGTATGCCGTACTCCTGTGCTTCTTCCTTTCATTCTACCATGATGACGATGCTGGCGACCCTGTTGGTTGCTGATACGTCTCCAACGTATCTATAATTTTTGATGCTCCATGCTTGTTTTTACACCATTTGCATATTGTTTCGTTACACTTCGTGGCACTTTTATGCATTTTCCGGAACTAACCTATTAACAAGTTGCCACAGTGCCAGTTTCCTGTTTTCTGCTGTTTTTGTGTTTCAGAAGTGATACACAGGAAATATTCTCGGAATTGGACGAAACAAGTTCCTGAAGTCCTATTTACCTGGAAGCTTCCAGAGATCCGAAGAAGTGTCGGAGGGGGGCCACCAGGGCCCCACACATAGGGCTGGCACTGGCCAAGCCCCTGGCCGCGCCACCCATGTGTGAGAGCCCCTGGCTCCACCTCTGACATCGCCCCTTCGCCTATAAAGACCCCTCGACGGAAAAAACCTAAGTACCCGATCAGATTTCCAGAACACATCGCGATCCACCGCCACCGTCGACCCGAAGATCGGGAGGGTCCAGAAGCTCTTCCCGGCACCCTGCCGGAGAGGGGAATCGCCATCGGAGGTCTTCTTCATCGCCATGCTTGCCTCCGGAGCGATGAGTGAGTAGTCTACCTTGGACTATGGGTCCATAGCAGTAGCTAGATGGTTGTCTTCTCCATGTTTAGATCTCATGAGCTGCCCTACATGATTGAGATCACCGTTATGTAATTCTATGATGTTGGTTTGTTGGGATCCGATGAATATTGGTGTTTATGATTAAGTTGCTGTACTGAATTATATCTTTTGTTATCTCTATGTTGTTTATGATCTTGCATGCTCTCCGTTGTTAGTAGCTATCTTGGCCGAGTAGTTGCTAGTGACTCCAAGAGGGGGTATTTATGCTCGATAGTGGGTTCATGTCTCTATTTCACCTGGGGGAGTGACAGAAACCTCTAAGGTGGTAGATGTGCTGTTGCTACTAGGGAGAAAACAACATTCATATGCTCAAGGGCATATGCTTTGTTTACATTACACACTTTGCTTAATGCAATTATCTGTTGTTCGCAACTTAATACTACTGGGGTGTTCGGATTGATATCCCCGGGAGTGGATTATTAGTCATAGATGCAGTTGGATGGCGGTCTATGTATTTTGTTGTAATGCCCAGAGTAAATCTCATAGTGATCTTCTTGACATATCACGTTATCTTTATTCTATCAATTGCCCAACTGTAATTTGTTTACCCAGCATGTTATTTTATCTATGGAGAGACACCACTAGTGAACTGTGGACCCCGGTCCTATTTTAATCATATTGCTATCACCTGTTTACTTTCTCGTACTATTTACTTTACTCGCATACTATATTGTTTTCCACTCGATACGCTCATAATCTTTGTTTCAAGCAAACCGGTGAGATTAACAACCTCATCGCATGTTGGGAACAAAGTACTTGGTTGTGTGTGTGCAGGTTTCATATCACCTTCAGTCGTCGCCGTCTCTCCTCTCCTGATCGATAAACCTTGGTATCTTAACTGAGGGAAAACTAGCCGCTACACTCATCATACCTTCCTCTTGGGGTTCCCAATGGGCTGGTCATTCACCACGCACAAGGACTTACTGCTCCCACGTCAACTACACGCTACCATCTTTTCTGGCGCCATCACCAAGTAGCAGCTTCTTTTCTGGCGCCGTTGCCGGGGAGGAAGAGAAGACTTCTGCGAGGGGAGTTTTTCGCACACACATCCTTTACTTTGTTATTGTTTTGCTTTACTTTATTTATTTTACCTGCATTGCTTTTTATCAAAAACCCAAAAAAAATTAGAATCCTTGGTAGTTGTTATTTCTTTACTTTAGTTTATCATGTTGTTCCCTAAGTTCGTTCTGGAGGACCTCTCAGTAGGTAGTGGTTCAATTATTGGCAAAAGTAACATTGAGGAGTTCTTTAATCACATTAGTATGCATAAGGAAGTTGAGGAAAAGTCTTTGGTTGAGTTAGCTCCTAGTTATGAAGTTGCTTCTGCTCATTTAGTTCACATGTTAGAAGCTAGGTTTGCTAGTCTTAATCCTTCTATGCAATACATGTTCCTTAAGCTTCATGAAATTGAGGATCCTGAAAAGAAAGCTTTTATTTTAGAAACCTTGCGCACAGAATTTAGAGATGTTGTAATTGAGGCTAGGAAAGTTTTTAAGAAGTTTAATAAGCTTGGCTCACCTGTTAAGGTAGTTGGTACGCCCAATGAAGATTCTAGAATGCCAATACCTTGTAAACTGGTAGGAACTCATGATGCCTTGGAAACTAATTTTAGTTGGATTTGTCCTGAAAATCTTTTTGATGAAAATAGTGCACCAAGGCGTGACTACAAGGGGTACTCAAAACCTCAATTGGATAGTATTCATTTCTTTGTTCCCATGGATCCTAATGCTTCATCACTTGATATTACTTGATTCGCAATTTTCTGCGCCTAGCTCAAAGGCGTTAAAGAAAAGCACTCTTGGGAGATAACCCAATGTTTTCTTTTTAGTACTTTTTCTTTTATTTGAGTCTTGGAAGTCATTACTACTGTAATGACCGCTCCTTATCCTTTTTATTTCGTTTTTGTGCCAAGAGAAGCCTCTAATTTGAGCGAGGTAAAGATTTGGGGATGTTGCTGTCCTGAAACTGTTTTCGGTGCTGCACCGTAAAAATTCGTATAAATTATCTATTTATCTTTTGGACCTGCGATTTCTTGTGCATATGCCCCAGGTTATATCCAAACTTTTGTTAGTTGAACACTTTTTGATTTGAGCAACAGAAAATCCCTCAAAAATTCGTCCTTTGTCAGCTGTTCAGTTTTGACAGATTTCTGCGAATATTTGTGTTTGCCACTTTATCGCTTTCTTTGGAGTTCTTTTTGATCATGGAACTCTTGTGGAAGTTGCTACAGTAGTATTTACTTTATATGTGGTGGTTTTGAGTTGAAACCTGAAGTTAAAAGAGGGTTGAATATATTTTATGCTTACACTAATGTTGCTAATAGAATTGTGTTTAGTTTTGTATGAAGGAAGTTTTCAAGTGTAGGGATTGGAGAATGATGAGATGAGTTGAAGAATGGACAAAAGCTCAAGCTTGAGGATGCCCATGCATCACCCCAAGAAATATCCAAGAAGTACAAGCGTCAAAGCTTGGGGATGCCCCCGAGGCACCCCTTCTTCATCGGCAAAAATCAGGTCACCTTTCAAAACACTATATTTTTATTGCTTCATGCACTATGTGTTTTTCTTGGAGCGTCAGTTGTTTTAGTTTTCTTAGTTTGTTTAGTTTGTTTGTTTGCTGCAATAAATGGTTGGACCCCAACAAATTTCCTTTGGAGGAGATGTACTCGTTTTCATTTGCAAAGAATGCTCTAGTTTTCACTCTTATTAAAATCGAGCATTCTTCTTTTTCTGCTGCTGCTTTTGGTTTTCGTTTTCGCCTTGATTTGCGTTCAGATCTTGTCATATCTTTTCATCAAGGTGTATTTTTGCCTCTGATCTTTATTGGTTTTCATCAAAAGAGGTGTTTATAAAAATTTCAAATGGTGTTGGAAAAGAGAAAAAGCTTTGTGCAAAATAGTGGTACAAGAAGGAGCTTGTGTAGACTGCGGCTTAGGCTTTTTCATGTCATGCTTGATGTCTTTTTGATAGTATGCTTAGTTGTTTTGCTGTAGCATGACTTGTCTCAAATAACTGAGATTGCTTAATGAGCCTTTGAAAAAAACATGCGTTGTTATTGTATGGAAGCATTATTTTAGTTTTCTCCTTGATGCTTTATTTGGGTTGACTTGGCGCATGCTCACACATGTTAGACTCTTACAAAGTCGCCAATAGCCTTCATGATCATTTAGTTTTTGACTTTTGATGCCATCTTATGCTTCTTTTAATGTCGCTTTGTCGCTTTGCATGATTATGGCCATTATTGCTCTCTTAGTTGGTCGCTCCCAGTCTTTTGCTAGCCCTCGCCTTGTACTGAGTATGAGCTCTACTCGTGCATCCAACTCCTAAAAGCCAAGTTTGCCATCGTGTCCACTATAAATTCCTATGCATGGTATTTGTAAGCCATTCCAAGTAAAATTTGCATGATGCTACCTTTCAAAAAACCTTCAAAATACTTCTCGATTTGTGACAATGTTTTTAGCTCATGAGGACGTAGTGGTCGGATTTGCTATCTTCCATATTGTCTTATTCCAAAAAGAAAAAAAAGGGAAAAAAAGAAAGAAAAACGGCACTCCTCCAAAGAATGTGAATGTTGGTGGGCACCCGATAGAATCGGTTAGCCATGGTATGAGAAAGGAAAAAGGTGGGGAGGAGTGCCAAGCTTTATAAAAGAGCACAAAAGTGCCAATCTCTCTCTCAGAAACTTGCTTCATTTTTGTATGGAAGATAGTAAGAACCCCATTGCCAGTCGTTGACAAAGACAACCACCTCTCAAAAACCAAGTTTTATCTCTCTGTTTTACAAATGAAAAGCTCTAGCACATGTTTAATCACTGCTTCCCTCTGCGAAGGGCCTTTCTTCTACTTTTATGTTGAGTCACCACCTTCTTTCTTTATGCACCATTAAGAGAGCATAGTTGTCATTCTTAGTGTGATATGCATTGCCCCAAAGTTCATTGATTGACTCATATTGTTGGTTTCACTTGTTCTTAAATTATTTGTATCTAGTCGCCCTCTTAAACTTGAAGGTGTCCTATGCATTTATGTTTTGCTCTCTTTGAAGGACAAGCTGAAAACCATTTGTATGTTTTTCCTTATGATTTGAACACACGTTTGACTTTCATTGTTTCATTATCATGATCTTTTGTTTGTGTTCATTTGCATGTTTACAACATGGTTGCTAAGTTCTTATTGTCATGATTATATCTTCATGCCCATGTTTTAAGTTCTATTGATCCCAGCTCACAATTGCTTACATATATGATCAAGATTGTGTAGGTGCATGTCACCTCAAAAATTATTCTTTGTTATCACTGACCTACTCGAGGACGAGCAGGACTTAAGCTTGGGGATGCTTGATACGTCTCCAACGTATCTATAATTTTTGATGCTCTATGCTTGTTTTTACAACATTTGCATATTGTTTCGTTACACTTCGTGGCACTTTTATGCATTTTCCGGAACTAACCTATTAACAAGTTGCCACAGTGCCAGTTTCCTGTTTTCTGCTGTTTTTGTGTTTCAGAAGTGATACACAGGAAATATTCTCGGAATTGGACGAAACAAGTTCCTGAAGTCCTATTTTACTTGGAAGCTTCCAGAGATCCGAAGAAGTGTCGGAGGGGGGCCACCAGGGCCCCACACATAGGGCTGGCGCGGCCAGGCCCCTGGCCGCGCCACCCATGTGTGAGAGCCCCTGGCTCCACCTCTGACATCGCCCCTTCGCCTATAAAGACCTCCCGACGGAAAAAACCTAAGTACCCGATCAGATTTCCAGAACACATCGTGATCCGCCGCCACCGTCGACCCGAAGATCGGGAGGGTCCAGAAGCTCTTCCCGGCACCCTGCCGGAGAGGGGAATCGCCACCGGAGGTCTTCTTCATCGCCATGCTTGCCTCCGGAGCGATGAGTGAGTAGTCTACCTTGGACTATGGGTCCATAGCAGTAGCTAGATGGTTGTCTTCTCCACCATGTGCTTCATGTTTAGATCTCATGAGCTGCCCTACATGATTGAGATCACCGTTATGTAATTCTATGATGTTGGTTTGTTGGGATCCGATGAATATTGGTGTTTATGATTAAGTTGCTGTACTGAATTATATCTTTTGTTATCTCTATGTTGTTTATGATCTTGCATGCTCTCCATTGTTAGTAGCTATCTTGGCCGAGTAGTTGCTAGTGACTCCAAGAGGGGGTATTTATGCTCGATAGTGGGTTCATGTCTCTATTTCACCTGGGGGAGTGACAGAAACCTCTAAGGTGGTAGATGTGCTGTTGCTACTAGGGAGAAAACAACATTCATATGCTCAAGGGCATATGCTTTGTTTACATTACACACTTTGCTTAATGCAATTGTCTGTTGTTCGCAACTTAATACTACTGGGGTGTTCGGATTGATATCCCCGGGAGTGGATTATTAGTCATAGATGCAGTTGGATGGCGGTCTATGTATTTTGTTGTAATGCCCAGAGTAAATCTCATAGTGATCTTCTTGACATATCACGTTATCTTTATTCTATCAATTGCCCAACTGTAATTTGTTTACCCAGCATGTTATTTTATCTATGGAGAGACACCACTAGTGAACTATGGACCCCGGTCCTATTTTAATCATATTGCTATCACCTGTTTACTTTCTCGTACTGTTTACTTTACTCGCATACTATATTGTTTTCCACTCGATACGCTCATAATCTTTGTTTCAAGCAAACCTGTGAGATTGACAACCTCATCGCAAGTTGGAACAAAGTACTTGGTTGTGTGTGTGCAGGTTCCATATCACCTTCAGTCGTCGCCATCTCTCCTCTCCTGATCGATAAACCTTGGTATCTTAACTGAGGGAAAACTAGCCGCTACACTCATCATACCTTCCTCTTGGGGTTCCCAACGGGCTGGTCATTCACCACGCACAAGGACTTACTGCTCCCACGTCAACTACACGCCACCATCTTTTCTGGCGCCATCACCGAGTAGCAGTTGCCGCCATGTATAGTAATATGGGTTCCTGGTCTTCGGGAGCTGCTAGGACTGGTGCAGTTGATAACACTCTCTTCAGATCCTTAAGCGCAGCGTTTGCTTCGTCGGTCCAGACGAATTCGTCTGATTTCTTCATCAGCTTGTAGAGTGGCAAAGCCTTCTCGCCAAGACGACTGATGAATCTGCTCACTACTGCCACGCAGCCTGTGAGTCGCTGTACGTCCTTTAAGTTATTAGGCTGGGAGATGTCGAGGATTGCCTTGATCTTCTCTGGGTTGACCTCAATTCCGCGGTGGGAGACGATGAATCCCAGGAGTTGTCCAGCTAGTACCCCGAAGACGCACTTCGTGGGGTTGAGCATCATGTTGTACTTCCTTAGGTTGTCGAAGGTCTCTTGCAAATCCGCTTTAAGGCCATCTTGCTTCTTGGACATGGCGGCGATGTCGTCCACATATGCATGGATGTTACGTCCGATTTGATCCGCTAAGCACTTCTGCATGGTGCGCTGGTATGTTGCTCCTGCGTTTTTCAGACCGAACGGCATTGTCACATAGCAATATGTGCCATAAGGTGTTACGAATGACGTAGCAAGCTGATCGGACTCCTTCATCTTGATCTGGTGGTATCCTGAGTAGGCATCTAAGAAACATAGCAACTCTGATCCCGCCGTCGAGTCAATAACTTGGTCAATGCGAGGCAAGGGAAAAGGATCTTTTGGACACGCTTTGTTCAGGCCAGTGTAATCTACACACATGCGCAGAACCTTTGTGTTTTTTTGTTAGGAACTAACACAGGATTTGCCACCCACTTCGTATGGATCACTTCTTTGATGAAGCCTGCTTTCAGTAGCTTAGAAATTTCCTTTGCTATCGCGCTGTGTTTTTCATCTCCGAAGCATCTCATGGCTTCGTATGGATTATCTGTAGGGCGTGCTCGGCAAGTTCCCTAGGTACACCTGTCATGTCAGATGGCTGCCATGCGAAGATGTCCCGGTTCTCACGGAGGAACTCAACGAGCGCGCTTTCCTATTTGGGGGACAGATTTGTCCCAATGGAGGTGGTCTTGGCGGCATCGCCAGCGACAAGTTCCACCTGTTTTGTATCAACTGTAGGCTTGAAGGTGGGTGGGGAGGTGGAAACTTCTTGCTTGGATGTTGGCATCTCCACAGGATCTGTGGCGGCGTGGATTTCTTTGAACTCCTCGCCAAAGAACACTGCTTTCGCGAAAGCGGCTTCTCCATCCTCGCACTCTTTTGCCTTTCTGAAGCTGCCATAAATGGTGATTATGCCATTCGGTCCTGGCATCTTTAGCTGGTTATAGATGTAGCATGGCCTGGCATGGAAACTGTGGAAGGCGGGGCGGCCGAAGATCACGTGGTATGTACTTTTGAACGGGACCACCTCAAAGGTTATGGGCTCTTCTCTATAATTTTCTTCACTACCAAAGGCTACCTTGAGGGTAATGGACCCGAGGGACTTAGCTTGGTGGCCAGGAACTACTCCATAAAAAGTGATAGCACTATAGCGGAGTTGGGTCTTGGTAAGGCCAAGTTTTGTCAGTGTCTCCACGTACATGATGTTCAGGCTGCTGCCGCCATCCATTAAACACTTGGAGAACTCGTAGCCTTGTATCACAGGGCATACAACCATGGCGTAATATCCATCCGGGATGTGCTCTGGATAATCATCGCGGCTCTAGTGCACCGGTACTTTGGACCATCAAACGTACTGGCGGACTTTTGGCACGGTGGCATTGAGGGAGCGCATAGCAGCTCGCTGTGCCTTAGCCGTGGGAGGTCTAAGGAACGTATGAAAGGCTCCCTTTTTGTTGGTGTTTTTGAATGGGTTGCTCGTGCTAGCCCCACCCTCTTCCTTTTCAGCGGGTTTGGGTGCAGGGTCTTCATCCATATCACTGCCATCCTTGGATTCCTTGTCCTTGTCCGCTTTTCCTTTGCCACGAGGCCGTTGTTGCCGGTTGCGCTTGTAGCCAGCTTCTTGATCCGCCTTGATGTTGTTGACAAACTTGCAGTTCCGGTTGGTATGATTGCACTTCCCTGAGGCGTCTCGATGGGCAAAGCATGGCATATCGCGGTACTCATCGTAGGACACGGGGGCAGATGGCGCCGAAGCGGGAGCTGTAGAGCTCCGCGGCTGGCCACTGCTAGTACCGCGTGAAGGCAATATGCCCGAGAGGCAATAATAAAGTGGTTATTATCATATTCCATGTTTATGATAAATGTTTATTTCTCATGCTAGAATTGTATTAATCGAAAACATTAATACATGTGTGTTTAATAAACTAAAAAGGTTCCTAGTAAAGCCTCTCTTTTATACTAGCTCGTTGATTAACCAATGATCAAGGTTTCCTGATCATGAACATTGGATGTTGTTAATAATAGGGTCATATCATTAGAAGAATGATGTGATGAACACTCACACCCATAGTACGAATAGCAATATGATCAAGTCATCAAGTTCATTGCTATATCAAACTCATACGAAATAGTTCTAATCCTTAGACCATGAGATCATGTTAATCACTGATACCGGAAGAGTGCTTTGATGATATCAAATGTCACCCCGTTACAGGGTGATTATAAAGGTTGATTTGGGTATTCTGAAAGTATTAGTTGAGGCTCATGGATCAAGAGTGGGATTTGTCCATCCGGATGACGGAAAGATATTCTCTGGGCCCTTCTCGGTGATATTGCATTGGAATCGCTTGCAAGCATGTGACTAGGTCACGGGAATGCATTATCACGGAATGAGTAAAGAGACTTATCGGGAACGAGATTGAACTAGGTATGGTTGATACCAAATGATCACATCTCGGACAAGTAATAATATCACGAGACAAAAGGAATTAACTATGTTCGTTATTGGTTCACACGATCACTAGTTCATCATTGAGTAAGTGGGAGTCATCATGGATTTCCAGATCCCGCTGATGATTATTGATCGGAGAGGAGTCTCGATCATGTCCACGTTATTCACGAACCGTAGGGTGACACACTTAATGTTTATCATCGTTTTTGAGTGGATACGATACTCCTGATCGAATTACAGGACATCATGAGGGTTATTTCAGAAAAGCACCGAAACTGTTTTGGGATATCGAAATAACTCAAGGGTGTATTTGTTAATGTTTGTTAATTGAATGAATTAACAAATATTAAAGAAATAAAAATGTTTTATTAAATTAATAAGTGTGAATTTTAATTAGCATGAATGTCATGCAAAATTAAAATGGGGGTTACCTCATGTTGATGAGGGGGTTACCACCATGAAGGGAATGAAGGGGGGGTTACCACCATGATGAGGAGGAGGACCTCCTCCTAGGGGCCGGCGCACCCCCTTGGGGGGCTGCCCCTCCTCCCCTATAAAATCCCCCCTCTCCTCCAAGTTTCACACACCATTGGTTCTTCCTCTCTCCCGCAAAGTTGCTGCCCCAAAATCCATCTTGGCTTAGCGATGCTCTGCCGGATTGTTAGTTCGAGTTTCACACACTTGGAGAAGTGTGTGTTGGAGTGTCCGGTGGATCCCTTCTTCCGCTGCCCCGCTGGACCAAGGGCGTGGAGGAGTCAACGACGAGCCGTACGTGTGACCGAGCACGGGGACGCTGCCGGTTGTGGCGCTGTGTACACGATCTCGTGATCATCAAGTGAACCACTACGTTGACTACATCAAGTGAACAACTACGTCGACTACGTGCGTCTTCCTCAACTCTCCATCGGCAACGTTTGTGCGGGAACGTAATCCCCGCTACCGGTCTTCGAGGGTTAGTCTCCGTTGCTACCATCTCGTAGATGTTCTTGGCTAGTTTATGTGTTCATGCGTAGGAATTTTTTTGTTTTCTATGCTACAAACCCATCAGTGGTATCAGAGCCATCTCTATGCATAGTTGGTATGTACGGTTAGAGCACATGTGGATGTGGGCGTTGATGATCATGTTATTGCAATTTATTTTGTATTTTGGATCATAGTGGCATAGTGGGATTGAAGCTGCCCGAGACTAACCTTACGTGACCGCGTTCACGAGACTTGTCCCACACTTGACATGCTTCGGCATATGTGGCTTTGCAGGTGCACGTTTCTCCCACTATAATTATGATCTATTTTACAAAGAGTTATTAATAATATTTTATCACCATTGTGGTTACATGTTCGTAGGTAAGAACAGTTCTTCCTAGAAAGCCCCAAACCACGTAAAATATGCAAAATAAATTAGAAACGTCTAACTTGTTTTTGCGGGGCATGTGATGTGATATGGTTGTCTTTACATTTAAATGGCCTGCGTGCCGAAAATATATATCCAAGTGATATATTGTAATGGAGAAAGACAACCAAGGTGGCACGCCATGGACCTTGCAGCTACGTCGGTGGAATGATGGAGATCATGCCATGACGCACAAGATGGAGATCGAATGCGGTAGAATGATGGAGATCATACCATGGCACACAAGATGGAGATCGAATACGTGAAGGACCATATCATATCATATTATATATGCATGTGATGTTTTTATGCATCTTATTCTGCTTAGATTTGATCGCGCGGTAGCATTATAAGATGATCCCTCTCACATAAATATCAAGATAAAAATATGTTCTTCCATAGCATGCACCGTCAAGAAAGTTCGTCGTTTTGAGACACCACGTGATGATCAGGTGTGACAGACTCTACGTTCACATACGACGGGTGTAAGACAGTTTTACACACGCAAGTGCTATGGTTCTACTTGGCGAGCCTAGCATGTACAGACATGGCCTCGAAACACGAACCGAAAGGTTAAGCATGAGTCATATGGTTGATATGATGAACATGGTGATGTTTGCCTTTGAAACTATGCCGTTGCACGTGATGATCGATTGCGGTATAGTGAATTTGGTTCGTGTAATCACTTAAGAAAACTAAGAGGGATGTTGTTTTAAGTAGGAGTTCACTTATTAATTTTGAATTATAGAACTCAATTTATCATGAACTAAATCAAAGTGAATTTGCATAGTTTGTTGTAGTCATTGGCATCCGTTTACTTCCTTGCGATTAGCTATAATTGAGATAATAGAACTATAGAATTCTGGATGTTAACTTTACGAATTGGTATCGTATTGTTTGAATGTCAATCTAAAGTTTAAAGTCCTATTACAAAATTTTAGCAAACCTTGGTTACTCGATAAAATTTAATAAGTAGTATTAAATCAAGAGTAACAATTCCAGTGTTAGTATCTAAGTATCACATTTGCCTCCACAATTCTTGATATTCAAAAGTTGTTTTTAGTATCAAGGTTGTCTAGGAGCTGAAAGAATTATTTCATAAACTATCATATGTGGAAGATATTTTGATATCTGAAATAATGTTTGGTTGCAATGTGATAGAGTATAATTTAGTAAGACACATGATCTCGTATTGTATAAGAATTTGTAAAGATTAGAGATGCTAGGCGTCCAGATCTCCTAAAAAGGTTTTGGGAACTAACATTATACTCAAAATTCGTCCTCGTGAGCTATAGTAGCTTGATCATGAAAGTTGTCATGATAGGATGAATTAGAAGATGTAGGTAAAATGTTTAGTACACTAAAAGATTACTAAAGAATGGAATTTGGAAGAACGCCAAATATTTGATAATGGTGATCTACTTCAAAGTGCGAGTCCAAGGGTATTAGTATTTGACTAATCATGCCTTGAACTATGTGCCATGTGTATGGCGCCACTATTGATGTTGATAGATTCTTCTAGATGAAAAAGAATTGCTGAAAGAGAATCCAAAATTTATTCTGGCGGAAAAGAAAAGACTGGAAATGTCCAACTCAGGTATATAGAAGATATACATGTTATGGCTGTATTCGTTGCTTGTTAAAACAATGTGGTTCTTGGGTATTTGATACTAAATTGGTTGGTATGAACTGTCATACAGAACAACGCAATATAAGAACTACAATGGCCTAATTAACTAGCAAATGAATATGGGATGATTCTCATCGAAAACAAATAAAGTGTTATTGTGTTTCGTTGGAATTAAACCTAGCCTTCAAGATTTGTTTGAATAATTGTTATTTTGTTCTAGTATTATGAGAACAATGGTTGTTCAAGTTATTACCGCATTCATAAAAGATGAATGAACGCTTATCTTGTTGGAGAAATCACATCCATAACACTGATGCTAAAAGTGTCTCAAGACAAATGATTAGAAGATCACTTATGAGTGTTTAAATCATATTGGAAAGTAAACATGAAGAAAATTCCATGTTGATGGAATTTTGGAGTCCTTTTGATTTTGAATCAATTGATACTTGTGAAAATTTCCTAGAGATGATTAAAACTCCGTTTGTAGGCCAAAGAAGAACGGATGACTAACTTATTGGATATTGTACATATTGATATATATAGTCCATTATGTGTAGCCGTGTGTGGTGAATTCTTGAACTTCATTTACTTTAACCGATGATTTGAGTAGATATATGTGTATATTTACTTGATAAGGAAGAAGCATAAAATATTTGAAATTTGTTCAAAGTATTTCTAGATGAAGTTGAAAATCATTGTAACAAGAGAATAAAGAATTTATGATTTGATCATAAAGGAAGATATTTGAGTTACAAGTTTAGCAAACACCTAAAAGTTGAGGAATCGTTCCATAGACTTATATTTCCCGAAACACCATAGGAGTATGTAGTGTTCGAGAGATAAAATCAAACTTTGTTTGACATCGTTGGATCAAAGGTGTCGTCTATAAAACTGCCATTATATTTTAAGGATAAAGCTTTAGAGACTACCACTTTTACACTGAAAAGAGCGCCATCATGATCCATTGAAATGATACCATATGAGATATGGCATGGGATAAAACCCAAGTTGTCTTTTCTAAAATTTTGGTATGCTATGCATATGTAAAATGTTTACAACCAAAGTCGGATAAATACGTCTTTGTAGGTTATCCCAAAGTAAATGTTGGGTATTGACAAGGGTATGCCCTTCAGGTACTCGCAGATTAGTATACCGGGCCCGGCCCATTAAGGAGGTGGAGAACTACAAGGACTCGAAGATGACTTGGAGACGAAGAAGGAAGGCTCTAATCCGTATTCGACTAGAACTCTTGTAAAACCTTAGCCCGGTTGCATATATAAAGCCAGGCAAGGGCGCCCCTAGAGAGATATCTTAGACAATCTCATAGACATTGAATATCATAGACAAGCAATATCTCGACTAGACAAGATAGATTAGACATAGACTAGATACAATATTCCGCCTACGGCGGCACCATGTAAACACCTGTGATTATCTACTAGATTGCTAGCAGGATGTAGCGATCCTCCACCGCGGGGATGTGAACCTGGGTACATCGTGTGCCAATCTCGATCCCGGAATCTCTAGTCGTTGCTCTTCCCCCGATCCTAAGTCCTTCATCTAGGATATTTGTCGAGTTAACCCTCGTCAATTGGCGCCGACCGTGGGGATCGCGGCGACTGAATTTTGTTATCTGGGCGGGATCCTTCAACTCTTCCATCGGCGATATCAGCAAATTTTTTCTATATCATCAAGATCAACAAAATTTTACAGCTGCCGACAACAGAAGCAGTCAGATCGATTCAACCGATTTATCATCAACATCAGCTATCGTCTACATCGTCAAAGATCTTCAATGCTTCACCATCAAGAATCGTCGAGTTCATCCAGATCGCATCTGGCTAATTATCGGCTTTGTTGTTGGAAGGCTTCATCGACAAACAGCAGCGGAACCGGATCAGCGACAAAGAAAAAAGTCATCATCATTATCTTCAAAATCGCGTCTTGCCAGAATCATCTTCTTCAGCGCAGCGGCAGCAAGCAAATCGCATCTAACTAAATCATCAGCTTCGGCTCATCATCGGTAATGTTCGCTGGGCGGCATAGATTTCGTCATGGCCAAGTCGACGGGTCTCGTGTTCATCTTCCAAACCAGATCAAGCTCATACATACACACACGCGTTGCCGGCAGCATGTTACTTTGCTCTGCGCGTGCGTGTTAAGAAAAGGAAGAGAGATTCTCCGCAAAGATCGGAGACTCCCAGCAAGCAAAGAGTTTTCGTCGTAATCCAATCTCGTCACTTGATGCGGCGGTTCCTGGGAGTTTATGTCGTTCACGGAAATAGCAAATCAATCAAGCATACAAGGAATCAGTATCAGGAAGATGCACGGATCAGTTCTTCCAAATACAAAGCAGCGTACCAAGTCGACAAAATCAAGTCTCGGGAAGAAGAAAGCGTCTGGTTAGCAATTGCCATCACGTGTGGAGTATTGATCAAATCATAAAGTGAAGCAACTACTCGCAAATCAGAAGGAAAAAAGTGGATACTAGCTCAGTTTGGAGATGCGTCGCGCGATCGGAAAAATTGACCAAAAAATTCAAGTGTTACTATTTCACATGGAACAACTCTGCTCAGACAATCTGGAGAAAAATATTTCGACTACTTCGTCTTCAACATCATCGACTACATCTGCGTCAACTGCGGCTTGATACGCTCGGGAGCTCGTTGTCGCGCACTCGCGCAAACTATCGGCAATGCTCGGGGGCTCGACATCAACTCGCCCCAGAGTGCAAAAAATCACCTTCAAGACCTGCGATTTCGTCGACATCAGCAACGCAACAATCCCAACAACGCTCGGGGGCTCGACAACAACTTCGCCTCCGATCGTGGATACGATTCTACGACAACAACTCGACTACGTCATCGTCGACTACGCCGCACCGATAAAAGCTAAGTTCTCCGCTTCCAAGAAGTCGATTATTATTTAATTTCGTCACACCCAACACTCGGGGGCTCCGCTATGAACAATCATCTTGCATATCATTGACTTCGAAGAAATTGTGAAAGCCCTAGTAGCTAGCTGGCGTTCCTTATCGAATACTTGTCAATTTAGTTTACAGTCGCATGAAGCTCGACTAACGGTTGGCAAGGCCAAAATCTTGGGCGTCAGGCTAACGAAAAGGCTTAGCAAGTATCTTGAAATTCAAATGCGGCGCACGCATCGATTTACATCTGACCTGAGTAGCTGATCGAGCCGTGAAGTGCATCAGGCTAACGAAAGGGTCTTACGTACGAGCAACAAAATTACACAAAAAACATCGAGTTTTTGTTTTACATACAACTACATCATTGTTGCAATATGCAAACGCAATATTTCTTCGAGAGACAAATTATTTCATAATTATTCATATTTTCTGCAGGAGTCGACAAATTCATCAAAGTCATCAACAGGAGCCGAACTTCTTCGAGTAGTACAACTTGAGTCTATGCCCGGCTACAAGTACCCGAACATAGACTCGGGGGCTACTCCCATCGGGAGCGCTGCCGCGCACCCGATAGAAAAATTATTTCGAGAAGAATTTGACAAGAAGAGAAGAAGACTATTGGAGCCTATGATCGACTATAAGTATCCGACCATAGCATCGGGGGCTACTCCCATCGGGAGCGCTGGGCGCGCACCCGACGATGTTTTTTCATGAATAATGAAGCAAAAAAGGCGAAAGAAGATTTCGAAATCATCATTACTACCACCTGGAGGGAGTTTATATCAATCAAGGTTGAATAACCCGAAGATTTTTAGAATTAAAACAGTCAAAAAGGCTGCGACATATGATTCTCGAGTTGCGTCATCGCGACAAAACTTGAATGCCGTGGTTGAAATATATCGCGAAGGTAAGACCCTGGGATCCGTCCTGTGTGGCCCGGTATACGCACATGGATGCGCTCTGCTGGTATGTATCCGTGTCTATGACGCGAAGAAAATCCTGGTGGACGCACTGGGTACCCAGAGAACCACTGGGACTCATTCTTTGTAAGTCCTAAATGCGGCAAAAGAATGGGTTTGACCGGTATCCCGAATTCAAGTCCAAGGGGATTGAATTTGAAGTAGGTGACAAGTATCTGTTCCGGCAGTTAACTGACCTCTTGATCCGTCAGAGTTGTCAGGCTTGTTCATCAAAACCCCTTGCGAGACATTATAATAAAAGATAAGTCGAAAGACCAAGTCGAAGATTTGAAGATATGAAGAAGTCAAGTATTGATCAAGTCGAAGATGAAAAATTATTTCGAGAAGAACGATGAAGAATTACTTCAAGAAGAAGAGCGAGGAAGAAAAATTCGAGTCCATTATCGGTGGCAAGCACCAGAAAATAAACTCGACATTTCACTCCCATCGGGAGAGTAGATTCAAGAACCCAAAGATTTCAGGAAGTCGAAGAAGTGAAGTTGAAAATTGAAGAAGTCGAAGATTGAAGAAATCAAAGTTTTCAAGAAGTCGAAGATTGAAGAAATCAAAGTTTTCACAAAGTCGAAGTTTGAAGAAGTTGAAGATTTGAAGTTTGGAGACTCAACCCGAGTCTGCGACTCAAGTAGAGTCTCGGGGGCTACTGACAAGGGTATGCCCTTCAGGTACTCGCAGATTAGTATACCGGGCCCGACCCATTAAGGAGGTGGAGAACTACAAAGACTCGAAGATGACTTGGAGACGAAGAAGGAAGGCTCTAATCCGTATTCGACTAGAACTCTTGTAAAACCTTAGCCCGGTTGCATATATAAAGCCAGGCAAGGGCGCCCCTAGAGAGATATCTTAGACAATCTCATAGACATTGAATATCATAGACAAGCAATATCTCGACTAGACAAGATAGATTAGACATAGACTAGATACAATATTCCGCCTACGGCGGCACCATGTAAACACCTGTGATTATCTACTAGATTGCTAGCAGGATGTAGCGATCCTCCACCGCGGGGACGTGAACCTGGGTACATCGTGTGCCAATCTCGATCCCGGAATCTCTAGTCGTTGCTCTTCCCCCGATCCTAAGTCCTTCATCTAGGACATTTGTCGAGTTAACCCTCGTCAGGTATTCCTCCAGAACACCTAAGACAAAAGTGTTTGTCGCTGAAAACGTCAAGTTTCTTGAGAAGGAATTTTTCGCGAAAAGTTAAGTGGGAGGACAATAGAACTTTGATTGGGTTATTAAACCTAAGTTATATGTGCTGAGTAGCGCAGCGCTGGGAAGTGTCCCGGAGGCGGCCACAATGCGCATGGCTATCGTACCTCAAAGGTTGTGGTCACATAGATCTAAGTTCCTATTGAACCGCGTGAGTCGGGTAACAATAAAATAATTAGATTTGAGAATAGATCATTATTGTTTGACAATGATGAACCGACAACATGCAAAGAAGCGATGATGGGCCCTGACTCCATCAAATGGTTAGAAGCCATAAAATCCGTGATAGTTCCATACACGAGAAACCAAGTTTCTGAACTTGGAAGACCCTCAAAAGGCATGATGCCTAATGAACGTGTTAGGATCTATAAAGACAACATGGATGTTTAACATCTATAAAATAGTCGACATATTGTTAATCTGTTTATGATTATGTTCAATGAGTTGACTATGACAAGATTTGATCTTTCATAGCGATATTCTATCTGGACGGATTACGGTAGCAACCACTACATATACCAAGTTTGGTATATGTTAGTTGAACAAATAAGACAACATTCTTCTAATAGAATGGTTACCTAGGACATGTACATGACATGGTCCAATGGGTTTTGTAAATTCAAAGGATGCTAAAAGGCATGCAAACTTCAATGGTTGAAGCAAGCATCCCGGAGTTGGAATATTCACCGTGATGAAATAATTAAAAGTTTTAGTTTCATCAGATATGATGAATATGCTTGCATTTACAAGAAATTAAGTGGGAGCGTTGAGACATATTTTCAGTACATTATGTAGAAGACATATTGTTAATTGGAAATGATGTATCTTTTATTGACATTGGTTAAGAATTTCATTAAAATTAGATTTCAATGAAAGACTTAGGCAAAACCAAAATATTGGGTCTCGATGTCTATGTAGATAGACCGAGGTGCCAATATGGTTGTGCCAAAGTACATAGATGAAATATTGAATGAAGTTCAATATGGAAACGGTGAGAAAAGTTCTTGTCGCATGGAAGAGGTTGAAACAAGATTCGGGTGTTTTTGACACTTGATGAGTGAAGCCACATGAATGATTTGATCGATTATGTATACCGTGACATGTACATATCCAGATATGTCCTATGCTCTAAATGTTATGAGCATATACCAGAGTGATAAATGTCATAAGATGATCACTGGACAATAGTAAGGATATTCTTATGTGCTTTGGAAGGACTAAGGATATATATTATGTATGACGAAGTGACACATAGTTCATTGTAAAGTGTTACATTGATACTAAGTTTGGCACAAGATACAAATTTAGTTTATCTCAATTTTAGCTATATGTTTAGGTGGCACAATATAATAGAAGGAAGTTGCATGGTGGATTTGGATGAGTTCCAAAGTTAAGACGTTGTGATGGATTCTACAACAAAGGTTGAGTATATGGCTACTTTAGAAGTAGCAAAGGAGGACATTTGTGTCAAGAAATTTCTTATCAAACTAGGTGTAGTTCCAAGCGGGCTATTACTATGAAGATCTATTGTGTGACAATAGTGACAATATAATTTTAGCTAAAGGAACTAAGGTCTCACCTAAGGACCAAATTTATACCCAACTATCTCATTTGAGAATGAGTGATGCGTAGAGATGCAAAGACATGCAAATACACACAGAACTGAAAGTGTCAGATCTGGAGATCAGATTAACCACATGCAATGCGTATGGATAACACGTGAATGCCATAAGTGTTATATACGCAAGTATCAACTAGATTATTGACTCTAGTGCAAGTGGGAAACTGAAGGGAATATGCCTGAGAGGCAATAATAAAGTGGTTATTATCATATTCCATGTTTATGATAAATGTTTATTTCTCATGCTAGAATTGTATTAATCGGAAACATTAATACATGTGTGTTTAATAAACTAAAAAGGTTCCTAGTAAAGCCTCTCTTTTATACTAGCTCGTTGATTAACCGATGAGCAAGGTTTCCTGATCATGAACATTGGATGTTGTTAATAACAGGGTCATATCATTAGAAGAATGATGTGATAAACACTCACACCCATAGTACGAATAGCAATACGATCAAGTCATCAAGTTCATTGCTATATCAAACTCATACGAAATAGTTCTAATCCTCAGACCATGAGATTATGTTAATCACTGGTGCCAGAAGAGTGCTTTGATAATATCAAACGTCACACCGTTACAGGGTGATTATAATGGTTGATTTGGGTATTCTGAAAGTATTAGTTGAGGCTCATGGATCAAGAGTGGGATTTGTCCATCCGGATGATGGAAAGATATTCTCTGGGCCCTTCTCGGTGATATTGCATTGGAATCGCTTGCAAGCATGTGACTAGGTCACGGGAATGCATTATCACGGAATGAGTAAAGAGACTTGTCGGGAACGAGATTGAACTAGGTATGGTTGATACCAAATGATCGGATCTCAGACAAGTAATAATATCACGAGACAAAAGGAATTAACTATGTTCATTATTGGTTCACACGATCACTAGTTCATCGTTCAGTAAGTGGGAGTCATCATGGATTTCCAAATCCCGCTAATGATTATTGATCAGAGAGGAGTCTCGATCATGTCCACGTTATTCACGAACCGTAAGGTGACACACTTAAGGTTTGCCGTCGTTTTTGAGTGGATACGATACTCCGATCGAATTACAGGACAACATGAGGGTTATTTCAGAAAAGCACCGAAACTATTTTGGGATATCGAAATAACTCAAGGGTGTATTTGTTAATGTTTGTTAATTGAATGAATTAACAAATATTAAAGAAATAAAAATGTTTTATTAAATCAATAAGTGTGAATTTTAATTAGCATGAATGTCATGCAAAATTAAAATGGGGGTTACCTCATGTTGATGAGGGGGTTACCACCATGAAGGGAATGAAGGAGGGGTTACCACCATGATGAGGAGGAGGACCTCCTCCTAGGGGCCGGCGCACCCCCTTGGGGGGCTGCCCCCTCCTCCCCTATAAAACCCCTCCTCTCCTCCAAGTTTCACACACCATTGGTTCTTCCTCTCTCCCGCAAAGTTGCTGCCCCAAAATCCGTCTTGGCTTAGCGAAGCTCTGCCGGATTGTTAGTTCGAGTTTCACACACTTGGAGAAGTGTGTGTTGGAGTGTCCGGCGGATCCCTTCTTCCGCTGCCCCGCTGGACCAAGGGCGTGGAGGAGTCGATGACGAGCCGTACGTGTGACCGAGCACGGGGGCGCTGCCGGTTGTGGCGTCGTGTACACGATCTCGTGATCGTCAAGTGAACCACTATGTCGACTATGTCAAGTGAACGACTACGTCGACTACGTGCGTCTTCCTCACCTCTCCATCGGCAACGTTTGTGTGGGAACGTAATCCCCGCTACCGGTCTTCGAGGGTTAGTCTCCGTTGCTACCATCTCGTAGATGTTCTTGGCTAGTTTATGTGTTCATGCGTAGGAAATTTTTTGTTTTCTATGCTATGAACCCATCACCGCATCCTTTGCCGTGCTGGCTGCTTTGACCCTTATCGGCGAAGGTTGTGGCCACCATATCCGGAGTTTGCTGCTCTTCTGGCGGATTTTTCCGTTTATTGCTATTGTTCTGCTTTCCTGTATTCTAGATGGCGGAAGCCTTCAGGGATTCGCGGGCGTCGTCGTCGGCGGCCGCATAGTTGCTTGCAATGGTGATCATGGAATTTAGGGTTAGTTTCCCTTCGTTCCTTTCCCGCAACAGGCAATGGCGGAGCAGCTGTCCTCTCTCCAAACTGTCGATGAACGCGAGGATGGCGGATTCGTCGGTAACTCCCTCACAGGAGTTCTTCATATCTAGCCATCGCGCAAGGAAAGTTCGGGAGGTCTCGTCGTTAGCCCATCGGTACCTTTGGAGGTCACCAATATTATGGGGTCTCTTGTAAGTACCCTCGAAGTTTTCGGTGAACGCAGTTTGCATATCGAACCAGGTTTGGATAGAATTTTCTGCCAAGTCGTTGATCCACTGCCGCGCTGTGCCAGATAGCATCAGGGGCAGATAGCGGACAGCAACGTTGGGTGATCCCCCGGCGAACTGTACTGCATTGAAGTAGTCTTGTAGCCAAGTTAGAGGCCTGTCGACTCCATTGTACTGGCGGATATTTTTTTCGATTTGGAACCCATGTGGGATGGGCTCATCACGGATCCATTGTCAAAAGCACTTTGGGCCGAGGATGGCGTCTCGTTGAGACTGTTTGAGACTTGGCAATCTCGTTTAGGTGGGTACGCGCGTCGTAGGGCTTCTGGTCCTGCGGATCCTTGCGAGAGTTGCGTGATTTTGCTAGTCTGCCGCCGCCACCGCCGCCTCCATGGGGGCTGCCTAGTGGGGATGGCGAAGGATCGCGTCGTCTTTTACTCTCGCCATCCTGCGACTGATCTCTGCAGCTACGACGGCTTCCCTCTGCTCTCCGTGAAGATGGATCGTCGTCATGGCGGTGGGAGCCTTGCCCTTTGTCATCGTGGCGGCGAGAAGAGCGATGCTTATCCTTGTCGCCGCTACGGTGCATGCCGCCGTCATGGCGAGATCGTTCCCTTTGCTTGGATCCGCCGTCTCGACTAGCTTCCCATCGTGGCAGATCATCTCTGCGTCCAGCGTCACGGCTTTGTCCTCGCTTGCGATCGTTGTCGCATATGACGATTCCTCCCTTTGGGATTTTGAATGTCTTATACTTTGGTGGCGGCATGTTGGTCTTAGGGCGGGGAGCAGCGTTGTCTTGCTGGTATCCATATGCAGGATAGTTCTTGCGAGGTGGTGATGGATTTCTCTGCGGACCCTTGTCGTGTGGCTTGTCATCGGAGGATATTGGGATGGCATCTGCCCGGTTGCGAGCTTCTCTTCTTCGGACTTCTGAGGATCCGGTATGAGATTTGTTATCAGGGCGCGTACCATAGTTGCCAGTACCTCGAGCTTTGGAGGCGGTGCTGGACCTGCATAGCGCAGGATCAGATTCAAGCCATCGTGACGACGTAGCTTTCTCTTGCTGCACCAATGCTTTGGTCATCAGTTTTACCGCCGTCTCTAGGGCTGCTGGGCTTTTATTATGCTCCAATAGCTCCTTTGCGGCCACAATGTTCTCTACGGGCGTAGCCTTGACTTCATCGCGGTTCTTGTCCACATATGGCGGGTTCTTGATATACATCTTGGCCAGAGTTTCTGCGGTTGGCATGGTGAACTCAAGGTTTCGCACCAGCTGCAGGTCGCCTCCCTCAGTTCATTTGCTTCTAGATGAGAGTAACATACTTCTCCTCCATGTTCCTTGCACGCTTCAGCGTGTCTTGAGCTTTAGCAATGTCGCCATCTAGCTGTTGGCCCATCTTCTCGACTCGCTTTGCTTCTTTGAGGATTGCTCGCCTTTGCTTCTCAAGATCGTTCATGTCCCTGACATAGTCAGGGGTGATTGGATCTACTAGAGTTCCGTAGACGACCTTGTCCAACGGGGTCGTGAAGTCTTCTGGGTGATACACCTCGGGGATGGCGGGTTGCAGAGGCTTGGGGCCGCCCTGGATCTTGGGAAGCTGTTCCATGGCGGGGTCGGCGGCTGGTGGCGGGTTACCCTGCTCTTTGCTGGCATCTCCATCATGGGCTACCTGAGATGGCGGATCACCGGTTGTCTGCCCAGCGTCATCTCCTTTGTTGGTCATGAACACCTGCTTGGCGGCTGCGCTCTGTTCTTCAAGTGCTTGCTGAGCTAACTCCGCCCCGATCCTTCTCATGGCGGCATCATAGTGATCAGAATCATAGCCTTTGCTATCGCAGTCATCCGATTCACCACTTTCGTTAAGTGCCTCTAGGATGGATTCACCTGGGCTACCTTCTCCATTGGAGGTAGATCCCGAAGTGATACCTGTGAAAGCAACAAGGCAATACCGTGGTGTCTCTAACGCCAGATTGCTCATGGCGGATTCACATCGGTCTACCACCACTTCCTCTACCTCTAGGGCGGGCTGGGTGGGATTGTTTTTTAGATCCGATCTAGGTAACTTAGGGAAGTTCCAGATCAGATGAGTCCTCCTCCGTATCCAGCTCGAAAGCGGTCCGTTTGGGGGTTTCAGCCGTACCGATCCGCCGGAAATTGGTTTCCGTAGCGGGGGTAGGGTTTGTCTCTCCAATGAAGATATGGATATCTCCGATCGGAACGACAGTGAATCGAGCGGGGTCTTCTCTAGCCGGCACCCAGAGGTTATCCGCTGGGACGATGGGGAAGCCGGAATCATAGAGGACGTGCCCGATGGCGACGGTGTCGCCGATGCCTGCGAAGGCAGATCCCGCCTGGATCCGCGCTTCTGACGCGATCTGCCCCACGGTGGGTGCCAACTGTCGTGGTTTCGTCAACAGATCTGCCATAGGGGTAGGTGTATGGCGGTTTGTGGAAGGGGGTGAACACGGCGAAGCGATCCGGGACGATGGTAGCACGAGTTTACCCAGCTTCAGATCCCGCAACGGTGGCGAGACCCTACGTGCTGCTATAATTCACTATATGGCAACAAGTGCTCGGTTACAATGATGAGGTTGGCTGTTTCGCTATGCGATTGGCCGTAAGTCTAAGCTGTGTCTCAAGGGATCCTCTACGCCGGCTTATAAAGGCGCCTGGCATAGGCTACACGGTGGTACCGAAGCGGATACAACTTGGAGTCCTAGACTAAGTCCTATGCGTGTACTACAAGGCAACCCGCCATGGGCCTGTCTCCGGATCCGCCATAAGCTCCTGCGTCCAGTACCGCCATGGTCTCTCCAGCAACTGGGCCGCCCGGTAGGCAATCCACCATACCACCCTGATGGGCCACCCTGGCTTGCTGGTTTAGGACTACGTCGCTGGTATACCCATTTGGTATATCCCCAACAGCGACAGCCCCCGTGGTATGGATCGTTGCTACCGCCTATATATACTCCTTGTAAGCCGCCAGCTAGGGTTGAATCGCATCATTAGGGTTACCCACGGCGTTTATAAACACTCCAGATATAGTGAAGTTTTGCTGGCTGGTGACGGGGTTTTTACCTCTCTTTGTTGGAGAGGGTTTTCCACGTTAAAATCTTGTGTCTCCGTGCTGTGATTTCTTTTCGTTCTTCGTTATTGTCTATTGCTTTTATAACAGAGGGGGCTCATTCCTATCTCTTTTTCTCTCTCCTCTGCTAAAGTATCTGAGAGTGCTCCCGAGCGGGTCGGGCCGAACCGAAGCCGCTCCCGCCGGCGAGGCCAGTGGCGAGCGGCGGAGGGGAGGTGCCGATGTCTTCCCTGTACAGAGTAGCTACTTAGGGTTGTGGTGTAGCAGTTTTCTGCTAGTTGTTGGAGGCGCCTCCCTAGATCTCGCTGGCCAGATCTGGGGCTCTTTGGTGTTCTTCGGCTTTGCGTCTTTGCTCTGGTGGTCGGAGAGAGACCCGAGGCGGTGGCCTGACATCTCTTTGAATAAGGCGGTTTGCCTCTTCTACGGCCTCTTGTTCGTGTGGTCCTGTTGCCCTCTTCTCCTGGCCTGCCGAGGTGGCGAGGGGGAGAAGGCGGGGCAGGCTATGCTGGCTGGAGCTGGGAGAGGCCTGGGTGCCTTGCCGATTTGGTGCTCTGGCGCGGCACAGATCGGTCGCCGACGGGATTCCATGCTGACCCCTCGTGGTGGTGGGCAGGAGTGGATCGCGGGCTGGTGAGCCCTGCCCGTTTCGAGCGCCTTCGTCAGCAGATCAAGGGTGCAGACGCTGGAGTTTTCCTCCCGGCCAGCCGCGGTGGCGGGAAGGAGGGGGGCTCCGCTTCCTTGCCCTCTCGATTTTTGCTGTGTGTGGTGGTGAGAGTTCCTGGGAGAAGCAGCCGCTCTTCCTCGCATCCCTATTCAGACGGCAACGGTCTCTGGCCGGCAGGGGGATGCTTGATGGAAGTACGGTGGTGGATCCTGTCCTCTCTCTCGGCATTTGCTATCAGAATTGGGATTGAGCTCAAGAGGCAGGCGGTTACTGCTGTTATCTGTGGCCATATTTTCAGCGACTTCACCTGCAATCTTTGTAAGCCAACTGAGCTTATCAGTTTCTTTGGTCATTGTGGTTGCAATTCAAATCCCAGGCAGTGGCAGTTCACAACTAAAAGGAAGACTTCTAGATATGGCCTTGCATATGACCACTTTTCTTTGGGGCTCAATGCTTCCATGTTTGGCTTCATCACCACCATGTGGACGCCGGCTTGCACGGTCAATCATCTGAGGCGTACTCGTTCTCAATGCTTGCTAAAGATCAAGGAGATGGTGCGGAATTCTCTGAAGACTGGTTACTACACTCTGTTTTACTATCAAGCTGTTGAGCATTCTATCTTTGCGTTCTTCGTTTCGCTCGGGTGTATTCGCCGGAGACAGTTGAGAGAGTCTCTGATGTCGCTCCCCAGATTTGGCGGCGAAGATTTCTTTGATTCGAGCTCGGTGATTCATCCTCAAGATCTACAGCTCAATCCTAAACCTCACAGTTGCCTACCAACACGATTGCTGGTTGAGTCGCTGGCTCTTCGGTTGGTCAGGTTTCAAGAGGCCCCTGGAGAAGACAATTGCAGGTTTTTGTCCAAAGTCTCATCGGACCCCCTGGTAGGCTCCAATTGTGTTCTTCCGCATCGACAATGTGCTTTTTCAGTGCCCCCCTTAGGGAGTGTGTGCCTAGTTGACTTATTCATCTCTGATACTCAGAGTTCGAGTTGTTTGTATTATGCTGTAATCGTTTGTTACTTTTAATATATTAGCCTTTATGTTCAAAAAAAAAAAAACACGGTGGGACCAACCAAGCCTGAGTGGCTGAGCGTGTCGGAGAGAAACGTGGCAGGACCAGAGCTGCTACACGACTGCGACCGCGGGCCGGAGATTAATGTTGCGCGTCGCATGGCATGGCTACGGTCAGAGAAATACTATTTCTCCGTGTGTCCTCTCTCTTGCAGTCTTGCTTTTCGTTGTTTGCTGGTCTCGGGAGCATCGATCAATGCGAGACACGTTATGGTTTGATTGATGAATCCCTGTCTCGCTGCTTAATCTCCGTCTTCTGTCCATTATGTAGTTTAAGAAATGTTCAGTATGTAGTTTGTCCAACTATTTTTACGACCTCGACAACCTCTCTTTGGTGACATGGCTCTAAACGACGGCACTCCAAAACGAGTCTTCTTCCAACAGCATATGAGATCTTTTTTATTCAACGGGGCTACTCCTTTCCATTACTTGCAATTGCAAAACAAAATACTTTCCCAACTCAATAGGCTTGTTGATCATTGTTGGAGCACCAGTTTTGATCCTCCCAGCATCATCAGCTCCGAGAGACTATAGATTTGTCCAGTATTGAAGGAAACTAGGCTACTAGCTATCCAGTTCATATTTAGATGCTAGGAATATATGTCCGCTTCTGATCCCTGTGTTCTGTTTGTTATAAGGTGGGAATTCATTGGTTCTGAGTTATTTATTTTGCCTCTACTGGAATTTTTGTTCGGTTGTTGTCATGTATTCTTCTTCTTGTCTTATTTATGTTATATTTAGCTTCAGTTATCATTTTGTTAATATTGATCTGTGTAACATTTTCCTATGGGGTGGGTTGGTGTTTTTTTTTGTATATAACAGGTTCATTCTGTGATCATCTTGCGTTCCTTTGCTTGAGGTTGCCGCTTGGCGGTTTTGCTACCACTTCTGATGATATAAAGTGTTTCTGCGTTGGAGATAGCATATTGTACTGTAATAGTGTGCTCTGCATATTGTACTGCAAAATGAGTTATTTATTTTTCTATGTAAATATTTTTTTATGCAGTTCATGTTTAATGAATTGGTCATCATGTGTCAATATATGTTTTTAGTTGGGGGATTTATTATTGTACTTAATTCTGATGATTGTATCCTTTGATTTACTAAATACTATTATAATATGTCACATGTCCATAACTCAAAATCACTTTGAGTTAGCACTTAGCAGGCTTAAAGTCGTATAGTGACATACATGGACAACAAAATAAGATAAACTTGTGTCTTAAATTATGCCTCAATTCTGCCGTTGCGCCATCTAGTATGATAAAAGGGCCATTGTCAAGGCCAACAATGTGGCAACCTCATCTACCTAAGGTAGAGATCATCTACATCTCCTCCTCCCCCGACGAGTAATAGAATATATTAGTTCAAATTTAGAAGATGTGTTATTTATGGTGTTTTCAATGTAACGGTTAATAGCTTTTTGTATATAGGCAAGGACAAGACTTGTGAGTGAACCTGTACGTAAATATGTAATGCCGTAAATATGTAATGCGTGCCTAAAAGAATATTTCTTTGCATGCTTTTGATGGATGCTCCTTTGTCATTCTTCCTGATTTTCAAGCCCGTAAAAAACAAGAACTAATCACACACAGTGCTTTCCAAAAATTCATCTGTAATCAGCTCTGTCTACCCAAAATCATCTAGGATGTACACTTTCGCACACACTTAGAGCATCTCCACTCCCCCCCCCCCCCCCCCCGAAATCCCCGCAAACATCGTATGGGGGCGTCAGCGCAGAAAATCCAGCCTAGTTGCGACCCCGAAATTAGTTTTTTTTTACCGGTGCGACATAATGTTTCATCCGGCGCACCCGGTCCAAACCCAACCCACGGGGGTGAGCGGGGGCACCGACTGGACGCGTAACATATCGTGCGCCCACCTTTCAGAGACACGGCCAATGCTTCATCGTCTCCACCTTGTCTCCCGTACCGAATAATGGCATTGTACTGGCGGCAGCTAGCCTTGAAGCGGCACAGCAAACCATCGCATCGGAGCACAGGTCGCTATAAATGCGCGCCACACGTCGTGCCCATCGCTCCTTCCCGCCGCTTCGCGCCCTCTCTCCCGCCCACCTCTGACTATATAAGTTCGCCGCCCCGCCGTTGCTACTTCACAGACTGGACTCACCGCCGGGAAAAAATAATGCCTCACCGCCTCATCACGACGAACACAATGCTAGGGCGCGGCGCAAGCGGCGCACCACCACCACCACCCCCATAGGAGCCGGCACCGCAGGCGGGCGAGGAGGATGAGGAGGACGACGAGTTCTTCGCTGGCTTGCTAGATGACGACGTGTCTGTGAAATGCCAACGTTGCAATGAGGCAGCTCGACATTTCATGGTTGCCGAGAGGAGGGCGGCAGCGGAAAGGGTGGCGGAGGCGCATGCAGCCACTCGTGCCATAGCCCACCGTCGCAACATAGACGCAGCTGGGGCGGCGATGGCGGCGGCCGAACAATGCCTAAACGAGGAGAACCGAAGGGGGCGGTGGCGGGCGGACCTTCACTTGCTTCCTTGAGAAAGCTGAGCGGGTGAGGGAGGAGCAGCAACGCCTGCCGCGGGCTGGTTGACCGATGATGTTGGCCCGATGACGATGTTGGCCCGTCGAACGCTTCATCAGCCACCGTGCCGCAGGTGAGGACGGCGTCCTCTTCTAGATTTAAGTTTTTTGTTTTTATTTAAATTTCTGCTGTATTATGTAACAATCTACCAAATTTCAATGAATTCACCCGCCTTTGCTAAATTTTGCCGAATTTGAATATTGGGATGGGGGACGCGGCTAGGAAATCGCCGCCCCCTATACAAAAAACTGCATTGATGCCCTCCCTATACGGCACAAAAAAGGCTTGCACTGGACGCCGTATGGGAGGGGGGGGGGGGGGGTAGTGGAGATGCTCTTACTACTATTGCTTGAGGATTGTTTGGACGTAAAAATTCACTATTTTTGAAAATGATTGTAATGTGAGCTCACAAAATGTTAGTGTCATTTACCCTCGCTATAGAATGTCTCGCATAATTTTCCTGCTGGCGGCCTCTCACCTTGGTAGCATGCATAACCGCAAATCCACTGTTGCTTACATAGACCTTAAGCCGTCTGATTAAGAGGAGGATGTTCCTCATTGCATGGAGCACCGTCGAGTTAGAGTAGATGCACTCTCCAACAACAATTGACACTCATTTGGTGACATCGAAGGAGTTGTTTGATGTTGACTCATCGGATGAACACAGCCGGATGTAGAGCATATGTTGGTGGAGGAGTCCATTGTGGCAACATGGCGGAAGCAGCGGTTGACGGTGATAAGTGGGGATAGCAAGTGATCTTACGATCCTTGCCTTAAACCCTATCCAGCCCACAACCTCTAGAAGGGAGCGCCCACATCAAGAGCTCCACCGACCTCATCCGCCGTGCTACACGAAGACTTCTACCATGACTCCTAAGTCATGTGAATATTGAATAAAATGTCACATTATCGAGTTAGCATGCAAGACATGCATAGACATAACATACATAGAGGATACGCCTACACCGACATCTATATATAACTGAAGAACATCTCATCGGCTAAGGTTACATTCACATCCAAGCTGAAGCCCTAGACTCTTTAGTCTCAGTTAGGCTTAAACCAAACAAATAAACAGTCTTAATTTCGATCTTTTAAAGTAGAGGAATTGTTCAAACAATCCTTCATCAGTTGGCGCATAGATAGGAGGTGCACGCGTCACACAAGTCGGATCTATATTAACCCCACAAATCAAGTCGAGGAGGAGCGCCAGCTGAAGGAGGTAGAGGACGCATGCCGGAAACTTTTGTCGCTTAGCATCCTCTTTCAGCGACATCACATCCGCAGAGACGAAGGAATACTCCCCCGATTTCTCACGCAAGGACTACTTTAGCTGATAAATCTTTAGCGTCAGGTAGACGTACCTAGGCAGTGTCTTGATGTCCTGCGCTCATTGCTTGGACTCCTTGTTTTGCGGTGCGCCCTTCGTTGTTCGAGTGTTGAGTGATAGTCCAGCTTAAAATGTTAAATTGTGGAGTGTTACTTTCTTGCCAGCCAACTCAAATCCAAATACAACCACATGACCGTATAGAAATTATGTAATAGAGTGACTGAAAAAACGTTAAGGTTGTAAGTATGGTCGCGAGAGTTAAGTGATATGCACTAGCTTGGAAATGTACAGATCAGTGTTGTCAAACTGAACTTCACATAAGTATTACTTTCTCGCAGGGAAAAATAAGGAGAAACGCCCCAGAGGTCGTATTTTATCGTCCCGTTTCCCATCCAAATCTGAAGATACGACAACAGTTGATTTAGACAAAACTAGCACTTGAGGCCAACTATTGCACAAATTAAACCTTCCCTGAAACTAATTCCAAATCTGTCCGCTTTAAGTTACTATGACACAGAACTTCCCCAACAGTTTGTGGTTTTTGACGTTCAATCTACAATGGTTCTCATCCACTCGACTGCAATTTAGTACATAAACGTTGCAAGCAAATAATTAAGTAGAGTGGATCAATCACGCCCTAAAGAAATGGCCAAGTAGAAACGACTTGGTAACAATAGTAAATTCACGCACTATTCAACACAGACAAAAATTCCTCAATACGTTTGCACACAATATCATAAATAGGCGAAAAAACATAATGATAAAGAATATGTATGGATTAATTACCTTCTGCGACGCAGGCCTGTTCCATGGTTTGTTGTTTCTCTTGATCAGCCTGGACTATTGCAGCAGTGTGATAAACTGCTTTGTCCTCATTGTTGCTGCAATTGTTCACCATGTCGCTGAGAAAGTACCAGCAAGCTATGCTTGGCAGAGCATCTCGAGGAGCAGAGGGAAGGCAAGGTGTAGACCTCCTAGTCGCCATGTCAAAGACCATGCCCTTATCCGTACCCCTCCCACTACCAATCCAGTAGACGCAGTTCCCCTTGAGCCCCGGAACACCTTGAGCATACATCGATACCGCATTGTTTGTCCCCACAAACACCGAGTAGCCCCCCAAGTCGGTCACAACATCCCAGCATGGCTGGCGCCATGGGTGATACCTCAAAACAAACACTTCATCCTCTTCTACACAGAAGCGAGGACCGCCTCCCGGTTGCCGTAGCATAATCGTGCAGCTTTCGTTCCTCCATATTTGGTACAAGTTACCCTCGCAGAACACAATGTTCTTGGCATTAGTAAAATCTGTGAGCCTGCTGTATGGCAGGGCGAAACTGGCGGCAGGGTTGAAGGGAAGGTTGCCGTGAGACAACAAGGGCTCGACTGTGGCCGGCTCATTCAGGTCTGACTCAAGCTCAATACGCGGTCTGGGAGGACCTGCTCTGAGACGTATCAAACGTAGTAGTTGTGTTTGTGGCATCCTTTGGAAACGTCTCGCGGAAGGCGAGAGTGAAGGTATTACTGGCTTTGATAACGGATCCTCGACCAAAATAGATTTCCGACAGCGGCGCTCCGGTAGATGGAGCACGTGAACGCTTCCAAGTTGAGTGAGGCAGTAGACCACGCCTTTTTCATGGTAGAATAAGTCGACGAGCCGATCTCTGGGGAATAGGCGGATGGGATCAAGGATGGCCCACCTCCTGGCCCCGGTGGTGACATAGGCGAGCCTGTCCAGGCCGCAGATGGCGGCGGCGATGAAGTCGTCGCTGGCCGGGTTGGGTGCGAAGATGATCTTGGGCTGGAAGACCCGCCAGCCCTCATATATCAGCGGCGGCAGGTTGAATTCGGTGGCGGTGACCGGGTTATACATGGTGAACCACTTGCCCTGGCCGTCGAAGGAGAGGGCGAGCCATCCGTTGCTGCAGCCTACGATGGATCGTTCCTCTGAAGGGATAGCCTTGAGCTTGAAGGAGAGGTGCGTCGGGAGGGAGGCGGCGGACGGGCAGCAGCTCACGTCGTCCGAGACGACGAGGAGCAATGGGGCCGGCGGCACGAGCGCGCATCGCCACGCCGTGCAGACCCCCCGCGCGCTGACGTAGGATTTGAGGTCGAGATCGATGCCGTCGCCTATGCGACAGAGGAGCTCCGGCGGCAGATCCGCCCAGTGCCGAAACGGAGGCATGGTGGGCGGATTCTGTTCCGGTACCACTAGGTCTCTAGTCGAGGGGGCGGGCACTTGATTATACGGTGGCGGCGGCGCACGTAAAAGGTCAGAGAGTATGAATCTGAGGTTTACTTCGTACAGTAACGCAAATACGCAAAGGAAATCAGTTGGGTCTATTAAAATCTAACGGTTCCATTTGACTTGTAAAGCTGGACTCGAGACTGCACCGATTCTGATACCCTCGTCCATGATGGGCAGAACCACACCACCGCTATTTATACTGCTCGATCGATCAAGGACTGTTCAGACGTTCATACATGAGATACAGAACTTGTTCAGACTTGAGTTCAAACTTTAATCCAAGTTGTCCGGATTTTAGCCTTGTACATGTGTTGTGAAGGCGAGGCCAACCAACCGAGTTTCGAGATGCCACCTTCAAGAAAGGCACAACAGTGGCACGCATCGACATTGTCTGATAGGCGATCTTGTGTTTTAACCAGATGCGTAAAGTCGTTGTCGAAGTCGCTTCTACCATCATCAGACTAATGACACTTCTCGAGTGGGATACCGATGGACACCAGTGTCATTGAGCAGCAAAAACAGCTTAGGAAGCGGGGACGCGGCCATCTTCTCGTCGCCGGTGTGCTCCCCACCGTTTCCCGAGCCAACGATGGTAAGCAGGATGACAATGGAGCTGCACCATGCTCAGTGCATCACAAGGATTCCGACTGTATACTTAGCTGCATGCTCAGTGATCGTTGATCCAAGCATCTTGCAGATTCTACTTCCCTGATCTGAAGTTAATTATTTTGCGTTTTTGATGAATTCGAAGTGCTGGTGCTGGAGCTCTAAGCCTAGATAGTAGCCCAGTTATAGAACTCAGCGGGTTGTAGTAGTTACAGAGGTCAAGTGGACTCAATCCCAGGCAAATTTGAGTTGGTAAACGCAATTTTCTGTCTGAGTCAGGCTTGTTCGTACGTGTAAGGTGTATTAGTTCCCATAGACAGGTCAAAGAGCTGTACGAGTTGCATATTGCATCTTCTTTGCTTTAGTCTATGCAGAGGTGCAGACTAGGAAGCTCGGCGTGGCGGCACGCCACGCCTGTGTTGTCGACCTCTTAGTGTATATAGCTAGTTTGTGATTAATAAAAGAATATATGAGATGGTCTTTTAAAAGGTTTTGTGAAAGGAGGTGGTAGATGATACGATCAATGGAAGAATATAGTATTAGTTTTCTTGAATAAAAAATGCCCTAAATATTTGATTATTTGTTTTCCCAAAGTTACTGTACGATAACCCGGAAGCTACCACAGAAGAAGACAGTCATTATTGAAGAACTAGCGCCGACTAATTACTTTTCGCGCACCTTTGAAAAATATCTCTAGAAAAATTGCTCAAAAAGATAAGTGTGACAAAATTACCTTAAAAAAATTATGCGTGACGAATTTCTGGATGTGATCAGTAGGGAGAAGGTAGTGTATTTATCGAATAAAAGAGGCGATGGATGGTGGAGTATATTATTTCTCAAAGTTATTGTAAGAGAACACCGAAGGAGTGTAGAAGAAGAAGTTATCGTCGAATAATTACTAATGGAGATTAATGTCCGTGCATGATGAATTACACACCATCAAAAAATTATCGCTGAATAATTACTAATGGAGATTAATGTCCGCGCATGATGAACTACGCGCCATCAAAAAATTATCGCTCAATAATTACTAATGGAGATTAATGTCCGCGCATGATGAATTACGCGCCATCAAAAAATTAACGTTGAATAATTACCGCTGGTGAATTACTATTGGTGTTGAAGGTTTGTGTTGAAGAATTACGGTCAGAAAATTTCCATTTGTACATAATCGAAAAAATACTTCTATGGAATTACCATCAGATTATCTCGAAGCACTCAAAAACTATTATTGAGAAATTACCATCGGAGGACTACAAAACGAACTGAAGATTTCTACGGGAAATTACGGGTAGAAAATAGCTGATAAAAATTGAAAAATACTGCTATAAAGTTATCATCGAAGAGTATTTTGTAACATTGAAGTTGTGAATCATCAAGATAGAATAACTCTTAAGTAATTACTATCAGAGAATTACTACTTAAGCTGAAGATTTAAATCAATCAAAAAGTTACTGCTAGGAAATCATCGCTAAAATAATGTAGCACGTACTGTTCATGTATTGAAAACTGCTATAAAAATTAAACAACAAAAAATACTACAGTAGACGGTAATAATTACTATAAATAATGTAGTGCGGTACATCGATGTTGTTTTGGCCGCTGGATCAAAATCCAACGGTTCAATCAGTGCAAGATACTATTGATTGATGCACTCAAATGAATAGTTCCCATGTGACGTGGAGAGATAGAGAAGAGGCTAAAGTGCTTCTCCTTTATATTGGTACTAGATGGACCCTGAATAAGATAACAGAAACCGAGGAAACCACAAGAGTGAAGACTAGTAGAGTCTCGTCTTTTGCCATTCTTTGCTCCTTTTGCACTCAATGATTCATTCTAATTTCCCGACCAAAAATTCTATATGTCTATTCTATGATATTTCTATATATATAGAATATGATATCTAATATGACACCCAAATTTGTCAAAGGGATTGGGTTGGTGACTTACCCATTCAATGACTTTGGCACTGGACGTTCCAAAAATGGGTACTATCGGATCAGGTGAATTAGAGAATAGACAGAGGTCCGTTGTTTGCCAGCTGGGCCGTTTGGGGGGCGCCGATGAAGATGCTCTTACCATGCAGGCGGTGTAGCGTGCAAGCCGGGCTGCTGGTGATATCCCACAAGTATAAGGGATCGTGTGTAGCCTTTTCGATAAGTAAGAGTGTCGAACCCAACGAGGAGCTAAAGGTAGGATAAATATTCTCTCAAGTTCTATCAACCGCTGATACAACTCTACGCACACTAAACGTTTGCATCATCTAGGAAAATAAAACTAGAGCAACAATACAGGTATGAGAGATAGCTTTGCAAGATAATAAATATAAGAAAGTAATTGTTAGTGCTGCAGCAATAAAATATACTAAGTAACCATAAACTAACAATACCATGAGTGTGGAAAAGTGGTGGTAATAGTGGTGGCTTTGTCTAAGCTCAATTAGTGAATAAATCGGGTTCACTGTCTTCGATGCAGTTTTCTATGTGGGAGAGGCTAAATATACAAGCACTTCACTACTTGGAAATACAAGTACTATATGATTGGATTGTTAGCAAGCATCCGCAAATACTAACAATGCATTAAGGTTTCCCCAACCATAGCCTTAAGTTAATGGTCCTCTTACTCCCATACGTGCAATGTTCCGGTTCGCGTTCTCAGGTTTCTGTCACTCCGACAGAACTACCCCTTCCTTTTGCACATACTACTAACCCTAAGATGTTTAATCCATGCGTACATAAATATAATGGACACCAAAGGAAAGTACCATATCAACATACAACTCTAATGAACCAAAGACATTCAACAAATCAATCTAAGAACAAATAAACTATGCAAACATGACATAGATCATAGGATAAATATTATAGCATCAAACACCATGTTTACATAGGATGGTACAGAGATGTGTGGGAGGATGAACCACTGCATAATAGGAGGAGTTGGTGATGGAGATAGCGGTGAAAATGGCGGAGATAAGCAGCAAGGGGCGTGGGCGGCGGCGGCGGCGGCGGCGGCGGCGCGGGGGACTCCCCTGCCGTCGGCATCATGGGAGAGCACCGCCCCTTAGCCCCCTTCCTTCATGGCTTCATGGGAGCCCTCCCCCATGGAGATGAGATCCATGGGGGAGGCAAAAACGTGGCTCTGGTGGCTGCAAATTCGTGGGTGGAGGTGTCCCCACGAGCTAGGGTTCCTCCCTTTATATAGCTTCTTGGATTTCCGTCTCCCCCTTTTGGGCCACACTAGATCGGGCCTAACTCTGCTGTCTGGACTTAGAATCAGGCGAATCTTATGTCCAGAACATTTGCCGTGAAATTCCCTACAACTTTTTAGTTGAAGAGTTTTTCGTTTGATGCTGTCTTTGACCCATAACGTGACCATCTTCGAAAAGAGTTCTGGCACAGATTTCAGGAAAGTCCCAATTTGACTCCAACAAGGTTTCCACTTGTATTCTTGGTAATTCCTACACATTAAAGTGTAAAACAAGAACATTGTACACTTTTGCAACTATTAGTAGGTTAGTCCAAATAAATCATAAAAGTGCCATAAAGTGTAGACAAAACATGTATCAATTGGTGTAAAACAAGCATAGAGCATCAAAAATTATAGATACGTTTGCAACGTATCAACATCCCCAAGCTTAACTCCTGCTCATCGTCGAGTAGGTAAGTGATAACAAAAGAATAATTTTTAAGGTGACATGCACCATCACAATCTTGATCATCTAAGTAAAGCATTGAGTGCTGGGATCAAAGAACTTAAAACATGGGCATAAGAGATATAACCTTGACAATAAAAACTTAGCAACCATGTTCTAACATAAAAAGAAACACAAATGAAAGATCATGAATAATGAAACAATGAAAGTCGAACGTGTGTTCAAATCATATAGAAAAACATAACAAGTGGTTTTCAGCTTGTCCTTCATGAAATAGCAAAACATAAATGCATAGGACATCTTCAAGTTTAAAAGGGCGACTAGATACAAATAATTTTAGAACAAGTGAAACCATAATCATAAATCAATCAATGATAAACTTTGGGACTATGCACATTAAACTCAGAACGGCAACTACACTCTCTTAGATGGTGCATAAAGGTAGAAGGTGCAGATTCAACATAAAAGTAAAGAAAGGCCCTTCGCAGAGGGAAGCAGTAATTAAACATGTGCTAGAGCTTTTCATTTGTAAAACAAAGAGATAAAAACTGGGTTTTGAGAGGTGGTTGTCTTTGTCAACGACTAGCAATGGGGTTCTTACTATCTTTCATACAAAAAGTAAGTAAGTTTTTGAGAGAAGGATTGACACTTTGGTGCTCTTTTATAAAGCTTGGCACTCCTCCCCACATTTTTTCCTTTCACAAACCATGGCTAACCAATTCCATCGGGTGCCCACCAACATTCACATACCATGGAGGAGTGCCTTTTTTCTTTCTTTTTTTCTCTTTTTTTGGAATAAGAAAATATGGAAGATAGCAAATCCGACCACTACGTCCCCATGAGCTAAAAACAGTGTCACAAAACGAGAAGTGTTCTGAAGGTTTTCTGAAAGGTAGCACATGGAAATTTACTTGGAATGGCTTGCAAATACCATGCATAGGAATTTATAGTGGACACATTGGAATAACTTGGTTTTTGGGAGTTGGATGCATGAGTAGAGCTTATACTCAGTACAAAGTGAGGGCTAGCAAAAGACTGGGAGCGACCAACTTAGAAAGCAATAACGGCCATAATCATGCATAGCGACAAAACATCATTAAGAGAAGCATAAAATGGTATCACAAGTCAAAAACCAAATGATCATAGAGGCTTATGGCGACTTTGTAAGATTCAAACATATTGTAAGCATGCGCCAAGTCAACCCAAATAAAGCATCAAAGGAGAAAACCAAATAAATGCTTCCACATAATAAGAATAACGTATGATTTTTCCAAAGGCTCATTAAGCAATCTCAGTCATTTGAGACAAGTCATGCTACAACAAAAATCACTAAGCATACTATCAAAATGACATCAAGCATGGCATGAAAAAGTCTAAGTCGCAGTCTAAACAAGCTCCTTTTTGTACCACTTTTTTATATGAAACTTTTTCTCCTTTCCAACACCATTCAAAACTTTTTGAAACAACTCTTTTGACAAATACCAACATAGACCAGAGGTCCAAATACACCTTGATTCAAAGATATAATAAGATCTGAACAAAAATCAAGGCAAAAAACAAAAGCTAAACATAGTTCTAGAAAAAGTGAACACTCATTGAACGATAAGAGTGAAAAACGGAGTATTCTTGGCAAATGAAAAACGAGTATATCTCCTCCAAAAGAAATTTGTTGGGGTCCAACCATTTATTGCAGCAAACAAAACAAAAGAAAACTGAAAGCAAAAGTAAAGACGCTCCAAGAAAAACGCATAGTGCATGAAACAATAAAAATATAGTGTTTTAAAAGGTGACCTGATTTTTGCCGATGAAGAAGGGGTGCCTCGGGGGCATCCTCAAGCTTTGACACTTGTACTTCTTGGATATTTCTTAGGGTGACATGGGCTTCCCCAAGCTTGAGCTTTTGTCCATTCTTATCTCATCTCATCATTCTCCAATCCCTACACTTGAAAACTTCCTTCATACAAAACTTCACACAATTCTATTAGCAACATTAGCATAAGCATAATAATAAATCAACCCTTTTTGGTTCAGGTTTCAAATAAAAAACACCACATATAAAGCATATACTACTGTAGCAACTTCCCCAAAAGTTCCGTGATCAAAAGAACTAAAAAAGAAAGCTATCGAGAGGCAAACACAAATAGTGGCAGAAATCTGTCAAAACAGAACATCTGACAAAGGTCGATTTTTTCGAGGATCTTCTGTTGCTCAAATTGAAAAGTGCAAAACTAACGAAAGTTTGTATATAACCTGGGGCATATGCACAAGAAATAGCATGTCAAAAAGATATTCTAAGAATTTTTACGAATTTTTACGGTGCAGCACCGAAGTCTGTTTCAGGACAGCAACTTCCCCAAATATTACCTTGCTCAAATTAGAGGTTCTTCTTGGCACAACAACGAAATAAAAATGATAAGGAGAGGTCATTACAGTAGTAATAACTTCCAAGACTCAAATAAAGAAAAAGTACTGAAAACAAAACATTGGGTTATCTCCCAAGAGTGCTTTTCTTTAACGCCTTTGAGCTAGGCGCAGAAAGGTGCAAATCAAGTATTATCGAATGAGGTATTAGGATCAACGGATGCCTTACATCTTCCTTTTTTTACCTTTGCTCTTGACTCTAGGAAAGACGTGACTATTGCAAGGTGGAGAGATGAATCTTATAGTGCCTTTTCCCACATCTATAATGGCGTCCAGGAGCTTTAGTAGAGACATTCCAAGCGTGATTTATCCTTTTCCTCATGTTAGTTGATGAATAGGGGGATGACTCGGGCATCCCCAAGCTTAGATGATTGTGTCTTCTTGGACATGTTCTTGGAATGCACCTAAACATCCCCAAGCTTAAGCTCTTGTGTCTTCTTGTTCATCTCATATCACCATATTGATTAGAACTTATAAGCTACATCCACATAAAACTTCACAAAACTCATTAGTAGGTGACAAGGGTATAGTTAATAGAGCCCGTTAGTTGAGTACCCCTGAGGCCCATTGTGCTAGGCCCAATTGTAATGATAGTCGAATACGAGTTATTACCGTATGTCGATATTTGTAATCTGTATCGGACCCTACCCGATCTCGAGACCTGGCCACCTATATATAGGGGTCAGGAGGGGACGGTGTAGGGCAGATTGAAAGCAAGCCAGGTTGAACACCCAAGTTTACTTTCGATACACACCTATTTCGACAAACTCTACCTTCAAGTTCATCCGACGCCCTATCTCCCCGATCCTAAGTCCTTCATCTAGGACATTTGTCGAGTTAACCCTCGTCAATTGGCGCCGACCGTGGGGACTCTGGGCGTCAGAATCATGAATTCGACGGCTTTTTCGCTTTTAGCCAACAGCAGATCGGAACTCGACGAAAATCAAGAGATGGAGTTGACAATTGGAAGTTTGAGCATCTTCATCGGGCCATCGGGTTCATCCCGCCTCTCGGATTCGGCGAAACCAGATCCATCGGCAAGCAAGCCCGAAACAGAGGAAACATTGGAGTCATCAGAAGGCTCTTCCAGTGAGGTAAACTCGCCGGTCAGCTTAGAAAAAGCATCAATCGCAGAAGGCGACGAAATTCAGGAAAATTTCGACTCAGAAGAAAAAGCGTGTCAGACGCACAACAACGCAAAGGACTTCGCCGTAGGAAGCAGCGGCGTTTCCAAAGTGCATCAGTTATGCGTCATTATCACTGAAGCAGAAGAAGGAAACAACAGCGAAGGAAGTAAAAAGGTCGACAGGCAAGTCGACAAAGTGAAAGATCACAGCAAAAAGAAAAAGAGAAAGTCCATGTCTCGGCTAGTGAATGGAGAATGATCAAGTCAGCCATTAATCATGGTACAGAAGTACCCGAAGGATCGAGAAGAGAAGTTCTAATGGGATATCAGTATGCATTATACCAACACAAAAAGAAACTAAGGGAGGAAAGAGACATGGTATTTCAAGACAACAACAGTATATCAAGGGAGGAATACTGGGAAGACTATAGTGAAGATTCAGAATATAGCAGAGAGAGGCGCGGAGATCCAAAACACAACAGGGGGGCGACAGCATGCGGTAGAGAAGAAGGGTACTCGAAAAGCTCCACCCCGCAGCTAGAAGAGGAGGAAGATGACCTGATACAAAAAACGACAGAGGCAGCATTGGCAGCAGCACAAGTGTATTTGTTAGCTACAAGACCAGAACATGGAGACCCGCGAGAAGATATGCACCGAGCCGCGATACGAAGCCTCGGAATAGTAGAAGGTAAGATCAGGGAACAAGGCCCAGAGATAAAGTCAACAAGTCACAAGGGAAATCAAAAGGAGAAGTTCAGATACAATCGCGCAGACAACGACTATAGCGAGTCATCAGAAGAGAAAAAGCAACAGAAAAGGAAGGAGGATGCAAGAAGTATAATAGCGCAAGCTCGAGAAAATAAATCGCGACATGCTTGGAGGGAAGAGAATTACGAAGACGACGATAAAGATATGGGTGCGTTATGCTTTACCCGCAGGGTTCGCAAAACGCGGGTACCCAAAGGATTCAAACTACCACACGACCAGAATAAGTACGACGGGTCACAAGAACCTACCTTATGGCTATCAGATTATCTACAGGCAGTGCAGATACTAGGGGGAACAAAGGCGACTGCAATGCAAAGTTTGTAGCTGCACCTCACCGGCGCCGCACGGTCTTGGTTGAACACCCTACCCGACGAATCCATTGGAAGCTGGGGGGAACTCGAAAGTCAATTTACAAGAAATTTTCGTTCCACCTACAAGCGCCCAGCATCACTGGAAGAAGTTAAAGCATGTGTGCAGAGGAAAGGCGAAATGCTACGTTCTTATATACAACGCAGGAGTATAATTAAAAACTCAGCAGAGGACGTCTCCGACGAACGAGCAATAGACGCCTTTTCGGAAGGACTTCGTCGCTCAGATCTTGTGGAAGAAATAGGAAGAACAAAACCTACGACAGTAGCTGAGCTAATGGAGCAAGCCAACAAATTCGCTAATGGAGAGGACGCGTATAACAATAAAAGAGGACGTTCGCCAGAAGTCGACAGATTAAGTCGACAGAGGAGACGACACTGCAGCGGGGGTAACCAAGGAAGCCGAAATCAGGTAGCCGCGGGTTATATACTAGAAGAAGAGGAAGGGTATGAAAGTAGGAGGTTTCAGGCAAAAGGAGTAGAAAAATCAAGATACCCCGGTCCTTCGGCCGAGGATATGCTATACGGACCTTGTCGAATCCACTACGCGTACCTCGACAGGAAAAGGGTCTCAAATCACCAGATGAAGGATTGCAGAACATTCCTAAGGTTGCAAGGTGCCATGGGCTCAAGCCAAGAAGGAAGGCAAGGAGAAAGACGTAGAAGTCAAGGATATCAAATGCAAAGATTATCAAAGCACCTAGAGTCAAAAGTATACATATCAGCCATGATTCAACCGGTGCCCAAGTCGAAGAAAGAGCGAAAGAGCATATCCAGGCAAGTAAACCTAGCAATATCATCACCACCAGCTACCACAGAGTACCTACGATGGTCAGAGCAACCAGTCAAGTTTAGTCGAGCAGACCACCCAAGGAAAGTTCTCAGGCCGGGCCACTCGCCTATGGTTCTAAAAGCGCAAATAGGCGGGTACGACATCAGAAGAGTGTTCATGGATGCAGGGAGCGGCATAAACTTAATATATGCCAGAACACTAAAGGCAATGTGCATCTCACTGACGAGTCTGAAGCCAACAGATTGCTCTTTCCATGGAATAGTACCAGGAGCAGCAAACTACCCTTTGGGAAGGATAGAACTCGATGTCTGCTTCGGCAGCAGCGAAAATTATAGAAGAGAGAAGCTGGAGTTCGAAGTCATGGACTGGCCATCACAATATCATGCAATCCTGGGGCGCCCAGCATTTGCAAAATTCATGGCAGTACCACATTATGCGTACCTCACGTTAAAAATTCCAGGGCCCAAAGGAACAATTACGGTAGAAGGGAGCTTTGAAGTAGCCAACACATGCGACAGAGAATTCAACAGGATGGCGCAAACTTTCGGCATGACAGCAGAATATGAGAGGTTGAAAGGAGAAACGGATCATAATGTGCTACCCGACGTTGGACGATCCCTACCAGATAAGGCTTTCGACACAACATAGGATTCGAAGAAAATTCAGGTCCACCCTACAGATCCAAACAAGACGACATCAATTGCGGTGAACTTGGATCCTGCATAGGAAGGCGCGCTCGTCGAGTTCCTCTGTGAGCGCTGGGAAATTTTCGCCTGGTGTCCATCGGACATGCCAGGGGTTCCCAGGGAACTCGTCGAGCACGCACTTAATGTAGATCCCAAGGCAAAACCAGTCAAGCAACCATTGAGGCGATTTGATGAACCTAAGAGGAAGGCGATAGCGTCAGAATTACACAGGCTAGAAAATGCCGGATTTATTAGAGAAATCAAAACTTTGAGTTGGGTGTCGAACCCAGTCATAGTACCCAAGAAGAATACAGACGTACAAAGAGTATGTGTCGACTACACATCTCTCAACAAGCATTGTCCAAAGGATCCCTTCCCTCTACCCCGCATCGATCAGATAATCGATTCCACAACGGGATGTGCAAGGCTTTCATTTTTGGACGCATATTCTGGTTACAATCAGATCAAATTGAAGAAAGAGGACAAAGAAAAAACGGCCTTCATCACACCATATGGAGTATTTTGCTACCAGGTAATGCCGTTCGGCCTAAAAAATGCAGGAGCAACTTATCAACGGATGATGCAAAACTGCCTCGGGAGCCAAATATGACGCAATATCCAAGTCTACATTGATGATGTAGTCATCACAACAAGAGAAGAGAAATCCTTAATCGGCGACTTGGCAGAAACCTTCGACAACCTGAACAAGTACAAGCTTAAGCTGAACCCGACAAAGTGTTCCTTCGGAGTGTCAGCAGGGCAACTTTTGGGGTTCTTGGTATCAGCACGAGGAATAGAGGCAAATCCAGAGAAGATTCAGGCAATTCTAACAATGGGGAAACCCACGAAACTCCACGACGTACAGAAGTTGGCAGGACGTGTCACGACATTAAGTCGCTTCGTTGCTCGACTAGGGGAGAAGGCGCTTCCTTTTTATGCACTTATGAAAAAGTCAGACGATAAATTTGAGTGGACAGAAGAAGCAGATGCAGCGTTTGCACAGTTGAAAAAAGTGCTTTCCACGCCACTAGTGCTGGTCGCACCAACAGAAAAAGAGCCATTGCTATTGTAGATCGCCGCAACCCATCAGGTGGTGAGTACAGTTCTAGTAGTCGAAAGAAGCGAAGAAGGAAAAGCTCATGGCATCCAGAGGCCGGTATATTTCATCAGTGAAGTACTATCTCTAACCAAACAGAGGTACCCGCACAATCAGAAGTTGGCATACAGTGTCTTCACAACTGCACGTAAACTACGACAGTATTTTGCGGTGCACCCAATCATAGTGGTCAATGAAGCGCCACTATCGAACATATTGAACAACCCTCTAGCGACGGGACGTGTCTCTTTGTGGGGAATCGAGTTATCTCCCATGGACATTACGTACGAAAAAAGGAAGGCGATCAAGTCGCAAGTCTTGCCAGACTTTATAGCAGAGTGGCTCGAGTTGCAAAGCACGGGACCACCAGATTTATCGAGTACTTGGATAATGTACTTCGACGGTTCTAAGAGAGTCCAAGGCGCAGGCGCAGGAGTAGTGTTGATATCACCTCATGGAGACAAATTAAAGTACGTCTTAAGGATGAGCTTCCCGCAGGCTTCCAACAATGAAGCGGAGTATGAGGCTTTGTTGCACGGAATGAAGATGGCTAAAGCATATGGAGCAACTCGCTAAAAAATATTTGGAGATTCCAACCTTGTTGTTCAGCAAGTTATGAACAGATGTGACACAATCAATGACAACATGATGGCCTACAAAAATTTGTACCATTATCTAGAAGGGACGTTCGATGGATGTGAAGTCTCGCACATAAGCAGGAACAGCAACGAAGAAGCCGACACTTTAGCAAATATCGGGTCACAGTGTTTACCTGTGCCGTCCGGAGTATTTTGGGAGGAAATACTGGAAAGATCAATAAAAGGTGGAAAAAGTTCGACTACTACAACAGGCTCGGGGGCTACGTCAGAACCAGAGGAGATCATGATGATAGAAGAAACATAAATGCAGCCATATCTCACGTACATAATAAATAAAAAACTACCAGAAGATGCAGTGGAGGCCAAGAGGATAACTCGAAGATCAAAAGCGCTTGTCGTGTTGGAAGGGAAATTATACAAGAGAAGTATTACCGGCGTTTTACAGCGTTGTGTAACGCCCCAGGAAGGGCAAGCAATATTGAAAGACATACACGGCGGAGTATGTGGCCATCATGCTAGCAGCAGAGCAATAGCGGCAAAAGCTTTTCGAGCAGGATTCTATTGGCTAACAGCCATCGAGGATGCAAAAGATATAGTTTGAAAGTGTGAAGCATGTCAAAGATTTGCATCTAGGCCGCATGTACCAGCAGCGGAGCTACAAACAATACCATTATCTTGGCCCTTTGCACAATGGGGCCTCGATATGGTGGGAAAGTTGCACAAATCTTGGCCAGGAGGGCATGTCTACATGCTAGTGGCAGTCGATAAATTCACCAAATGGGTAGAAGCGGCCCCAGTAACAACTCAAGATTGTACAGCAGCAATCAGCTTCATCAAGTCGATAGTTTTCCGTTTTGGTGTACCATACAGCATCATCACAGACAACGGGACAAATTTCACTTCAAAGGAATTCAAGAGTTACTGCGAAGGGTTGGGAATCAAGCTCAAATTCGCATCTGTAGCACACCCGAAGACAAACGGGCAAGTTGAAAAATCCAATGGCCTAATATGTAGTGGAATAAAAAAGAGGCTCTTAGCACCTCTTGAGAAAGCCAAGAGCGCTTGGGTAGAAGAATTGCCCTCCGTTCTTTGGAGTCTAAGAACTACTCCTAACGCAGCAACTCAAGAAACTCCTTTCTTCCTGGTCCATGGCGCCGAAGCCATGCTTCCAGTCGAAGTGACACATGAGGCTCCAAGAGTGACATCGTATGATGAGACAACGTCAACAGAAGCATTGCAAGATGATGTCGATGCATTGGATGAAGCAAGAGACAAAGCATTAGAAAGGGCGACGCAATATCAACATAGCCTACGAAACTACCATAGTAGTCGAGTTCGTCCGCGATCCTTCGTGGTGGGAGACCTTGTTTTGCGACTCAGGCAAGACAGCCACGGCAAATTGGATTCTCCTTGGGTGGGACCTTACATCGTCACCGAAGTAATACCAGGAGGAGCATATCGACTACAAGACAAGAAGACTGGGAAGGACGAGAGCAACCTGTGGAATGCAGAACAGCTACGACGTTTTTACGCGTAGACTAAATATAGTGGTATCAATAAATTCGAGTTAGCCTTCTGAACCCAGAACATGAGGCCACAGGTCGGGTTCTTTGGGTTGAACTCGACAAAATTGTACAATTAATTGTCACTTCTCCACTCGGGGGCTTCAACCCCTGGGTCGTACGAAAAGAATTATTATGGCAAGTTGGAGGTTTTCTTTCATTGTAAGGTTGTTTAGACAACCCGATAAATACTGAGAGAACTTGGTTCATAAAAAGAACCCGATATTATTCCTACATTCTTTGGTTTGCAAAGAACCCGATATATGGAAAGTATACCTCAGAACATGACTTGTTCTCATGGTACTAGCAAAAGACATCGACACAAAGTACGAATATGCATTACAAATATCATTGCAGCAAGGACATTATCAAACGAAATTACATGGATAGTAGACTCTAATGGAACTAGACTTCAGCTTCATATTTCTTCTGGCACTGGGTGTCATCGTAGATCTTCACGTCAAACTTCGACGTCCCAATGTGGAAGTCAAAGGCCATGAAGAAGCCTTGATGGATGTCGTGGTCGTCTGCAAATTGCGACCAGCCGCCCCTGAAGTACTGCTCGCCGTTGCCGTCATACCACACCTCCACCTCGTACGGGATACCACTGCTAGACTGCTCGCGAAGAACAGCCTCTCGCAGTTCGCGCCCATCCATAAACTTGGTGAAATTCAGCGGCAGGCGCTGAATCTCACGGCACTGCGCCATGGCAATGCAGAAAAAGGAGAAGACTTGAGGAGGAGCAGCGGGAACGGCAGGAGCAGCAGGAGGAGGAGCAGCAGGACCTGGAGCGGTGCCAGTCACCTTGGGCTTGTTCTTGCTACCAGGTGGGCGGCCGGGACGACGCTTAGCTGGAGCATCCGATGAAGTTCCGGCGGCGGCCAGAGTGGTATTGCTCCTATTCTTGCTGCCGCGAGGGCTACCTCGACCTTGTGGTGCCACCGGGGATCCAAGGTTCAGACGAGAACCTTCAGCATCTGCCATGAGGACAAGGGAAAAACCTCAGAAAACCCTAGATGAAGAAGAGAAAGCGATGCGGCGGAGGAAGAATCTGATTAGGGTTTTTACCTTTACCAGATGGTGCTTTATTTATAAGCACGTATTATTGGGCCCTCGCGCTATAGCACAGCCCATAAACATATTTTACAGCAGGAGTTAAATTCTGCGTACAGCAGACGATAATATCAACGAAGAAAAACAAGAAAGGGAGACTATGGTCGCATGATATGGAAACCTCGACTTGGACTCGGGGGCTCGCCAAATAGTAAGATGTCTTCAGAAGAAAGAAGAGTTGAACTTTGAGCCTATGCTTGACTACAAGTCGCCAAACATAGCCTCGAGGGCTACTCCCATCGGGAGCGCTGAGCGCGCACCCGATAGAGATGAGATAATCAATATTGGAGATGAAGAAGGATAAGCATACAAAACTTCGACTACGTAGTCGACAAAATGAAGAAAGATTACTCCCATCGGGAGCGAAGAAGATCAATTTAAAATCCGAAATTCTTTGATTTTATCAGTCGAAAAATTTGGCTGTGAATATGAGATTCTCGAGTTGCGTTATCGCAACGAAACTCGAATGCCGTGATTTATCATGAAGGTAAGACCCCGGGATCCGTCCTGTGTGGCCTGGTATACGCACATGGATGCGCTCTGCTAGTATGTATCCATGTCTACGACGCGAAGAAAATCCTGGTGGACGCACTGGGTACCCTGAGAACCACTGGGATTCATTCTTTGTAAGTCCTAAATGAGGCAAAAGAGTGGGTTTGACCGGTATCCCGAATTCAAGTCCAAGGGGATTGAATTTGAAGTAGGTGACAAGTATCTGTTCCGGCAGTTAACTGACCTCTTGATCCGTCAGAGTTGTCAGGCTTGATCATCAAAACCCCTTGCGAGCAAATTATCATGAAACATAAGTCGAAAGACCAAGTCAAAGATTTGAAGAAGATGAAGAATTGACCAAGTCGAAGATTTGAAGATTAGAGATTCAACCTGAATCTGCAATTCTGGTAGAATCTCAGGGGCTACTGACAAGGGTATAGTTAATAGAGCCCGTTAGTTGAGTACCCCTGAGGCCCATTGTGCTAGGCCCAATTGTAATGATAGTCGAATACGAGTTATTACCGTATGTCGATATTTGTAATCTGTATCGGACCCTACCCGATCCTCGAGACCTGGCCACCTATATATAGGGGTCAGGAGGGGACGGTGTAGGGATGATTGAAAGCAAGCCAGGTTGAACACCCAAGTTTACTTTCGATACACACCTATTTCGACTAACTCTACCTTCGAGTTCATCCGATGCCCTATCTCCCCGATCCTAAGTCCTTCATCTCGGACATTTGTCGAGTTAACCCTCGTCAGTAGGGTTAGTACTCATTAAGTAAAATCCACTCATGTTCAAGCATTGACAAGTTTCATAATCTAAACTCAACATTAGCCATTGTATATACCAAGGTATTCATGATTTCCGTCGTCCATCGAAAAACTAATGAAACTAATAACACCTAGTACAATACTGAATAAACTAAGAAATCTATCAAAACTGAATAGTCTGTAAAGATGACACTCAACGAGATAGTTAGGTAGCTCAAATCGAAAAACTCCAAACTAAAGAAAGACAAATCATAATCTCAGGTTTATGCACACAAAAATTTCAGATCAAAACACTACTCTGAGATTTTTCACGATTTTTTATAGTGAAGCACAGAAATCTGTCTAAACAGAACAGTCGGTGAAAATCGAATTTTTTATGACAGCTACGTAACTCAAATCAGAAAAAGTTAGTCTAATGAAAGAAAGACAATAAGCATTACTTTGCACTCAAGAAATTTCAGGTCAATATCACGTTCTGGTGATTTTAAACATTTTATATGGTGAAGCATAGAAAATCTGTTTTTGGACAGCAAAGCAAAACTATCAACTTCCAAGTAACTAGGTACTACAATTATCACTTTACTTTTATGGTACACAAAGGAATATGTACAATATATACAATATACATAGTATGTACAAGTTTTTAACTGAAAAGCTTCCATGGAGAGATTTGTTTTGGTTTCATAGGCATGAACACAAGTGTTCAAGGTCGATCCCCACTTAACCATTACTCATCTTTCCAATCGCTTTCCTTTTTGAAAATGTTTTTAGATAAAAAGTACAACTAATTTTTTTATAATTCGCATTCCCTATCCATACTAAGATAGAGAACAACTTAAAACTGAAAGTAAAAACTACTTAGAGATAAAGCAAATAAGTGCACATAAGAATATTCACCCACACGCTATTGCTCCCCGGCAATGGCACCAGAAAAGGTCTTAATATCCCACAAGTATAAGGGATCGTGTGTAGCCTTTTCGATAAGTAAGAGTGTCGAACCCAACGAAGAGCTAAAGGTAGGATAAATATTCTCTCAAGTTCTATCAACCGCTGATACAACTCTACGCACACTAAACGTTTGCATCATCTAGGAAAATAAAACTAGAGCAACAATAGAGGTATAAGAGATAGCTTTGCAAGATAATAAATACAAGAAAGTAATTTTTAGTATTGCAGCAGTAAAATATACTAAGTAACCATAAACTAATAGTACCATAAGTGTGGAAAAGTGGTGATAATAGTGGTGGCTTTGTCTAAGCTCAATTAGTGAATAAATCGGGTTCACTGTCTTCGATGCAGTTTTCTATGTGGGAGAGACTAAATATACAAGCACTTCACTACTTGGAAATACAAGTACTATATGATTGGATTGTTAGCAAGCATCCGCAAATACTAACAATGCATTAAGGTTTCCCCAACCATAGCCTTAAGTTAATGGTCCTCTTACTCTCATACGTGCAACGTTCCGGTTCACGTCCTCAGGTTTCTGTCACTCTGGCAGAACTACCCCCTTCCTTTTGCACATACTACTAACCCTAAAATGTTTAATCCATGCGTGCATAAATATAATGGACACCAAAGGAAAGTACCATATCAACATACAACTCTAATGAACCAAAGACATTCAACAAATAAACTATGCAAACATGATATAGATCATAGGATAAATATTATAGCATCAAACACCATGTTTACATAGAATGATACAAAGGTGTGTGGGAGGATGAACCACTGCATAATAGGAGAAGTTGGTGATGGAGATAGCGGTGAAGATGGCGGAGATGAGCAGCAGGGGGCGTGGGCGGCGGCGCCGGCGCGGGGGACTCCCCTGCCGTCGGCATCATGGGGGAGCGCCGCCCCTTAGCCCCCTTCCTTCATGGCTTCATGGGAGCCCTCTCCCATGGAGATGGGATCCATGGGGGAGGCAAAAACGTGGCTCTGGTGGCTGCAAATTCGTGGGTGGAGGTGTCCCCACGAGCTAGGGTTCCTCCCTTTATATAGCTTCTCGGATTTCCGTCTCCCCCTCTTGGGCCGCACTAGATCAGGCCTAACTCGGCTGTCCGAACTCGGAATTAGGCGAATCTTATGTCCAGAACGTTTGCCGTGAAATTCCCTACAACTTTGTAGTCGAAGAGTTTTCCGTTTGATGCTGTCTTCGACCCGTAACGTGATCATCTTCAAAAAGAGTTCTGACACAGATTTCAGGAAAGTCCCAATTTGACTCCAACAACGTTTCCACTTGTATTCTTGGTAATTCCTACACATCAAAGTATAAAACAAGAACATTGTGCACTTTTGCAACTATTAGTAGGTTAGTCCAAATAAATTATAAAAATGCCATAAAGTGTAGACAAAACATGTAGCAATTAGTGTAAAACAAGTATAGAACATCAAAAATTATAGATACGTTTGCAACGTATCAGCAGGCACCGGCAGTGGCAGTGAACAGCGCCCAGTGGGCATCATGTGATGCACTGATCGAGAGGCGGCAGCGGTGGGACCGTTGGAGCAAGCATTGCATGCTGGCCTGTCAGCGAGCAACGGAGGGCACCACTGACCCACACACTCCATCCATTATCAGGAATTCTCCTCCCTGGCTTTTCATCCCACACAAACAGAGTACACGAGACGAGCCCAAATAAGAGCATCTCCAGCAGACCCCCCATCCGCAAATCTAAAAAACAGAGTTTGGGTCGACCTGTAAATATGATATGCAGATTAAAGATGCATCGCGCAGACTAGATACTGCAAAAGGACACTGAATAATAGCATATTCCTCTAAAAGGCCCACATGTCAGTTTTTTTCTTTCTTTTTTTCCTTTTTTTTCTCTTCTCCGGCCACTCCTCTGCCCGACCGCTGTCGCTCCGGCTGGCCCGCTCGCCCTCGCCGCCGGCCGGCTTGCCCCCGCTGCCGGACGCCCACCTCGGCCGCCGGCCGGTTGCCCCCGCCGCCGACACCCGCTCGTCCGATAGCCAGCTGCCCGCCCGCCCCCACAGCCAGCCCCGCCCAGGCACCTGCCCACTCGAGTCAAGCTCAAGCGTGCCGCACGGCCTGCCGACCTGAAGCACGACAGCTCCTGCTCGTTGCCGCTGCTGCTGGACGCCCATGCTGGCTCCAATTGTCGGCCGATCGTGCCTGCAATATGTCACAATTAGTCTCGATTTGTTCCCGTTTTGACCAAAATTCGATCGGAATTCGACCGGGCTCCCACACCGCGGTCCCCAAACACTGCTCCCAAAAAACATGAATTTAAAAAAATTATAAAAACCTGCGGATTTTCATTGAATTTGGCGCAAACTTGCGCAGGTTTACAAATTTTTTCTAAAACCCTAACCCTAACAGCCGTCGTAGCGCCCGCGGCCGCCACAGCGCCGCCCACTAGAGCTGCTGCCAGTGCCGCCGTCCTCCATCTTCACGTCTGGCTTGACGTTCGGTGATACGTCTCCAATGTATCTATAATTTTTGATGCTCCATGCTTGTTTTTACACCATTTGCCTAATGTTTCGTTACACTTCGTGGAACTTTTATGCATTTTCCGGAACTAACCTATTAACAAGTTGCCACAGTGCTAGTTCCCTGTTTTCTGCTATTTTTGTGTTTCAGAAGTGATACACAGGAAATATTCTCAGAATTGGACGAAACAAGTTCCTGAAGTCTTATTTTGTCCGGGAGCTTCCAGAGATCCGAAGGAGAGTAGGAGGGGAGCCATAGGGGCCCCACACGCCAGACCGGCGCGGCCAGGGCCTGGGCCGCGCCGGCCTGGTGTGTGGGGCCCCTATGGCTCCCCTCCTACTCTCCTTCGGATCACTGGAAGCTCCCGGACAAAATAATGGCCAGGCGTGAGGCCACATGGCTCCACCTCTGACATCGCCCCTTCGCCTATAAAGACCCCCCGACGGGAAAAACCTAAGTACCCGATCACTTTTCCAGAACACATCGCGATCCGCCGCCGCCGTTGACCCGAAGATCGGGAGGGTCCAGAAGCTTTTCTCGGCACCCTGCCAGAGAGGGGAATCGCCACCGGAGGTCTTCTTCATCGCCATGCTTGCCTCCGGAGCAATGAGTGAATAGTCTACCTTGGACTATGGGTCCATAGCAGTAACTAGATGGTTGTCTTCTCCACCATGTGCTTCATGTTTAGATCTCATGAGCTGCCCTACATGATTGAGATCACCGTTATGTAATTCTACATGTTTGGTTTGTTGGGATCCGATGAATATTGGTGTTATGATTGAGTTGCTATACTGAAATATATCTTATGTTATCTCTATGTTATTTATGATCTTGCATGCTCTCCGTTGTTAGTAGCTATCTTGGCCGAGTAGTTGCTAGTGACTCCAAGAGGGGGTATTTATGCTCGATAGTAGGTTCATGCCTCTATTTAACCTGGGGGAGTGACAGAAACCTCTAAGGTTGTAGATATGCTGTTGCTACTAGGGAGAAAACAACATTCATATGCTCAAGGGCATATGCTTTGTTTACATTACACACTTTGCTTAATGCAATTATCCGTTGTTCGCAACTTAATACTCATGGGGTGTTCGGACGATATTCCCGTGAGTGGATTATTAGTCATAGATGCAGTTGGATGGCGGTCTATGTATTTTGTTGTAATGCCCAGAGAAAATCTCATAGTGATCTTCTTGACATATCATGTTTATCTTTATTCTATCAATTGCCCAACTGTAATTTGTTTACCCAGCATGTGTTATTTATCTTATGAAGAGACACCACTAGTGAACTGTGGACCCCGGTCCTATTTCCATCATATTGCTATCACCTGTTTACTTTACTCGCACTGTTTACTTTAGTTGCATACTTCTACTGTTTTCCACTCGATACGCTCATAACCTTTGTTTCAAGCAAACCGGTGAGATTGACAACCTCATCGCAAGTTGGGAGCAAAGTACTTGGTTGTGTTGTGTGCAGGTTCTGCGTTACAGCTAGCAAGCAAAGCTTCGACGAGGCGCCATATATAAATTGTCCGAAGCTGTCGCAAACTAGCAAGCACCACCTTCAGTCGTTTGTCTCTTCTCTCCAAGAACGATAAACCTTGGTTTCTTAACTAAGGGAAAACCTGCTGCTATACTCATCACACCTTCCTCTTGGGGTTTCCAACGGGCTAGTTGTTCACCACGCACAAGGACTAGCAGCTGTTTTTCTGGCGCCGTTGCCGGGGAGATTGGAAGACTTCTGCGAGGGGACTTTTTGCACGCACATCCTTTACTTTGTTATTGTTTTGCTTTACTTTATTTATTTTACCTGCATCGTTTTATATCAAAAACCCAAAAAAATTAGAATCCTTGGTAGTTGTTATTTCTTTACTTTTAGTTCATCATGCTGTTCCCTAAGTATATTCTGGAGGACCTCTCAGTAGGTAGTGGTTCAATTATTGGAAAAAGTAATATTGAGGAGTTCTTTAATCACATTAGTATGCATAAGGAAGTTGAGGAAAAATCTTTGGTTGAGCTAGCTCCTAGTTATGAAGTTGCTTCTGCTTATTTAGTTCACATGTTAGAAGCTAGGTTTGCTAGTCTTAATCCTTTCATGAAATACATGTTCCTTAAGCTTCATGAAATTGAAGATCCTGAAAAGAAAGCTTTTATTTTGGAAACTTTGCGTATAGAATTTAGAGATGTTGCAATTGAGGCTAGGAAAGTTTTTAAGAAGTTTAATAAGCTTGGCTCGCCTGTTGAAATTGTTGGTACACCCAACGAAGATTCTAGATTACCAATACCTTGTAAGCTTGTAGGAATTCATAATGCCTTGGTAGCTAATACTAGTTGGATTTATCCTGAAAATCTTTTTGATGAAAATAGTGTACCAAAGTGTGACTACAAGGGATACTCAAAACCTCAATTGGATAGTATTCATTTCTTTATTCCTATAGTGGATCCTGATCTCCCTTTCATCATTACTTGATTCACAATTTTCTGCGCCTAGCTCAAAGGCGTTAAAGAAAAGCACTCTTGGGTGATAACCCAATGTTTGATTTTCAGTACTTTTTCTTTTATTTGAGTCTTGGAAGTCATTACTACTGAAATGACCGCTCCTTATCTTGTTTATTTTGTTGTTGTGCCAAGAGAAGCCTCTAATTCGAGTGAGGTAAAGATTTGGGGATGTTGCTATCCTGAAACTGTTTTCGGTGCTGCACCGTACAAATTCGTATAAATTCTCTGTATATCTTTTGGACCTGAGATTTCTTGTGCATATGACCCAGGTTATATCCAAACTTTTGTTAGTTGAACACTTTTTGATTTGAGCAACAAAAAACCCCTCAAAAATTCGGCCTTTGTCAGCTGTTCTGTTTTGACAGATTTCTGCCAATATTTATGTTTGCCGCTTTATCGCTTTCTTTTGAGTTCTTTTGATCACGGAACTTTTAGGGAAGTTGCTACAGTAGTATTTTCTATATATGTGGTGGTTTTGGGTTGAAACCTGAAGCAAAAAGAGGTTGATTATATGCTATGATTACACTAATGTTGCTAATAGAATTGTGTTTAGTTTTGTATGAAGGAAGTTTTCAAGTGTAGGGATTGGAGAATGATGAGATGGGTTGAAGAATGGACAAAAGCTCAAGCTTGGGAATGCCAATGCATCACCCCAAGAAATATCCAAGAAGTACAAGCGTCAAAGCTTGGGGATGCCCCCGAGGCACCCCTTCCTCATCGACAAAAATCAGGTCACCTTTCAAAACACTATATTTTTATTGCTTCATGCACTATGTGTTTTTCTTGGAGCGTCAGTTATTTTAGTTTTCTTAGTTAGTTTGTTTTGTTTTCTGCAATAAATGGTTGGACCCCAACAAATTTCCTTTGGAGGAGATGTACTCGTTTTCATTTGCCAAGAACACTCAGTTTTTACTCTTATCGTTCATCGAGTGTTCTTCTTTTTCTGCTACTACTTTTGGTTTTCGTTTTCGCCTTAATTTGCGTTCAGATCTTCTTATATTTGTTTATCAAGGTGTATTTTTGCCTCTGATCTTTATTGGTTTTCATCAAAAGAGGTGTCTTAAAAAATTTCAAATGGTGTTGGAAAAGAGAAAAAGCTTTATGCAAAATAGTGGTACAAGAAGGAGCTTGTGTAGACTGCGGCTTAGGCTTTTTCATGTCATACTTGATATCTTTTTGATAGTATGCTTAGTGGTTTTGCTGTAGCATGACTTGTCTCAAATAACTGAGATTGCTTAATGAGCCTTTGAAAAAAATCATGCGTTGCTTTTATTATATGGAAGCATTATTTTGGTTTTCTCCTTGATGCTTTATTTGGGTTGACTTGGCACATGCTCACACATGTTAGACTCTTACAAAGTCGCCAATAGCCTCTATGATCATTTATTTTTTGACTCTTGATGCCATCTTATGCTTCTTTTAATGTCGCTTTGTCGCTTTGCATGATTATGGCCATTATTGCTCTCTTAGTTGGTCGCTCCCAGTCTTTTGCTAGCCCTCGCCTTGTACTGAGTATGAGCTCTACTCATGCATCCAACTCCTAAAAGCCAAAGTTTTCCAAAGTGTCCACCATACATACCTAATAGCAATTTGCTATTCCAAGTAAATTTGACTTGCTTTTATTTTCTCTTCAAATTAAACTCTTACCAGTGTTATGCGAAATTCGGTCAGTAAAGCTCTCACGAACCGGAAGGCACGCTTTACTTTTTCCTGTTCTTAAAAATTTGTCATTGTGGTCTCTTATGTTGAGTTGTTATGCTTGCAAGTTGTAAGTTGGAGACTAGCCCAACCATGCAGTCATGGGCAAGCTTTCAACATTGCACTTCTTATTTGAGTTGATATCGTGATATTTTGTTTATGGATGCCCGCGGTATGAAATGAATTGGGAATCTTGTGGGGATCATGGAGTTTGTATATGTGTTAGGAAAACGCCAGGCCGCTAATCTAAGCCATGCATAATTCATGGTGGAAATTTGCAGCATACCCATGGTGAACATTCGACGACGCATCTCACAATAAAAAGCTAAACAAATGGCAAATAAAAGAGATATCGAGGTGTTCATTGTCTGCTTGTCCTGTCATTTTGATGTGGGCTTGTTCCATATCATCGGGCACGGAGGTACCCCATTGGCGGTTCTCAATGATATGCATATATTTACAATGACAAGAGCCTTGCTTGGGACTCTAAGTAAAGTAGCATTAGGTTTGGGTACTCATACTTCACGGGACACGATGTTTTCAACTTATGATTTGTCAAGCATATGTATCATAATTGTTCTCACATTAACTTTAACCATTCAAGATGCTTATGATGGGGGCAATGAGAGCTCAAAGCCGGTAAGTACCATAATTTTTGAAGGTTATAAAACTTGCAATCACTGCTTCCCTCTGCGAAGGGCCTTTCTTCTACTTTTATGTTGAGTCACCACCTTCTATCTTTATGCACCATTAAGAGAGCATAGTTGTCATTCTTAGTATAATGTGCATTGTCCCAAAGTTTTCATTGATTGATTCATATTGTTGGTTTCACTTGTTCTCAAATTATTTGTATCTAGTCGCCCTCTTAAACTTAAAGGTGTCCTATGCATTTATGTTTTGCTCTCTTTGAAGGACAAGCTGAAAACTATTTGTATGTTTTTCCTTATGATTTGAACACATGTTTGACTTTCATTGTTTCATTTTCATGATCTTTTGTTTGTGTTCATTTGCATGTTTACAACATGGTTGCTAAGTTCTTATTGTCAAGATTATATCTTTCATGCCCATGTTTTATGTTCTTATGATCCCAGCTCACAAATGCTTACATATATGATCAAGATTGTGTAGGTGCATGTCACCTCAAAAATTATTCTTTTGTTATCACTTACCTACTCGAGGACGAGCAGGAGTTAAGCTTGGGGATGCTTGATACGTCTCCAACATATCTATAATTTTTGATGCTCCATGCTTGTTTTTACACCATTTGCCTAATGTTTCGTTACACTTCGTGGCACTTTTATGTATTTTCCGGAACTAACCTATTAACTAGTCGCCACAGTGCCAGTTCCCTGTTTTCTGCTGTTTTAGAAGTGATACACAGGAAATATTCTCGGAATTAGACGAAACAAGTTCCTAAAGTCTTATTTTGTCCGGGAGCTTCCAGAGATCCGAAGGAGAGTAGGAGAGGAGCCACAGGGGCCCCACACACCAGACCAGCGCGGCCAGGGCCTGGGCCGCGCCAGCCAGGCGTGAGGCCACCTGGCTCCACCTCTGACATCGCCCCTTCGCCTATAAAGACCCCCCGACGGGAAAAACCTAAGTACCCGATCACTTTTCCAGAACACATCGCGATCCGCCGCCGCCGTTGACCCAAAGATCGGGAGGGTCCAGAAGCTCTTCCCGGCACCCTGCCGGAGAGGGGAATCGCCACCGGAGGTCTTCTTCATCGCCATGCTTGCCTCCGGAGCGATGAGTGAGTAGTCTACCTTGGACTATGGGTCTATAGCAGTAGCTAGATGGTTGTCTTCTCCATCATGTGCTTCATATTTAGATCTCATGAGCTGCCCTACATGATTGAGATCACCGTTATGTAATTCTACATGTTTGGTTTGTTGGGATCCGATGAATATTGGTGTTATGATTGAGTTGCTATACTGAAATATATCTTATGTTATCTCTATGTTGTTTATGATCTTGCATGCTCTCCGTTGTTAGTAGCTATCTTAGCCGAGTAGTTGCTAGTGACTCCAAGAGGGGGTATTTATGCTCGATAGTGGGTTCATGCCTCTATTTAACCTGGGGGAGTGACAGAAACCTCTAAGGTTGTAGATATGTTGTTGCTACTAGGGAGAAAACAACATGCATATGCTCAAGGGCATATGCTTTGTTTACATTACACACTTTGCTTAATGCAATTATCCGTTGTTCGCAACTTAATACTCATGGGGTGTTCGGACGATATCCCTGTGAGTGGATTATTAGTCATAGATGCAGTTGGGTGGCGGTCTATGTATTTTGTTGTAATGCTCAGAGTAAATCTCATAGTGATCTTCTTGACATATCACGTTTATCTTTATTCTATCAATTACCCAACTGTAATTTGTTTACCCAGCATGCGTTATTTATCTTATGGAGAGACACCACTAGTGAACTGTGGACCCCGGTCCTATTTCCATCATATTGCTATGACCTGTTTACTTTACTCGCACTGTTTACTTTACTCGCATACTTCTACTGTTTTCCACTCGATACGCTCATAACCTTTGTTTCAAGCAAACCGGTGAGATTGACAACCTCATCGCAAGTTGGGAGCAAAGTACTTGGTTGTGTTGTGTGCAGGTTCCGCGTTGCAGCTAGCAAGCAAAGCTTGGACGAGGCGCCATATATAAATTGTCCGAAGCTGTCGCAAACTAGCAAGCATCACCTTCAGTCGTTTGTCTTTTCTCTCCAAGAACGATAAACCTTGGTTTCTTAACTGAGGGAAAACCTGCTGCTATACTCATCACACCTTCCTCTTGGGGTTCCCAACAGGTTGGTTGTTCACCACGCACAAGGAATAGCATTCGGCTTGACGTTCTCGTCGCTGTCGCTGATGTCGAAAACCGGCTGGCTGCCAGGCGCCCCTCCTGCCACTCCTCCAGCCCCGGCCAGCGAGTGTGCGACGGTGAGTGACAGGTTGGGCGCGTCTTCGGGGTCGTCAGGGTGGCGGGAGAGCTTCGCCAGCATCTCCCGGTCCGCGACCCACCATGGTCGGGTCTCCTTGAGGAGCTTCCGCGGGATTTGCTCCCACTCCTCCTCCTCTGGCTCCTCCTTCTTCTCACGGTGGGGATGCGCCGATGAAGACCCACCGGCATCCCGGATGATGATGCCGGTGCTGCTCGCTGGTGGTGGGTAGGGCGCGGAGCGCGCCGCAGAATGGGACGCAGAACGTCCGTCCGAGGATGAGCTCTGCGACATTGCATGTGTCGGTGCAGAGCACGCGCTGGTATATGGGCGGCGTGCCGACGGTGGCACGTACCCGTGATCCCGGAGCACGTTGTCAGCGTCCCGGTTCTGCCACCAGACGCGCCGGCCGACGATGTTGTACCTGCCGACGTAGGGGCCGACAAACTCCACGAGCTAGTCCTGCCGCTCCCGCTGCAGCCGCGGCAGCCAGATGCCTGGGCGGGGCGCGTTCTTCGGCAGCTCCCGCTCATGGATCGGGAGCATCTGCCAGCGGCGACCGATGAGGGCTTCAAGCTCCGTGCCCTCCGGTATCGGCGGGATGGTGTAGCCCGCTGCCGACACGTTCCACCCGGTGCGGCAGGTGCCACGCCGGCGGGACGAGGATCGCGTTCTCCCCGAGAACCCGTGCCTCCGCATCGGTGAAGTTCGTCGGCCGGATGAAGCCGCCGCTACCGCTGACACCTTTGCGCGACATCATTTTCGGTGGAGGTAGTGCGACGGGGAGAAGTGAGGCGACGGGACGAAGAGGGAATGGTGGGCAGCAGGGAGAAGTGAGACGTCGGGAGGAAGAGGGGGGTTTTTATGGCGAGAGGAGAAGCTCCACTGGCGCGCATTCATGGTGGCGCAGGCGTCGCCGTGTGGCCGTCGGGCTCCGCGCGGCGCCTCGGAAACCCGCGGTGCAATGAAAACGACGACCGATTGCGGTCGCGTCATCATAAACTAGGCTAACCGTCAGCCGCGCTCGCTTACACGCGGGGTCGGGGTGTCGGTAGCGAGTTGCCTTGTGCTGCCGACGCCCCCGATAGGATCCTACCGCGCAGGGGCCGGCGCCCGCGCCGGCTATTTTTTTGAGGTTGAGGGCGCGTCGGCTTGATTTTGGAGCGCCGGTACGGCCCTTTTTTTTAGCCCCCGAGCCCAGTTAACGCGCCGGCCGCATTTTGAGAGCGGTTTTGGGGCCGCTGGTGGAGATGCTCTAAGCACTACCCAGCCATAACTCGTTTCCGTTTTACCCGCTCACACACACGTTCCGTTTGGACGTTCCCCGGCCTCCGCGGCCGCACATTCCTAATTACCGTTCCGATCGTCCACCTCTCAGCTCTCGTCCGTCCGTCCACAACGTCGTCCGTGGAGATGGCTAGCCGCCGCGGCATCATGCCGCTCCTCGTCGCCATGGCCGTCGTCGCCTCGCTCGCCGCAAGGCCGGCCTCCTCGTCGGCGCTGGCGGGCGACAAGTGCTCGCCGCCGTCGTCGTGCGGCGCCGGGTTGCGGTGCGCCACCTGCTCCCCTCTCCCCGGCTCGGGCCCCGCCGTGTGCTCCAGGACCACGCCCATCGACCCAAAAACCCATGTACGACGCCTCTTACGTCCACGGTGATGTATACTATACGTGCCTTCTAGCTTGTTTCTTTGGTTTGACGGACGTACCTTGACCACGACGACGGCGCCAGGGGACGGGTCTGCCCTTCAACAAGTACTCGTGGCTCACCACCCACAACTCCTTCGCCGTAACCGGCACCCCCTCTGCCACCGGCGCGCCCATCGTCTCCCCGCCCAACCAGGAGGACTCCGTCGCCTCACAGCTCAGCAATGGCGTCAGGGGCCTCATGATCGACACCTACGACTTCAAGAACGACCTCTGGCTATGCCACTCCTTCGCCGGAAAATGCTACGACTTCACAGCATACGTACGTACGCAAACGCAAGCCGTCAGGTCAGGGGTTGAACGAACCTCTCTGTCTGAAATTCTGAATGAACTTTTCCAGGTTGCCGCGTCCAAGGTGCTCAAGGAGATCGAGGCCTTCCTGGACTCCAACCCGAGCGAGGTCATCACCGTCTTCGTCGAGGACTACTCCGCCCCGGGCTCGCTCGCCAAGGCGCTCGCCGCCGCCGGCCTGGCAAAGTACGTCTTCCCGCCGGCCAAGATGCCCGCCAACGGCGCCGACTGGCCAACGCTCAACGATATGGTCGCCCAGGGCCACCGCCTCCTCGTCTTCACCTCCAAGCACGGCCGCGAGGGCTCCGACGGCGCCGCGCACGTGTGGAACTACGTCGTCGAAACAAAATGTAATCAATCGCCAATTCGCCATGACAATCTTTCGTCGCGTCGTCTTCTTCAGACAATGCATGACTGACCACAGAAACATGATTTTTCTTTCTTTTCTGCAGATGGGAGCGATGGGCTGGCGGTGGGTTCGTGCGGGAGCCGGGCTGAGTCGAGGCCCATGGACTCAAAGGCGCAGTCGCTGGTGCTGCTCAACTTCTTCACCACCAACCCGAGCCAGAGCTGGGCGTGCGTCAACAATTCCGCGCCGCTCATCGACAAGATCAAGTCCTGCTACGGCGCATTCGCCAAGCGATGGCCCAACTTTATCGCCGTCGACTTCTACATGGTAGGGCGCACATGAAACTTTTTTTCTTACTCTCTGTCGCGCTGAAGTGATGACGTGTGTGCGACAGTTACGCTGATCTGGACTCGCCGTGCAGTAGAAGCAGTGGCGGCGGCGCTCCCCTGGCGACCGACGTGGCCAATGGCCGGCTCCAATGCGGCTGCGACAGCATTGCATATTGCAATGTACTTATCAATGCTTTATTGTGCATTGTGTTGCAAAATCGTGAGTGCATGCATAATCTAATCTTGTAATGGACCTATTTTAATTGCAGCCCAACGCCCCGTCCGGAACATGCACGGTGTCTTCTTCGTCATCATCGTCGTCGTCCCCGTCTCCCTCCTCATCGCCATCATCCTCCCTGTCTCCTACGTCGAGCCTGGCTCTCCTACCATCTCCAATATCGTCACCATCATTATCGCCATCTTGGTCATGGTCACCGTCATCAGCTCCGGCTCGGGCACGGCCTAGCTTGCGATCGTGGTCGTCATCAGCGTCAATGTCTCTATTCTCTTTGTTACCTTCAGCTTGGGAACTTTCTACAGCTACGCCTTCCCCTCTTTCACCGTCCCAGGCTCCGTCTTCGTGGTCCTATGGGGCTTCGGCTCTTCCACCATCCTTGGCTCCGTCTTGGTGGTCCTATGGAGCCTCGGCTCTATCGCCTTCTGCATCCGCACTTTCATTTCCAAAGAGCATCATCAACACAATGTCGATGCAAGATGAAGGGATGGCACAAGAACCATCTCCAAAGAGCTCAACCGACGAAGGGACGGCACAAGAACTGTCTCCACAAAGCACTTCGGCCTCAGGAGTTCCACAAAGAATGCTTCCAAAGAGTATCGCGGAGGCACCAACACTGGAAACAGCCTCGCCCGAGTCAAACCCGGAGGGTAGCTCCGGCGCGGCGATTCGGCCGGGAACCCCTCGCCTCAGCTCCCTTATCACAACTGCGTCGCTGGTTTTGATCTCTCTATGCTAAAGATCAGTAGTCAAATATGATCGATGGTGTCGTTAGATATATTCACATGCACTACTCTTGCTATATGTGTATAACACCTATACTACCTCTACAATAGTGTTCGAGCCAAAAGTTTTTCATTCTTTGCTTGCAGCATCGGTGTCGTCGGTTCTACAGTAGCCATGTATAAATAGTTACTACGAATACCTCTCTGCTTATATAGATTTTGGTAGTCAGATCAGGTGCACATACATAGCTAAATATGTGGGTAATTTATAAGTTCTTTTTGAGGTCCATTGGCTTGCAGGGTACTCACTCCGTTTTGAGCTGTAAAGCTATCGGTTTTGCTAGTTCTCAGGCGCCTGAGATTTAACTAAATCTCAGTCACCTTAACCACCGTTAGATGTTAGTGTCAAGATTCGTGCAGCCTACTTGCCTTTTTTATTTGTTGTCGCCGAAGCGATGTTGGCTTCTCCATGCTGAGGGAGTCTGGGCCGGTGCTCTTGCCGCGTGGTGCGTGGGATGGGCCTTATTGATTCATGTGGGTGTCTTATGTACACTAGTGGGGACGGGGCCTCCAGTCCCGGCCCGTAAGGGGCTTTAGTCCCGGTTTGTAAACCGGGACCCCAGCCGCGGGACTAAAGCCTGAACCTTTAGTCCCGGCCCGCTTACCAGCCGGGACTGGAGGGTGTCCACGTGGGCACCTCGGAGCGAATCAGGGCCAGGACCTTTAGTCCCGGTTTGTAACACAGACCGGGACTAAAGGGCATCTGCAGATTTTTGTTTTTTGCTTTAGGGTTTTAGGGTTTAGGGGTTTTAGGGTTTTACGTGGGGGATTAACGTGATGCCCCGTTTGGTGCCTTGGTGTCCGGGAATTAGTTTATGCATATATATAAGATTAACTTATCTTACAAGCGAGCATATATATATAATTATATGGAGATCAGAATTATCGGGACAAGAGCCCGTCTATTCGATTACATGGACCAACATCAGTAATGGCCCCTAGCTACACTAAATCGTCCTTTGTCGTCTATAGCTTCTATCCTCAGAAAGGCCGCTAGCTCCTCTGCAACAGCAATCGCGCGTTGCTCTGGTAGGTACTTCTCCCGCATGGCCGTGTACTATATAAGAAGAGGAGATGAATATGAATATCAATCATGATAACAAAGAATGACGAGTAAAAATAGAGGTGTGAATGTTTATTGCTTACATCGTATCTGTAATCCTTGTGCTCAGAGGTAAACGTGCGAATGGTCTCGCAAACATAGTATCCACATAGATGCGTCCCCCGTGGCTGCTGGTCGCACTTTACGAGAATAGAATATATATAATCAAAATAATAATCTAGCATTACAAATGTATTGAAAATAGAAGTATATCATACTACTACTTACCTGAGCCGCTCTAAAGGTCAGCTTCTCATGCCGGATACCGGGAGTCACGCACTTGAACCGCTTCCAAACCCTGCCCGACAAGGAAAATGATTTGCTAAGTTTTTCATTAATTGATATATCAGAAAATCATCGAAAGAGACCGATAGAGCACAAGAATGATTGAAATTACCCTTGGAGCATGTCCTGCAGGCTTTGGAACTGTTCCAAGGGTCTCGATAATGGGTCGAAGGCATCAACTCTTCCCTTATCAATTTGAATGTCCAACAGAATCCAGTGGTAGCTGCACATGTATATATATGTGTGTCAGTAACTTATCAATTACACTCATAAGTGAATAGACACAACACAGTAAGACCCTCACCTGAAGTTGTATGGAAACAATATGTGGTCACAGAAATTTTGATCTGTTAGAAACCTTAGAAGGTTTTCCTCCGTCTCCTTGGGGTTATCAGTTAGCGTCGCTATATGTATTTTATCTGGGTCAATAAACCCAATATTGTGGATGTTCCTACTTTTACATTCCAGAATCTTCATTCTGCATAATAGAGTACAAGTCAGAACGGAACAAGTTATATGTAGAAAATGAATTGAAATAACTGAACAAGTTATATGTAGACAATGAATTGAAATAACTGAACAAGTTATATGTAGACAACGAATTGAAAAACTTACAGACAATAGCAACTCATAAGCGATTTGTCGAGGGCGTCAGCATTGTACATCTGGAAGAGTTCATCAAAGTCGATATGGATGTCTTCGGGACGGCCATAGTACTCCCGTGGGACAAGCGCCACGATCATCGTTCTCCCTTTATTTGATTCACTTAAGTACCATGTATGCAAGTAACGCATATTTGTTGGGAGATCATCAAACTTATCTTTGCTGACCAAAGGCGCTCCCATGACAAACTGTGGCTTAGGGGCTACCACAGCCTTGGGTACCACGTCGTCTTGGGAAGCCAGAATGACTTCAACCGGGATACCCCATTCATCCGCCCACTTCTTTGCTAATCCCAAATCTTGCCCCTGCACCAGAGAGGGAACATTCTCGGGTAACACCCTGAGGGGTGGGATCGACTGTTTGGCCTGTTGTCCAAGCTGAGGAACGTCTGATCTTATTTTGCTTGTAGTTGAACTTGATTTGCTCCCACTTGCACTTGCACTTGCACGTGACCTGCTCTTTTTCCCTTCCTTCTGCAATGTACGTGTATAGTCGTCAGGCTTATGGTGTAACTCATACTGTGATGGAAGGGTCGTGAAGTATTTTGCATATGCTATTTGCTTCTCGGTGTATTCCGGGCGGGGCTCGGGTTCCTTCTTTTTCATCTGCGCATCATAATGTTCCTTTGCTATCCTGGCGTTTTCCTCGTCGGTACGATCATAAGGTCTGATAGGAAGATTAGCATGAGGTACCTTTGGGAGGGGCGACAGTTTGCGCTTTGGGGAGCTCCGTCGCTTAGAACTCATGGACGGAGCGTTCTTGCTGGCACGCTTCCGCTTAGTATCCTTAGCGGGCGGCGGCGGAGACGGCCGACCCAAGTCCGGCGGCGGTGATCGAGATGGACTCGTGTTGTGGTGGCCGTCGTCATGTGGAGGGCTTGGAGGTGATGGAGGTGTAGGTGACCTGCGACGACTCGGAGGCGGTGTTGTCCTTGGGGCCGAGCCTAGAAGCTTGATGTAGTTCTTGTCCCATAGGATGACTCCACCCAGTACTTCTCCGAGTGTCCTCTCATCTTCGGGTCCAGCCATGTCGAGCTCCATATCATGAAACCCCGCCATGATTTCATCCACCCCGACTTTAGCAAAGCCAGCTGGAATCTCACGGCCATGCCAGCGTGCATCAGGGCCAGAAGGTAAAGCTTGTCCGACGGCCACCTTCATGGATATGTTCTTGAATTTCTGATGGAGTTCACATGATGTTGACTCCTTGATTCCATCCACGGGGTAGCCGGGACCGCCCTCTATCATTCTTCGTGCATCGTCGGGCGGGGCCTCAGATTCAGCCACGCTGCTTTTCCGCTTAGATGGGGCGCCGATAATATCGAGTCCAGGATCTTCCTGGCGCGCTACTCCTCTAAGCTCGTCGATCTGCTTCTGTTGCTCGTTAAGCCTGGCAAGCAACTGGTTGAACTTGTCATTCTCCTCATCCTGCTGTCGCTTCTTTGCTCTCGCCCGGCTTCTGTAAGTGTCTTGGTCTCTGGCAAACCCAAGCCACCACGGGTAAGAAGGACCGAAGCCTCGCGTTCGTCCTCCATGTTCGTCATTGCCGAGGACCAGTGTGAGCAAATCTTTCTCTCTATCTGCAGTGAACTGTCTTTTTCCCTCTTTAATTTCTTTCACTATCTTTTTCCAATTCTCCCTGGGTATCCTAAGACTGCCACTGCAGATGAGGTCCCCTGTTTCTTCGTCGTACGAACCACCATGCGCAAGGAACCAATTCCTTGCTCTCATTTCCCACTCATCACGGATGGGTTCAGGTACGATGCCTTTAGCTAGCAGATCTTGCTCTTTCTTATCCCACTTTGGGATGGCAGTCTCATAGCCCCCTGGCCCCAGCGTGTGGTGATATTTCTTCTTGTCGGCATTTTTCTTGTTCTTTTCTGATAATGCCTTGGCATCTTCTGACTGCTTGTACTCCTGAAATGCCTTCCAGTGATTCGCCTGCTTGGCTAGATACCCCTCGAATACTGGCACTTTCTTTGTCTTCAGATAGTCTTTCCATAGCTTCTTCTTCCAGCTACGAAACAGTTCGGCCATCTTCTTTAGAGTCCACTGCTTGACTTTGGCCCTCAGTTTTTTTGCGGCGTCTTCATTCTCACATTCTGGCAGGTTGAAATGTGACATGATATCATTCCAAAGATTATCTTTGTACCTTTCGGCGACATAGTCACTATCGGCTGCCCCTTTGCGCTTGTTCCACTCCCGAACGCTGATCGGGACGTGATCCCTAACGAGAACTAAGCATTGCTTCTTGAATGTGTCAGCAGCATTCTTAGGAAGCTTTGGTTCGCCCGTAGGCAATATCACCTCAAAGGTGTAATGCGTCCGTGCGTCCAACTTTTTAGTCGGGCCTCGTTTCGTAGCTTTGCTCGATGTGGAGGCCTAAGAGGGAGAAACATTCGTCAAATGAATGTATATGTACACAATATAGAGCTATCTCCAATATTATTCACATATTACAAGTGATTGTCGAACTTCATATGTATACCTCGCCGGACTTTATTATTTCTCCACCGGCTTTTCCATCAGTGGAGCTATCACCTTCTCCATCATTGGAGCTATCTCCGGCCCCATCGGCTTCATCTTCATGTCGATCAACCTCCATTCCATCTCCGGAGGGGTTTAGATATGACGACGGAGATTCTGCAGGTTCAACGTTGGGGGCGTCTAAGATTATATCTTCGATAAGTTCTTCCTCTTCGAGGTTCCTGCTATGTGGATCCATAGTTCTGCAAAAAACGAACATTTGATTAACTAATAAACTAACAAACTATATATGATGCAAAATAATTCTATTCTAACTATATCTATCTAAATAATTCTATTCTAACTATATGTATCTAAATAATTCTATTCTAACTATATCTATCTAAATAATTCTATTCTAACTATATGTATCTAAATAATTCTATTCTAACTATATCTATCTAAATAATTCTATTCTAACTATATCTATCTAAATAATTCTATTCTAACTATATGTATCTAAATAATTCTATTCTAACTATATGTATCTAAATAATTCTATTCTAACTATATCTATCTAAATAATTCTATTCTAACTATATCTATCTAAATAATTCTATTCTAACTATATCTATCTAAATAATTCTATTCTAACTATATGTATCTAAATAATTCTATTCTAACTATATCTATCTAAATAATTCTATTCTAACTATATGTATCTAAATAATTCTATTCTAACTATATCTATCTAAATAATCTATTCTAACTATCTATCTAAATAATTCTATTCTAACTATATGTATCTAAATAATTCTATTCTAACTATATGTATCTAAATAATTCTATTCTAACTATAGTATCTAAATAATTCTATTCTAACTATATCTATCTAAATAATTCTATTCTAACTATATCTATCTAAATAATTCTATTCTAACTATATCTATCTAAATAATTCTATTCTAACTATATCTATCTAAATAATTCTATTCTAACTATATCTATCTAAATAATTCTATTCTAACTATATCTATCTAAATAATTCTATTCTAACTATATGTATCTAAATAATTCTATTAACTATATCTATCTAAATAATTCTATTCTAACTATATGTATATCTAAATAATTCTATTCTAACTATATCTATCTAAATAATTCTATTCTAACTATATGTATCTAAATAATTCTATTCTAACTATATCTATCTAAATAATTCTATTCTAACTATATGTATATCTAAATAATTCTATTCTAACTATATCTATCTAAATAATTCTATTCTAACTATATGTATCTAAATAATTCTATTCTAAGTAATGTATCTAAATAATTCTATTCTAACTATATGTATCTAAATAATTTCTATTCTAACTATATCTATCTAAATAATTCTATTCTAACTATATGTATCTAAATAATTCTATTCTAACTATATCTATCTAAAATTCTATTAACTATATCTATAAAAATTCTATTCTAACTATATCTATCTAACTAATTAACCCTAACCCTAACAATAGCTAACTAATTAACAAATTAAATTTTTTTGCAAAGAAACCTTGCAGACTTGCAGAGATATGGCGGCGCGGCGGCGATTGGCGGCGCGGCGGCGGGTGCTCCGGCGGGCGGGAGCTGCAGGCGGCGCGGCGGCGCTTGGAGGCGGCTGGAGCTGCAGGCGGCGCGGCGGCGCAGCGGGCTGGCGGCGGCGCGGCGAGCTGGCGGCGCAGTGGCGGCTGGCGCGGGGTCGGCCGAACGGCGGCGCGGCAGCCTGGCGGCGTCTGTATGCGTTCTCCTCGCGCGCGAAACCGAAACTGCAAAGTGTTGGGCGGTCGGGGAAGAAGGGGAAGCTTTTATACCCCGGGACCTTTAGTCCCGGGCGGTGGCTCGGACCGGGACTAAAGGGGGGCCTTTAGTCCCGGTCCGAGCCACCGCCCGGGACTAAAGGTCTCGGGTGGGGGTTTCAGCACAGGGGCCTTTAGTCCCGGTCTGTGGCTCGGACCGGGACTAAAAGCCTATTTTCTGTTTTTTTCTTTTATTTGTTTTATAAATAGTTATCTGTTTGCATATTTGAGAATTTAACAAAACTATAAAAATGAAAAGTGTTTGAAATTGAATAAATAATTCAAAACTATTTTATATTTTAAAAATTAATTATTTTAACTACCAAAGTATTAATTATTTTGCCATTTTCAATTAAAAACTATGTTTATTAATATTCTTTTTGCATATTTGAGAATTTGACAAAACTATAAAAATGAAAAGTGTTTGAAATTGAATAGATAATTCAAAACTATTTTCTATTTTACAAATTAATTATTTTAACTATCCTAAGTATTAACTATTTTGTTGTTTTCAATTAAAAACTATGTTTATTAATATTCTTTTTGCATATTTGAGAATTTGATAAAACTATAAAAATGAAAAGTGTTTGAAATTGAATAGATAATTCAAAACTATTTTCTATTTTACAAATTAATTATTTTAACTATCCTAAGTATTAACTATTTTGTTGTTTTCAATTAAAAACTATGTTTATTAATATTCTTTTTGCATATTTGAGAATTTGATAAAACTATAAAAATGAAAAGTGTTTGAAATTGAATAGATAATTCAAAACTATTTTCTATTTTCAAAATTAATTATTTTAACTATCCTAAGTATTAACTATTTTGTTGTTTTCAATTAAAAACTATGTTTATTAATATTCTTTTTGCATATTTGAGAATTTGATAAAACTATAAAAATGAAAAGTGTTTGAAATTGAATAGATAATTCAAAACTATTTTCTATTTTCAAAATTAATTATTTTAACTATCCAAACTATTAACTAGTTTGCCATTTTCAATTAAAACTATATTGATTTATATTCTTTATGTATATTTTAGAATCTGATAAAACTATGAATATGAAAAGTGTTTAAAATTGAATAAGTAATTCAAAACAATTTTCTATGTGGAGGCTGTGGATACAAGAACTGCGAGGCGAAGAAATCAGGACTGGGTATAGCGGCGACAGGGGTAGGGGAGAGGTAGTAGCCCGCCGGGAGGAGTGCCATAGGAACGAAAGAACTAGTGAGCCGACTTTTTTTTCTAAAGAGCGGTGATGACCGATCCATACAATTATTCACATCATGCATTACATAAAAGATTTAATACATTATTACATTATTGCACCAACAATCCTATCTATTATTTCTGTTTTCTTCTGGGTCGTAGCCATGGAGAATCTTCATCATTCAGTAGGATGCTTGGGTCAGTCTTCACTTTGAAGGGCGGAATTTCATGAAACTTATTATAATGTATTGACATGTCTGTCTTGTCATCTACTCCCACGATGTTTCTTTTCCCTGAAAGAACTATGTGGCGCTTTGGCTCATCGGACGATGTCTTCTTTTGCTGATTTCTTTTTCTCGTTTTTGTAGACATGTCCTTCACATAGAAAACCTGAGCGACATCGTTGGCTAGGACGAATGGTTCATCCATGTACGCAAGATTATTGAGATCCACTGTTGTCATGCCGTACTTTTGGTCTACAACTACCCCGCCACCTGTCAGCTTCACCCATTTGCACCGAAACAAAGGGATCTTAAAAGTAGGTCCATAGTCAAGTTCCCATATCTCCTCTATGTACCCGTAATATGTTTCCAAACAGTGCCCATTCTCGTCTGTTGCATCAAAGCGGACACCACTATTTTGGTTGGTGCTCTTTTTATCTTGGGCAACCGTGTAAAATGTGTTCTCATTTATCTCGTACCCTTGGAAAGTACATATAGTCGAAGATGGTGGCCTGGCCAAACAGTACAGCTGATCTCCAACGGTGTCGTCATTCATGAGATGTGTCTGCAACCAACTACCAAAAGTCTTCTCGTGTTCCCCTTTAATCCAAGAGTCAGCCTTCCCCGGGTTTTCGGAGCGTAGAATATTCTTGTGTCTCACGATATACGGAGCCACCACAGTGGAATTGTGTAGAACTGTGTAGTGTGCTTGAGAGAAAGAATGCCCGTCCATACATACTTTTGCTTTCCTTCCTAGTGTGCCTTTTCCTGTCAGCCTACCCTCATACCGAGATTCAGGAACACCAATCGGCTTAAGGTCAGGAAGAAAGTCCACACAAAACTCAATGACCTCCTCTATTCCATAGCCCTTGGAGATGCTTCCTTCTGGCCTAGCACGGTTACGAACATATTTCTTTAAGACTCCCATGAACCTCTCGAAGGGGAACATATTGTGTAGAAACACAGGACCAAGAATTCTAATCTCTTCGACTAGGTGAACTAGGAGGTGTGTCATTATATTGAAGGATGGCGGGAACAACAACTCAAAGCTGACCAGACATTGGACCACATCAATCTGTAACCCTGATAGACTTTCTCGATCGATTACCTTCTGAGAAATTGCATTGAGGAATGCACATACCTTCACAATTGCCAGACGAACATTTTCCGGTAGAATTCCCCTCAATGCAACCGGAAGCAATTGCGTCATAAGCACGTGGCAGTCATGAGACTTTAGGTTTTGGAATTTTTTGTCTTTCATATTTACGATTCCCTTTATATTCGACGAGAAGCCAGTCGGGACCTTGATACTGAAAAGGACTTCAAAGAAGATTTCCTTCTCTTCCTTAGTAAGAGCGTAGCTGGCACGCCCTTGAAACTGCCCTGGATGCATGCCATCTCTTCCTTTATGACGTTCCTGGTCCTCCCGTGCTTCCGGTGTATCTTTTGACTTCCCATACAAGCCCAGGAAGCCTAGAATATTCACGCAGAGATTCTTCGTCAGGTGCATCACGTCGATTGCGGAGCGGACCTCATGGACTTCCCAATAGGGTAGCTCCCAAAATATAGATTTCTTCTTCCACATGGGTACGCGCTTATCAGGGCCGTTAGGAACAGGTTGGCTGCCAGGACCCTTTCCAAAGATTACTTTTAAATCTTTGACCATATCAAATACTTCAGCACCAGTACGGATGACAGGCTTCCCCCGGGGTTCTGCCTTGCCATTGAAATGCTTGCCTTTTTTCTTTAAGGGATGCTTGGGCGGAAGAAAACGACGATTGTACGGGTACACATTCTTCCTACACTTGTCCAGATATATACTTTCTGTCTGATCTAAACAGTGCGTGCATGCATTGTATCCCTTGTTTGACTGTCCTGAAATGTTACTAAGAGCAGGCCAATCATTGATGGTTACGAAAAGCAACGCTCGAAGGTCAAATTCCTCTTGTTTGTGCTCGTCCCACACATGTACACCTGGTTCGGCCCACAGCTGTAAAAGTTCATCAACTAATGGCCTTAGGTACACATCAATGTCGTTGCCGGGTTGCTTTGGACCTTGGATAAGCACTGGCATCATAATGAACTTCCGCTTCATGCACAACCAAGGAGGAAGGTTGTAGATACATAGAGTAACGGGCCAGGTGCTGTGACTGCAACTCTGCTCCCCAAAAGGATTCATGCCATCTGTACTCAGACCAAACCATAAGTTCCTTGCGTCACCTGCAAATCTCGGGAACTCTCTCTCGATTTTTCTCCACTGCCGACCATCGGCGGGGTGCCTCAACTTATCGTCTTTCATACGATCTTCCATGTGCCATCGCAACAACTTCGCATGATCTTTATTTCTGAACAGACGTTTCAACCGTGGTATTATAGGAGCATACCACATCACCTTGGCAGGAACCCTCTTCCTGGGTGGCTCGCCCTCAATCTCACCAGGGTCATCTTTTCTGATCTTATACCGCAATGCAGTGCATACCGGGCATTTATCCATATTCTCATACTTCTCACCGCGGTAGAGGATGCAGTCATTAGGGCATGCATGTATCTTCTGCACGTCTAATCCTAGAGGGCAGACAAGCTTCTTTGCTTCGTACATGCTGGCGGGCAATTCGTTCTTTCTTGGAAGCATCTTCTTCATCAGTACCAGCAACTTTTCGAATGACGAGTCAATCACACCAGTCTCTGCCTTCCACTTCAGCAATTCCAGTGTGCTACCCAGCTTCTTCTGGCCATCTTCACAAGTTGGGTACAACAATTTGTTGTGCTCCTGTAACATCTGCTCGAACTGCAACCTCTCCTTTTCTGTGTCGCAGTCTCGCCGTGCTTCAGAAATGACCCGGCCAAGATCATCAGCGGGCTCATCTGGTTACCGTTCTGCACCCTGATCTTCTTCTTCATTGTCTTCCATTGCGGTATCAGCATACTCAGGGAACATAGATCGGTAGTTGTCATCATCGTTCTCTTCTTCTTCATCGTCGTCTTCCATCATAACCCCTCTTTCTCCGTGCTTGGTCCAAACATTATAGCCCGACATAAAACCGGACCGAAGCAGGTGGCTCTGAATGACTCTTGAGGAAGTGTAGTCCTTCTCATTCCGACATTCAACACATGGACAAAACATATAGCCACCACCATGCTTGTTCGCATCGGCCGCATCTCGAAAAGAATGCACGCCTTCTCTGTAAGCGGCGGTGCGTCGATCACCGTACATCCATGGATGGCTCATCTGCGTCATGCAACAGTATATCAAACACAATCACGATCCTAAAAATTAGTACCGCACGGTCTAAACGAGGAAATATAGTTGCTAACCTTTTAGAATAAGTGGAAATAAAGAGGAAGAGGCTTAAGCGTGGCTCGGGCACCTCATATCGTAGTTGTGTTCGGTGAACTGAAGCGGCATCGCTCTAACAAACCTTTCAACAAACACCTCTAGTGCATCCAAGCAAAAAGGAGAGCTAGCACACACTCACACACTTTCATCCAAAAAAATGCAAGAGGGGAGAGAGGGGCTGCAGGGGCCATATATATAGGCAGAGTACTTTAGTCCCGGTTTGAGACACAAACCGGGACTAAAGGGGGCGCACATGCGGGCCGCCCAGCGCATAGCCCTTTAGTCCCGGTTTGTGTCTCAAACCGGGACTAAAGGCTCGTAACGGGCCGGGACCAAAGCCTCCCGGGCGGCTGGCGAATTTGGGGCGACGTGGCCGGGCCTTTAGTCCCGGCCCAGATGGAGGCCGGGACTAAAGGGTCCAGGCCTAAGGCCCGTTTTCTACTAGTGGTACGTTGTGCCTAAACAACTGAATCAACCGGTGACCAGTGCCCCTTGCTTGCCTCATGTTTTAAGGTACGGCAATCTTGATTCTTGTCTAATTCATTAGCTGCCGGCCCTTCTCGTTGATTCCTGTCTAATTGTATGCAATATAAAATGTTTGCCAAGGCACCCGCAAAAAAAAAAAAGTTTGCCAAGGCTAGCTTGCATCGGTTAATTAGCTGCAGGCTCTTCTGTTGATTGTTCTGTCAGCTAAGAATGGATGATTGTTCCATAGTTCAGAAATGATGCCACAGTAAATATTTCTTATTTCTCTTATCCTCTATTTTCATGTATTTTCTATTCATGTTCACATTATTTAATTTCCTTTTCATTTTGTTTTTTCTCCTTCATTTCCCCTTTTATATTTCACTTTCTTCCCACATGAGTTTTTTCATTTTTTCATTATGGTTTTGCTAACACTAGGTCGATCGAGTTTAAGTTAGAGTTCACTTGACTTTGGAAGTATTGAATTTTGCATCATGATTAGTGCTAGCGTGGAAGTTGCAACTACCTGCAACTGAGATTTTTCATTTGCGAATGGGTTGAAACTGAGATTGTTTAGTTGCAAGTAGTTTGCAACCAAGTTTCTATTTTAGTTACAAGTAGGTTGTAACTAGGTATTTAGTTGCAACTGGATCGTAACTGCGATCTTCCAGTTGCAAGTGGGTTGCAACTGAGTATTTTGTGAATTGTAAATGGGTTGCAACTGCGATTTTAAGTTGTAAGTGAGTTTTTTTTCTATTTGTAAGTGTTTTGAAACTGCAATTTTCTAGTTGCAAGTAGGTTGCAATTGTGTTTGGCAAATTGCAAGTGGGTTGCAACTAAGTTTTTTTCCAGTTACAAGTGGGTTGCAAGTGTGATTTTAAATTGTAAGTAAGTTTGAAACTCAGTTTTTTTAGTTGCAAGTGGTTTATAATTGCAATTTTTTAGTTGCAAGTAGGTTGAAACTATGATTTACTAGTTATAAGTGAGTTGCATCTAAGTGTTTTTTTCAATAAATAATTGAGCGATTTTCTAATCGCAGGTAAGTTCACAACTGTGAAAAAAAAATGTAGCCTCTAGATTTACATCGTCATTTTGTCCCATCTTTTTTTTTGACACTGTAATCCGCTCTTTATTCATAAGATAAAAACAAGTTACAAGTTACGAATGAACAGACCTTACAGAACTGAAAAGATAAGATAAACCTATGCAAAAAACCAGCGTCTATCCTCCTCCTTCGACACCACCGTACGCATGCCTTTTGTTGCGTATTGTAGATCCACGTTAACGTCATAGACTTCACGTGTCATGGCCTATTCCTTAGTTGTGGGCTAATTGTATGGCTGCAAGCCCAAGCGAACTAACTCGAGATAGCCCAGGGCCAAAACACAAAGACATACACGGACCAATTCCCAATGAACGCAAAAGTTGACTAGGACAGAAAACCAATAAAAACTATAATGATTGGTAAATCATCCGCTGCAAGCCGACTGGGATTTAGTTTAAATCTCAATCGGCTGAAATCTAGGAGTGCCCTAAAGCTATACGTTTACCATAAGTCAAACTTCTCTATGGTTGACTACATTTATAGAAATTATGTTAATAACTACAATGTCAAATCTATACATTGTATGATGAATCTAAAAATGCTAAACTGATATTGTAGGTAGAGCCTTGTAGATCTTGATAAAAAATTGGCTGAACTGAAAAAGTTTGAGTACATGGTAAAAAATAGTTTGACTTGGGATAAACATAGAGTTTGAATTATCTTGGAATGAAACAAGTAGCAATGATCTAACAAGAACAAGCGGACACAACATAAACGCCGAAACTGACGCATATGACACGATTTACTGAATACTCAAAAAGATTACGGACCAAGCCAAGCCAGGCAGCAGCATCCCTAGCTGGACGGATCAAGCGGACGCGGCGAATCCCTCCTTCAGAGCACTGCTGGGGAAGCAGTCGTGGAAGAAGGCGCGAAGGAGGACCGCCGCCAGCGTCATCTCGCCCTTGAGGGCCGCCCGCACAGAGGAGCGCACGATGACGTCCAGCTGCGAGCACGACGACACGTGGAAGTATGGGAAAAGGGCGCCGCCGCCGGTGACGGGAGCTGACGCTACGGGTGCGACGATGGCGCCGCCGGTGAAGGGAGCTGCTGCTACCGGGGTGACAATGGCGCCACCGGTGATGGGAGCTGCTGCTAACGGGGAGAGGGCGGCGTAGAAGGGTGCTGCTGCCACCGGGGAGAGGAGGGCGGTGTCGCGGTAGTGGGGAGCTGCTGCCACCGGGGAGAGAAGGGCGGCGTTGCCAGAGTATGGAGCTGCTGCCACCGGGGAGAGGATGGCGGCTTCGCGGGAGTGGGGAGCTGCTGCCGGGGAAATGAGGGCGGCGTTGCCGGAGAGGTGGAGCGGGCGAGCTGCTGCCGCGGAGAGCAGAACGGCCAGGGTGGTGGCCAGGACTACGGCCGCCATTTTTCGGTGTGGATCAAGTTAGGAAGCTCTTGCTTGATCGTGGGTGGAGTGCACACACGTCAAGAAATGGACTTGATTTATAGCGAGGGAGAGAGCCGGATCGGATGCTGAACGGCGAGTACGAACATCTGCACCCATCCGAGCCTGAATCAGATCACACATGGAGACCAACTACTCCCATATAGTCGGATGCATGCTAAATGTGTCCCAAGTATAGAATTCGAAAGCAAGTGAAAGATGAAGCTTTTAGGCTGGTTCATGCATGGGCGATCACGTGGTGCCGAGCTTTACCTTGTCGTATGCTTATGTACAGTACTAATCCAACTGTTATGCGTTCATTGCCGTCGTGACATTGAGGGAGTATTAGTTAACCATGCTGAATATTCTCATATACATTCTTCATCCATCGACCGGTCCATTTAGTTATTTTGACAAGCGATGATAGACTGATAGTGACCAGGGATTAAAATTTCAACAAAAAATCGGTAATTTCTGTGGGTTCAAAAAAAAATATTTCTCCAAAATTTTAGATTAGATTCAAACCAAATTTTAATAATGTATTATTGAACTTTTAGAAAATTTGGCAGATATAACTCAAAAATATCTTCTGAAATTTCGGTTGTTTTGGTGGGTGTCTGAACTTTTGATTGGCCCCAAATTTAAAACGCTCATAGCGATATGTATCGAGAGTCTCCATGGATCCGATAAGAATTCATCATTACATCTCCTTGGTACTTCTCAAATTTAAGGATGATATTGGCCATTTTCAAGGACAGAACTAAAGAGCGACCAACTAGAGGAGTGAAACCACACTTGGAGTAAGTGTTTTTCCCGCATGAAGATGATAGTGATCTTCTTTATGAAACGCAACTTAGAGAAGGCCGGACCATAAAACTCGTGTTGACTACTTGAGTGTCTTTGACCCGTTGTTCGGTGTAAAAAATTGTTTTTTACAACACTCAAATATATCTTAAGAGTGCATCGGACCTTGTTGGGTGTGCACCCTAATTCTCCGTGTGCGTTGCGTAGGTTCATTTACGGCCCAGCAAATTGACCTCTTGCCCGCGGCCTAGGCAGGGTTCGTCGGCCTCATATCACCATGGGAAAACATAAATAGAATGCGGGCAAGGTATCTAAAACGATTTCTTAAAAATTCGAGAGCGACGCTCCCTATCCGCTCTTCTCCTAACCGCACGCAAGAGCAGCAGGCGACGGTTCCAGCCAAAAAACTCGCCGGTGATTCTGGTCACTCCCCTTCCTCTTCAACCACCGTTTTGGCGTAGTGAGAGGGAGGAGAGTCCCGGTTCTTGTTTGTGCGTGCGTTTTAGTCCTAGGGTATCTAGGTTTTCGAGTTTCCTCTGTTAACATTATGGTGAAGCGGATGTTGATGGTGCTATTTGGAATAATGGTCTCCTAACCCATGCTCCTGCTCGTCGGAGGCGACGCTGACGCCGGCGAGAGATTTGTGGAGCCCAAGCTGTTGGAGTGGCTTCGATCTAGCGTTGCGCCATGGCGTGTCGGCGGGGATAGGCTGCTCTTAGAGTGCAGTGGGCTTGACTGCTGTGTATTTGCGAAAGATGGTGGGGGATCCAGCCGCCCGAAGGGAGGGGTGGCGCTGGCCTTGGATCCGGTGTTGAAGAAGCTTGGAGGGCTCCTCCGACCGATGTTCTTTATCTAGCTAGATCTAGTCTTACGGGGCTGGTGGCTATTGCGGCTCGTTAATGCCTCATGGCTAGGGGTTTCTTTAGCGCTAATGAGTGGACCAAGTGCGGGTGCTCCTTTTCTCCGGTGACGGCGAAGGTTTGTGCTTAATAATTGTGGTGATGGTAGGTTACAGCAGTACAACCAGTTGTATTTTCTTTACGTTTTGTTACTTGTATTTGTACCAACCTTGTACCATGATATTGATCAATACAAGTAATGTGTGCCTACGGACGTACATCGTAAAAATAATAATTTCTTTCAGTATAACCATATGTGTTTCCCTGGTACGATGCACACAGACCTTCATTAGGAAATCGTGAACATGATATTTGTTACGTTTCGTAAATGCCGAGCATATCAGTTTTGTCGGATCATCTCAGACAAGCAAAGTTACATTGGTCTGAGTGTAGTGTCATCCTGCCATGTTGCCCTATTTTCCCGCTCCATCTTCATGCCGCTACATTTTTACACTTTTTTCACCCCTACATTTCCCCGCTTCCTTTTCCTACCATTTCACCTCCTTCCGCCCCTACTTGTCTATAAGTATGGTGAGCATCGTCGGTAGCTCGCAGCTCCAACAAAACCAGCAAAAATGCTTGAAAACCTAGTGTGATGATGCCTCGCTGCAATTGGGATCACCTAGTAGGAGGTGGCACACCTAAGGGGGAGATGTTCGTTGCGCCGCCTAGCGGCGCACCTAAGCAATTTGTAGATGTCTACATCATGATGTGGTGCGGTAAGGAAGGCATGATGATGGCCGAGCCATCTCTAAGGAGCACTAAGCTCCCTGGTTTGGAACCCCTCTGGTGAAGCGGCAAGTCGCTTTCGTCGGTCCTACTTACAGGGCCCACTTGCAGAGGAGAGATGTAGCGCTTGTGCCTATAATCGCTATGGTTGCTTCAAGTGATGGTGCCTGTTTTTGTCAAACCGCCGGCCACTCGTCGGAGCGTTCTTGGTCCAACCGCCAGCGGCTCGCTGGAATGTCGTCCTCCACTCCGCCTCCTCCCTGCGCACCTCCGAGCACAGCACAACACTACCGCTTGGCGACCGCTCGTTTGCTCCTTCCTAACTGTGTGAGGCCTAGGAGAGAGAACAGCGGCTGCGCGAGGTGGGAGCCCAAAGACCTCGCCGAGGTGAGAGAGGCCGAAGACCTCGCCGAAGACCTCACCGAAGACACGGACACGGAAGCGAGCAGACTAGCTTGACGGTGTGCCGTACGCGCGCCGGCCAACAATCCAACCACGACGACATGGCGTGGTGCGGGTCGATCTGTAAAAACCTCACATGGCAGCGACGAGGACGGACCGTGGAGGCGGCCAGAGATGGGGCAGACCTTGGCGCGGACCGTGGAGGCAGCCGGGGATGGGGCAGACCTTGGAGGCGGACAACGAGCAGGTGAGTTTGCAGCGGCGGCTCGTGGAGGAGGACGCGGGTGGGCGACGGGGGTGGAGATCATCCAAGAGGAAGTGCTTCGGGGGGATGGCGAGACTAGAGGAGCGCCGGCGAGGGCCTCCACAGGCGGCGGCGCATGCTGGAAAAAGGATTCTAAGGAGAGGTTTCTTTGTGTCGAGACTCGAGAGGGAGAGACAGTGAGAGAAGATGTTCCTTTTTTATTTTTCTGGGTGCTTCTGTCTTTGCTTGAGGCTTCACCTACAACGTGGCATGCAAAAAATGAGAGCGTGTTCTGGCCTCCTGGGACACACATGTCCAAAGTAGGATGCGGGGACAACTGTTTCTCGGGAGACTGCATCGTTCTTTCTTTTCTTTGTCATATAATTTTTTGTGCATACAACAGTTGTATTGAGTGGACTTTTGTAGCATGGCCTACGTAATAGACCGTCTTTTAAACCTCTAAATTTTTTCAGTTTGATAGTATTTTAAAAAAATCTAAGAAAAATTAGGATGTAGATAATATTGTGATCAACAAGTGTGTAAATTTTTAGAATGAAGTATGCCGTATTTTAGGCTCAACAAATATAACAAATCTTGATTACGACGGTGAAATGAGATGAATAATGCACTACAATCTAGCTTTTGTTATTTTGTGTGATTTATTATTTTGTAAGATTTTATCATTTTTATGAGGGAAAATTACAATGGACTTCAATCTATAAATTTACACACTAATGTAATACGACATCTTCTACATCCATGTAGTTTTTTGAATATTTTGATACTTTCGAATCAAAAGTTTTTAAGTTTGAAAAAAGAAAACCAAAACCGGGCTACCTTTGAGATTTTTGAACAGTTGTATTGTTTTACTCCCTCTGTTAACTAATATAAGATAATTTTAAATATTTCTAATCAAAATGAGTGAATCAACAAAAAGCTAAAATTTCTTATAGTAGTGAACAGAAGAAGTACTAAGCAATTAGTATCTTCAAACCTTCTGGCAAAGCTGTATAGTTTGTAATAAAGTTTTTTCAATGTAACATATGATAATGAAATGTAATATTGTAAATTTGTAGTCAATTTTAGCTTCTATATGATGGTGCTCTTATGCAATGTTTATGTGCCAGTTTGCAAGACATGAATGGATCAATAGGAGATCTCCTAATGCCTTAGGAGGATCAGTTTCCTCTTTGTAGGCAACATCATTTTAAAATTGTTACTAACATATATTGCGGGCGAGACCACTTTCCCCCCTCCTCCTTTCTCTCTCCTTGTCCCATTGAGAGTCTCCAGTCGCCTCCCGGCTCCTCTCCCCTTCTTCTCCGGTGGCCTCGCCGGCCGGAGAGGAGATGGGAGAGGAGGCCGGTCTGTGCAGAGTAGTGGTAGGGTTTGTAGTAGCTTAGGTTCGCCCTATGTGGCGTTTGGCGCTGATGCCGGGAGTGAAGCGATGGATCCCCGTGGCCGGATCTGGCGCTGCCTCACTTCTCTCTTCTTCCTCTCAATGCTCTGGTGGTCGGAGATGTATGGGAGGCGGGGGGGGGGGGGGGGGGGGGGGGGGGGGGAGATGCGGAGATCTCCTTAAATAAGGCTGCTTTCTGCAGTTCTGGTGACCACATCGGGAGTATCGGAGCTCCTGCTGCTTCTCGTCGTGGAGGCGAGCTCGCAGGTGCTCTCCTTCCTCCTGATTCCTGGAAGCCGAATCTGCATCACGAAGGTGTGGGGGTCTTACCCCGCACGCTGGAAGCTTCAACTTTTGGCGTTCCCAAGCGGCCTCTACAGTGCATCGCCGCTATCGATGGCTTATGGCGCCACTCCTTGCTCGGTTGCTATGGTTGCCCGAGCTTCTTCCTCCAAGCTTGGCTGTTGCGGAGGATCTTCGTCGACCTCGACAAGGGATCCATGGCGGCCATCGTCCCAAGTGGCATGTTCCCCGGTGACGGCGGCGGCATCCTTGCCGGCAGGTCTCGCAGGCGCGGTGGTGAAGAAAGGGGACTAGATCTCGTTTCTGTATTTGTTCCCAGGGTCTTTCTTGCAATAGGGCTATCCTTATCTTGTACTCCCCTATCTTTTAGGGGCCTTGTTGTAAATTTGGTACCACTGCTTGGTTAATGAAGCTTCCGGCCTTTGTGCCCCTTCCTGTTCAAAAAAAAACTAACATTTATTGCGATAGTATTTTGTCCATGCCTCACAATGGTATTTTAGTTGTGAGAATATAAACCGGGGCAGAGTATCTCTAAATATTTCTAAACTCTCTAACTTTGAGCATCTCTGGAGGGTCGATAGGTCACCCACCTGCAGGGGATCAATAGGTCACATTCATTAGGCCTGTTTGCACCTAGGTTCAAAGCTCAATGAGCCAACAACAAAACTATAACGCGTCGATAAAGTAAAAAATATGTCACATAAGGGTGTTGCATCTAGGGCCAAAAATCAATGATCCAGCAATGAAACCATATACACGCCGACAAAATTGAAACCATGCCACAAAAATTTAGCGCTACTATCACAGGACGGCGCGGCGAAGCGCGCTGGGTCCATCTAGTACAAGTATATGGCTGCCGACAGCGTGCGGGCATGCATGAAAGACCAAATGAAGAAGGATGCTGATGACGACCTCAAAATTATGTTTGAAAGACCTAGCCCTCAAAATATGATGTAATGTTATTGATATTATATTTTCTGTTTGCAATGTTCATCGCCCTGTATCCACCAGCAGTTTCTTGTTTGCTACTTTGTGTCATGCTTCAAAATAAAGTATGGTGATGTCTTCTTCTTCAAACTATTTGCGATGAGTTCAATAAAGCAATTTTTGTCCATGTCGCACACGATTCCTTTCACACACAATTTTCTGTTAGAGAACCGTGTGTGGTTTTTGGCCCATCATGCTTAGCGGATGCATAGCTACCATTTTTATCCTATATAGAACGTGCAGCAGGGACCTCATCCCGTATCACTCCGCTCGGTAGCCGCCACACTACTTTAGGACAACCCAACACCTTGCTCCCTTGGAATACTCCCTAGATTGGCGAGGAGAAAGAAAGCTCTTGCGCTTGGAGCCATGCCTTGCTAGAATACAAATGATCTCGTTGGTGTCTTCGTCCCCATGTACTCGTGCCTTCCTATGCGATGAAAGGCCAGAGGTGCCGGCGATAACGCAGTTCAAGCTGACTCATCCTCTCCAACTCCACCGTGCGCACACGATGATCTTCCCGAAGATATATGTTATTACCATGGATTATAGTACAGATGTTGTGCTAGCATTGTTAACAACTAGATCCATTAAAATATTTTGTTAGGATTAGTATATTTGGTTTTAATAATCATTAACCCAGCTAACAAGGCTAGATTATTAGAATATTGTTAGGGTTAGGTATTTTCGAATCTGCTTTGTAAGTTACATTTATATTTCATAATATCTTGTAAGCTATCTTGATTGTTGGATCTGTATGTTTATTTTCGACTCAGAGCATTAGTCCTAGTTTTGTCTGGAGCCATGACTAATGTTTGCATTAGTTCCGGTTTCAACGGCTAGGGCGCCGAAACGGGCCCAACAGGCTTTAGTCCCGATTCAAATTGAACCTTTAGTCCCGGTTGGTAATACCAACTGGGACTAAAGGGTGTGTGGCAGGGAGTGGGCAGGTGCCAGAAGATTTAGACCCAGTTGATATCTCGAACTGGGACTAAAAACTCCACCTTTAGTCCCACCTGAGGAGATGCAGTGACGAGGGGTTAACTCGACAAATGTCCTAGATGAAGGACTTAGGATCGGGAAGATAGGGCGTCGGATGAACTCAAAGGTAAACTCAGTCAAACAAGGTGGCTATGAAAGTAAACGTGGGCGTAGAACCTGGTTTTCTTTCAATCTATCCCACAACGTCCCCTCCTGGCCCCTATATATAGGTGGCCAGGTCTCGAGGATCGGGTAGGATCCGATACAGATTACAATATCGATATACGGTAAGGACTCGTATTTCGACTAGTATTACAATTGGGCCTAGCTTAACGGGCCTCAGGGGTACTCAACTGACGGGCTCTATTATCTATACCCTTGTCAGTAGCCCCCGAGATTCTACCAGAATTGCAGATTCGGGTTGAATCTCAGATCTTCAATTCTTCGACTTGATCAATACTTGACTTCTTCAAATCTTGAAATCTTCGACTTGGTCTTTCGACTTATCTTTATTATAATATCTGATGACCCACAAGTATAGGGGATCGCAACAGTCTTCGAGGGAAGTAAAACCCAAATTTATTGATTCGACACAAGGGGAGCCAAAGAATATATGTAAGCCTTAACAGATGAGTTGTCAATTCAGCTGCACCTAGAAACAGTCTTGCTCGCAGTGGTTTATCAGTAGCAACAGTTTTATAGTGGTGATAGTAGTGAAACAGTAACAGCAGTAGTAAAATAGCAGCGGTAATAGTAACAGTAGGAACAAATACTGTAGACATAGGGATGGATTACAGGCGTTGCATGGATAAGATAATTCATGAAATCAATGAGACATGGGCATTGCAGATAAATAATAATAAATCATCCTAGTACAAACAATCATAGGCATGTGTTCCGTATATAGTCGTACGTGCTCACAAGGAGAAACTTGCACGACATCTTTTGTCCTACCAGCCTATTGCAGCAGGGCCTCAAGGGAAACTACTGGTAATTAAGGTACTCCTTTTAATAAAGTACCAGAGCAAAGCATTAACACTCGGTGAACACATGTGATCCTTGCTACGCTTGATGGTGCCAAGTTGATGTGTAGCAAACAGTCCTTGTGCGTGGTGAATGACCAGCCCGTTGGGAACCCCAAGAGGAAGGTATGATGAGTATAGCAGCTAGTTTTCCCTCAGTTAAGAAACCAGGGTTTAATATCGGTCAGGAGAGGAGAGACAAATGACTGAAAGTGATGCTTGCGCAACGTGGAACCTGCACACACACAAACAAGTACTTTGCTCCCAACTTGCGATGAGGTTGTCAATCTCACCGGTTTGCTTGAAACAAAGGTTATGAGTGTATCGAGTGGAAAACAGTAGGGAATGCAATAAAGTAAACAGTGCGAGAAAGTAAACAGGTGATAGCAATATGATTAAAATAGGACCGGGGTCCACAGTTCACTAGTGGTGTCTCTCCATAGATAAAATAACATGCTGGGTAAACAAATTACAGTTGGGCAATTGATAGAATAAAGATAAACGTGATATGTCAAGAAGATCACTATGAGATTTACTCTGGCATTACAACAAAATACATAGACCGCCATCCAACTGCATCTATGACTAATAATCCACCCTCGGGGATATCAATCCGAACACCCCAAAAGTATTAAGTTGCGAACAACAGATAATTGCATTAAGCAAAGTGTGTAATGTAAACAAAGCATATGCCCTTGAGCATATGAATGTTGTTTTCTCCCTAGTAGCAATAGCACATCTACCACCTTAGAGGTTTCTATCACTCCCCCAGGTGAAATAGAGGCATGAACCCACTATCGAGCATAAATACCCCCTCTTGGAGTCACTAGCAACTACTCGGCCAAGATAGCTACTAACAACGGAGAGCATGCAAGATCATAAACAACATAGAGATAACAAAAGATAATATTCAGTACAGCAACTTAATCATAAACACCAATATTCATCGGATCCCAACAAACCAACATCATAGAATTACATAACGGTGATCTCAATCATGTAGGGCAGCTCATGAGATCTAAACATGAAGCACATGGTGGAGAAGACAACCATCTAGCTACTGCTATGGACCCATAGTCCAAGGTAGACTACTCACTCATCTCTCCGGAGGCAAGCATGGCGATGAAGAAGACCTCCGGTGGCGATTCCCCTCTCCGGCAGGGTGCCGGGAAGAGCTTCTGGACCCTCCCGATCTTTGGGTCGACGGCGGCGGCGGATCGCGATGTGTTCTGGAAATCTGATTGGGTCCTTAGGTTTTTTCCGTCGGGGGGTCTTTATAGGCGAAGGGGCGATGTCAAAGGTGGAGCCAGGCTCCCTCACATAGGGGTGGCGCGGCCAGGGGCCTGGCCACGCCGGCCCTGTGTGTGGGGCCCTGGTGGCCCCTCTCCGTCTCTCCTTCGGATCTCTGGAAGCTTCCGGGAAAAATAAGACTTCAGGAACTTGTTTCGTCCAATTCCGAGAATATTTCCTGTGTATCACTTCTGAAACACAAAAACAGCAGAAAACAGGAAACTGGCACTATGGCAACTTGTTAATAGGTTAGTTCCGGAAAATGCATAAAAGTGCCACGAAGTGTAACGAAACAATAGGCAAATGGTGTAAAAACAAGCATGGAGCATCAAAAATTATAGATACGTTTGAGACGTATCAAGCATCCCCAAGCTTAACTCCTGCTCCTCCTCGAGTAGGTAAGTGATAACAAAGAATAATTTTTGAGGTGACATGCACCTACACAATCTTGATCATATATGTAAGCATTGGTGAGCTGGGATCAATAGAACTTAAAACATGGGCATGAAGATATAATCATGACAATAAGAACTTAGCAACCATGTTGTAAACATGCAAATGAACACAAACAAAAGATCATGATAATGAAACAATGAAAGTCAAACGTGTGTTCAAATCATAAGGAAAAACATACAAATGGTTTTCAGCTTGTCCTTCAAAGAGAGCAAAACATAAATGCATAGGACACCTTCAAGTTTAAGAGGGTGACTAGATACAAATAATTTAAGAACAAGTGAAACCAATCATCATGAATCAATCAATGAACTTTGGGACAATGCATATCACACTAAGAATGACAACTATGCTCTCTTAATGGTGCATAAAGAAACAAGGTGGTGACTTAACATAAAAGTAGAAGAAAGGCCCTTCGCAGAGGGAAGCAGTGATTGCACATGTGCTAGAGCTTTTCATTTGTAAAACAGAGAGATGAAAATTGGTTTTGAGAGTTGGTTGTCTTTGTCAACGACTGGCAATGGGGTTCTTACTATCTTCCATACAAAAATGAAGCAAGTTTTTGAGAGAGAGATTGGCACTTTTGTGCTCTTTTATAAAGCTTGGCACTCCTCCCCACCTTTTTCCTTTCACATACCATGGCTAACCGATTCCATCGGGTGCCCACCAACATTCACATTCTTTGGAGGAGTGCCTTTTTTTCTTTCTTTTTTTCTTTTTTTTTTCTTTTTGGAATAAGCAATATGGAAGATAGCAAATCCGACCACTACGTCCCCATGAGCTGAAAACAGTGTCACAAAACAAGAAGTATTTTGAAGGTTTTGAAAGGTAGCACATGGAAATTTTACTTTGGAATGGCTTACAAATACCATGCATAGGAGTTTATAGTGGACACAATGGCAAACTTTGGCTTTTAGGAGTTGGATGCACGAGTAGAGCTCATACTCAGTACAAGGCGAGGGCTAGCAAAAGACTGGGAGCGACCAACTAAGAGAGCAATAATGGCCATAATCATGCAAAGCGACAAAGCGACATTAAAAGAAGCATAAGATGGCATCAAAAGTCAAAAACTAAATGATCATGAAGGCTATTGGCGACTTTGTATGAGTCTAACATGTGTGAGCATGCGCCAAGTCAACCCAAATAAAGCATCAAGGAGAAAACCAAAATAATGCTTCCATACAATAAAAACAACGCATGATTTTTTTTCAAAGGCTCATTAAGCAATCTCAGTTATTTGAGACAAGTCATGCTACAGCAAAACCACTAAGCAAACTATCAAAAAGACATCAAGCATGACATGAAAAAGCCTAAGCCGCAGTCTACACAAGCTCCTTCTTGTACCACTATTTTGCACAAAGCTTTTTCTCTTTTCCAACACCATTTGAAATTTTTATAAACACCTCTTTTGATGAAAACCAATAAAGATCAGAGGAAAAAATACACCTTGATGAAAAGATATGACAAGGTCTGAATGCAAATCAAGGCGAAAACAAAAACCAAAAGCAGTAGCAGAAAAAGTAGAACGCTCGATTTTTAATAAAAGTGAAAACTAGAGCGTTCTTTGCAAATGAAAACGAGTACATCTCCTCCAAAGAAAATTTGTTGGGGTCCAACCATTTATTGCAGCAAACAAACAAACTAAACCAACTAAGAAAACTAAAACAACTGACGCTCCAAGAAAAACACATAGTGCATGAAGCAATAAAAATATAGTGTTTTGAAAGGTGACCTGATTTTTGCCGATGAAGAAGGGGTGCCTCGGGGGCATCCCCAAGCTTTGACGCTTGTACTTCTTGGATATTTCTTGGAGTGATGCATGGGCATCCCCAAGCTTGAGCTTTTGTCCATTCTTCAACTCATCTCATCATTCTCCAATCCCTACACTTGAAAACTTCCTTCATACAAAACTAAACACAATTCTATTAGCAACATTAGTGTAAGCATAAAATATAATAAACCCTCTTTTAGCTTCAGGTTTCAACTCAAAACCACCACATATAAAGTAAATACTACTGTAGCAACTTCCCAAAAGGTTCCATGATCAAAAGAACTCAAAAGAAAGCGATAAAGTGGCAAACACAAATATTGGCAGAAATCTGTCAAAACTGAACAGCTGGCAAAGGTCGAATTTGTGAGGGATTTTCTGTTGCTCAAATCAAAAAGTGTTCAACTAACAAAAGTTTGGATATAACCTAGGGGCATATGCACAAGAAATCGCAGGTCCAAAAGATAAACAGAGAATTTATACGAATTTTTACGGTGCAGCACCGAAAACAGTTTCAGGACAGCAACATCCCCAAATCTTTACCTCGCTCAAATTAGAGGCTTCTCTTGGCACAAAAACGAAATAAAAAGGATAAGGAGCGGTCATTACAGTAGTAATGACTTCCAAGACTCAAATAAAAGAAAAAGTACTGAAAAGAAAACATTGGGTTATCTCCCAAGAGTGCTTTTCTTTAACGCCTTTGAGCTAGGCGCAGAAAATTGCGAATCAAGTATTTTCAGAAGAAGCATTAAGATCAACTGCAGAGGTCTTATCAATAAGGCATTGTATTTCATCCACATAAGTTTTAGAAGACCCTTTGTGATCATTCTTTGGCACACTCCTTTCATCAAAAAGATTTTCAGGACAGATCCAATCAAAGTTATTTTTGAACGCTTCACTCAATCCCAAAAGCTTGCAAGGTATAGGTATTTCGGCCTCTTCATCATCTGTACTAATAACATTTATAGGAGAACTGAGTTTATTAAAACGTTTAAGAACCTTCCTAGCTTCAACAACGACATCCTTAAATTCTAAGCGCAAAGTTTCCAAGATAAAAGCTTTCTTTTCGGGATCCTCAATTTCATGAAGCTTGAGGAACATGTATTGCATATAAGGATTAAGACTAGCAAACCTAGTTTCCAACATGTCAATCAAACAAACAGAAGCAACTTCAATACTAGGAGCAAGCTCAATCCAAGACTCTTCCTCATGCATACTAATGTGATTAAAGAACTCCTCAATGTTTCTATTTCCAATAATCGAACCACTACCTACTGAGAGGTCCTCCAGAACGAACTTAGGGAACAACATGATAAACTAAAGTAAAGAAATAACAACTACCAAGGATTCTAATTTTTTTGGTTTTTGATAAAAAGCAATACAGGTAAAATAAATAAAGTAAATCAAAACAATAAAACAAAGTAAAGAATGTGTGTGCAAAAATCCCCTCGCAGAAGTCTTCTTTCCTCCCCGGCAACGGCGCCAGAAAAAGAGCTGCTATGCTTGATGGTGCCAAGTTGATGTGTAGCAAACAGTCCTTGTGCGTGGTGAATGACCAGCCCGTTGGGAACCCCAAGAGGAAGGTATGATGAGTATAGCAGCTAGTTTTCCCTCAGTTAAGAAACCAAGGTTTAATATCGGTCAGGAGAGGAGAGACAAACGACTGAAAGTGATGCTTGCGCAACGTGGAACCTGCACACACACAAACAAGTACTTTGCTCCCAACTTGCGATGAGCTTGTCAATCTCACCGGTTTGCTTGAAACAAAGGTTATGAGTGTATCGAGTGGAAAACAGTAGGGAATGCAATAAAGTAAACAGTGCGAGAAAGTAAACAGGTGATAGCAATATGATTAAAATAGGACCTGGGGTCCACAGTTCACTAGTGGTGTCTCTCCATAGATAAAATAACATGCTGGGTAAACAACTTACAGTTGGGCAATTGATAGAATAAAGATAAACGTGATATGTCAAGAAGATCACTATGAGATTTACTCTGGCATTAAAACAAAATACATAGACCGCCATCCAACTGCATCTATGACTAATAATCCACCCTCGGGGATATCAATCCGAACACCCCAAAAGTATTAAGTTGCGAACAACAGATAATTGACTTAAGCAAAGTGTGTAATGTAAACAAAGCATATGCCCTTGAGCATATGAATGTTGTTTTCTCCCTAGTAGCAACAGCACATCTACCACCTTAGAGGTTTCTATCACCCCCCCCAGGTGAAATAGAGGCATGAACCCACTATCGAGCATAAATACCCCCTCTTGGAGTCACTAGCAACTACTCGGCCAAGATAGGTACTAACAACGGAGAGCATGCAAGATCATAAACAACATAGAGATAACAAAAGATAATATTCAGTACAACAACTTAATCATAAACACCAATATTCATCGGATCCCAACAAACCAACATCATAGAATTACATAACGGTGATCTCAATCATGTAGGGCAGCTCATGAGATCTAAACATGAAGCACATGGTGGAGAAGACAACCATCTAGCTACTGCTATGGACCCATAGTCCAAGGTAGACTACTCACTCATCGCTCCGGAGGCAAGCATGGCGATGAAGAAGACCTCCGGTGGCGATTCCCCTCTCCGGCAGGGTGCCGGGAAGAGCTTCTGGACCCTCCCGATCTTCGGGTCGACGGCGGCGGCGGATCGCGATGTGTTCTGGAAATCTGATCGGGTCCTTAGGTTTTTTCCGCCGGGGGGTCTTTATAGGCGAAGGGGCGATGTCAGAGGTGGAGCCAGGCTCCCTCACACAGGGGTGGCGCGGCCAGGGGCCTAGCCACGCTGGCCCTATGTGTGGGGCCCTGGTGGCCCCTCTCCGTCTCTCCTTCGGATCTCTAGAAGCTTCCGGGAAAAATAAGACTTCAGGAACTTGTTTCGTCCAATTCCGAGAATATTTCCTGTGTATCACTTCTGAAACACAAAAACAGTAGAAAACAGGAAACTGGCACTGTGGCAACTTGTTAATAGGTTAGTTCCGGAAAATGCATAAAAGTGCCACGAAGTGTAACAAAACAATAGGCAAATGGTGTAAAAACAAGCATGGAGCATCAAAAATTATAGATACGTTTGAGACGTATCAATCCTCACATCATAGCCATCCCCTCCGGTTATCCCAATTTCTGTCACTTTGGGGCCTCGGGTTCCGGACAACAATATGTGTATACAACTTGTAGGTAAGACCATAAATAACAAGTATCATCATAGAAATAATAACATGTTCAGATCTGAAATCATAGCACTCGGGCCCAAAGTGACAAGCATTAAGCACAACAAGTTGCAACAATGTCATAGGTACTAAATAAAGATACTAGGCACTATGCCCTAACAATCTCATATCAAATTACATGAACAATCTCATCCAATCCCTACCATCCCCTCACCTACAGTGGGGGAATTACTCACACATGGATGGGGGAGTCATGGATGGTCGATGGAGGAGCGTCGGTGATGATGGTGATGAAGATCTCCTCCGAATCCCCGTCCCGGCAGGGTGCCAGAACGGAGTTTCTGGTTCCGAATCACGGTTTTTGATGGCGGCGGCGCAGCGGAAGTCTATCTGGGAAAAACGCCGTCTCCCCGATATAATCGAGTCAGGGGGGTATATGTAGGCGAAAGGAGAGGTCAAGGGGACGGCCGAGGCGTCCTCACACCAGGTGGGCGTGGCCAGGGCTGGGCCGCGCCCCCTGTGCGTGTGGGGCCCTCGAGCCTCCCATCCATCTCATCTTCTCGCTCCGTGGGTCTTCTGGTGAAATAGGATTTTTAATGATTTTTCCCAAATTCTTACTGAAAGTTGGATTTCTGCACAAAATGAGACACCTGAGCAATTCTGCTGAAAACAGCGTCAGTCCATGTTAGTTGTATTCAAAATACACAAATTAGAGGAGAAACAATAGCAAAAGTGTTCGGGAAAGTAGATACGTTTTGGACGTATCAACTCCCCCCAAGCTTAGCTATTTACTTGTCCTCAAGCAATTCAGTTAACAACTGAGAGCGATAAAAGAAACTTTCACGAACACATTTGCTTCATTTGATGTATATACACTAACTATGTGATCAAGTACTCAGGCAATTCATAATAAGAAATATGCAACTAATGTCATCTCATAGTCAAACAAGCTATGAAAGAGTGCCAATGCACTAATAACAAGTAACATGTACATAAGAAGCTACAAGATTGTAATATGCATAAATGATATGAAAGAGTGGTATCCAGCTTGCCTTTATTTGTGGAGCAAAACATAAATGCTGAGGCACCTCTGAAGTCCAAGGGAAGACTAGAAGTAAAAATATCATAGATATAAGCATCAAAATTATACCACAATTAACCATGTTCTGGGACAAGCACATTACACTAAGAATAGCAGCTATGCTGTCAAGAAGTGCTTTAAAGTTAGAAGACGATGACTCAACATAAAAGTAAAAGAAAGGCCCTTCGCAGAGGGAAGCGGTGATTTAACATGTGCTAGAGCTTTTCATTTGCAAAACAGAGATAAAAATTTATTTTGAGAGGTGGTTGTTTCATGTCAACGACTGGAAATGGGGACTTGCTATCTTCCATAATAAACAAGTGAGAGCGGTTCCGAGTTCTTTGAAATTTTGGCACATTGGTGCTCTTTTTATAAAGCTTTGGCACTCCTCCCCACCTGTTTTTCTTTCTCAAACCATGGCTAACCGATTCCATCGGGTGCCACCAACTTTCACATTCCATGGAGGAGTGCCTTTTTTCTTTCTTTTTGGAATTAGATTATACTAGTCTGACCAGCTCTCATGCAAAATTAATGACGAGCAGATGAAGCTGCCTAGTCGAGGGGTACTTAATTTAATATGGAAGATAGCAATTCCGACCACTACGTCCTCATGAGCTAAAAACAGTGGCACAAAATGAGAAGTAGTTGAAAGTTTTGAAAGGTAGCACATGAAAATTTACTTGGAATGGCTTTGAAATACCATGCTTAGGAATTTATATTGGACTCTTTGGTAGACTTGGTTTTTGGTAATTGGATGCACGAGTAGAGCTCATACTCAGTACATGTGAAGGCTAGCAAAAGACGGGGAAGCGACAATCGAGAGAGCAATAACTGTCATAATCATGCTTGCGACAAAACAAAATTAATATAGGCATAAAAATGATACAAGAACTCTGAGGCAAAGTAAATTATCGAGGCTTAATTGACTTTTTGTTCAGTCATATGCATGCTTGAGCATGTGCCAAGTCGATTCAAATGAAACTTTCAGAGAAGGGTACCACAATAACATACCATATTATGAATAAAACAATGCATGCAAGCGTCTACGTGACATGCTACAAACTATTAGTAAATTGGAACTAATCATATGAGAGCAAGAACTACAAAGCATCCATTAGATAACATATACCTTACATGAACCGACTAAGCATGTCCACATAAGTGAGTATATGTACAAAAATGAAAACAAATAGAGTTCATACCAGCCTCTTACCACATCTCGGATCGTCATATGTCATCATTATTGCTCTTCACTTGTGTGGCTTGAATAATATAAAGTGAATACCAAGCTCCAATGGAGTAACACGAGACTGAACTCTGCAGCAAACTCCCCCCAAGCTTAGGCTTTTGGCCTAAGTGGAGATCAATCCCGACCCTGGTAGCTGCTCCAGGCTGGTGGGTCATCATGGGTGTAATCGTACCCCGGCTCTCGTGAAGATGAAGCTGATGGCGCATAATCATAATAGGGTTGCTCGTATGGGAAATTCGCAATGTTGGAGGGCTGACCCGACTCCTCGGCGCCCTCCTCATCGTGCACAGGCGGTGGGTGCTCCTCTACGTACGCGGTGAGCTCATCCTCTGTGAGCGACCATCCATTCCTGCGATCAAGGGAAAACAAAAGAGGTGTAGGCAAACGGACCGATTGATCAGTCTTTACTACCTTCCAGGTAGTCCTCTTGAAAAAGGTTAGCTCATATGTTAAATTAATCAAACTAGCAGGAGGAGAAATAAACTTATGATGAATCATAGAACTAAGATCAAGTTTCTCCTCGGGGAACTGCAGATCTAGAAAATGAGGCATTACACCATGCAAAGCTAACAGGCGTGAAGCTATAAGTCCCCCACAGATTCCCCCTTTCTCACGATTAACATCAAGATGGAAGGCTATTAAGGCACCCAAAAGCAGCAGCAATAAAAGCTAGATCATGGAGATACAATTTACTTGCAGATTTCCTAGCAAGAACACATTTGGTAATAAAGAAGGCAAAATATCGAATGGATGGGAAATGAATATTTCGAGTTTTACCACCCTCTCCTGTGAAGCTTCTTCCTTGACAAATCTCCTCTTATAGTTATAACAATGGCCTAGGCTATCCCCTTATCTTCTCGAGCGATCCCCACTGTGGTACTCTAATAGCTGTACAGAAAACATCAAGAGGCAAGTCCACAAATTTGTTATAGATTTTATAATGAACCATGGGGTTGGAAGTGGACCAACTAAATCTGAAATCCTGCACCACAGACATTGTTAGTTTAACATATTGGGGAGGTTCACCCTCAGTAAAATGTTCCAATCCTGCATTAGAGACTAAAGTTTGGAAATCCTGCAGAATTCCGGCAGCATTCATGAACTCTGAGCATGGAAAGTGTGAGGAGAAGACCTCTCTTCACGGTGAACTTTTATAACTTCATGCACTTCTAGTTCATGTTGAGAGAGTTGATATGCATTCTCCTCCATTTCTGAAATTTTTAACAAACCTCATAAAATATGATTTTGAGACAAGCAAATGTAGGGAACTACTATAGTGAGCTACTAAAGAGCTACTATGCATCAAAATATCATTTCTAAGCAATAGAACAAGCATGCATACTCATTTATCCTGCCACCTACAATGCTAAAATACTCAAGAAATACTTTACCAAAAGAAATTCTACTTGGACAAGCTGAGGAGTCACATACCGGAGAACAAATGCTCCAAATCTCAGCAGAAATGTTGGGCTGAGCAAGGAGATCGAAAAATCGAGGTGAAGAACAGCAAGAACTCGGGTTTGAGCTGGGTGTGTCGTTGTTTTTAGGAGAGAGAAAGAGCAGGGGAGGAAGAGATAAGTGAGAGGCCAGGTGGGGCCTCCTCACACCAGGTGGGGCCTCCTCACACCAGGTGGGCGCGCCCCAGGCTGGGCCGTGCCCCCTGTGTGGGAGGTGGCATGGCAGCCCCTCCTGGTGTCTCCCAGGTGCCTCTCTACCCCATTTTTGATATAAAAATTTATAAAGATTTTTTTGGAATTTTTCGAGAAACTTTATTTTCGAGGATTTTTCAGAAATTGGCATATCGATAAAACTCAGAAAGACGAAGATGAAATGATTTCAAGCAAATCAAAACCAAGCATGCAGCAGCTCTGAGATACTCTTAATCATGTAACTAAACTAAAGGAACAAAATTGATGAAAGTAAATATAGGCGAGGTGGAGTCGATGCGGTGAAAATGAAGTTTCGTTCATATAAAATCACTTTGTTAACAAGGTTGATCAAGTCTTGTTCCCAAACTAACTTTATATGAGGCAAAACTTTGCACTTCACTTAATGCTTATGTTACCTCAACTTTGATAGCATAGTCCCAATCATGACAATTTTATATTCTTCTTTGGGCTTTCGCTCTGAACAAATAATTTGACCAATTTTGATGGTCTCAACATTCTTGACGGAATTTAGAGCATTCTTCCTATCAATCTTCTTGGGAAAATAAACTGTGTACTCTTTATCATTGATATTGAAAGTTACTTTTCCTTGATTGCAATTAATAACAGCACCTGCAGTGTTTAGAAAAGGTCTCCCAAGAATAATAGACATATTATCATCTTCAGGCATTTCCAACACAACAAAGTTAGTTAATATTAAACAGCTGTTAGCAACTTGAATAGGAACATTTTCACATATACCAATAGGAATAGTAGTAGACTTATCAGCCATCTGCAAAGATATATCAGTTGATACTAATTTTTCTAGATCAAGTCTCTTATAAAGAGAAAAAGGCATGACACTAACTCCGGCTCCCAAATCACATAAAGCAGTTCTAACATAGTTATTTTTAATGGAGCAAGGAATAGTTGGTATACCTAGATCTCCAAGCTTCTCTGGTACTTTACCATCAAAACAATAATTAGCAAGTAAAGTGGAAATTTCCTCATTAGGAATCTTCCTTTTGTTAGTAACAATATCTTTCATATATTTTGCATAAGGAGGCATTCTAATAGCATCAGTCAAAGGAATTTGCAAAAATAGAGATCTCATCCATTCACAAAACCTGTTGTAGTGTTCTTCTTCCTTGGACTTATGTTTCTTACCAGGAAAAGGCATTGGTTTCTGCACCCAAGGTTCTCTCTCTTTACCATGCTTGGTGGCAATGAAGTCTTCTTTGGTGTACTTTGCATTCTTATCAATCTTTTCTGGTTCCTCTTCAACTTCTTCTTTATCAGAAACATCTCCTAGTTCAGTTTCAGCATCAGAAATAGAAACACTATTAGGATCTTTACCTGCATCAGACGATTCTGTAGTTGTTGTATGCTTCTTCTTCTTCTTCTTCTTAGAAGGAATATCATCACTTGAAGTACGTTGAGAATCTTGCTCGACCCTCTTAGGATGTCCTTCAGGATATAATGGATCTTGAGTAGCAGCACCACTTCTTGTGCGTATTTCACATGCTTGCTTCTCTCTTGCAGCATTAACTAGCAAGTCTTTTTGCACCTTGGTAATCTGATCAATTTGTGTTTGCACCATTTGAAAATGTTTAACAAGTATCTTCACATCATTGGCGGTTCTCTCCACAATATCCTGCAACTTGTTAATAGCTCTAGAATTTTCCAATAGATGATTATGCACCATTCTATTAAAATTTTCTTGCTTAACAATAAAATTATCAAATTCATTTAAGCGTTGATCAGGAGGTTTAGAATAAGGAATATCTCTTTCATCAAAGTGCTGGAGAGAGTGTACCTCAATAGTTGATGAATGAGGGATTGGCTTACATAATTCTTCTATAGGAGGTAAATTCTTCACATCTTCGGCCTTAATACCTTTCTCCTTAAGAGATTTCTTAGCATCCTTCATAACTTCGTCATTTAGTTCAATCATCCTTCTCTTCTTCGGCGTAGACTCTGTAGATGGCGCAGGAGTTGGCTCAACTAAAGTCCAATCTCATCATGATTCCGGCTTATTTTAGCCATTAATTCTTCAGCTTCAGCCGGAGTTCTTTCCCTGAAAACACAACCAGCACAACTATCTAGATATGACTTAGATTCATCAGTTAGTCCATTATAATATATATCAAGGAGTTCATTTTTAGGCAATGGTTCTTTAGGTAAAGCTCTAATTAAAGAACAAAACCTTGTGCAAGATTCAGGCAATATCTCTCCTTTTTCTGGTTCAAAATCAAAGATTTTCTGCACAGCAGCATGTTGAGCACTAGCAGGAAAATATTTCTGAAAGAAAGCATTAACCAAAGCAATAGGACTATGAATAGATCCAGGAGACAAGCTATTAAACCAAGTTTTAGCTGCACCTTTCAACGAGAAAGGAAAAATCTTAGCAACAAAGTAAGTGCGGAGCTTAATATCATCAAAAAACAAATTACTCAAAGTAGAAAGCTCATTCATGTGCTCCATAGTACTCTCATCTTTAGTACCACAAAAAGGAGTTTTCTCAACAATAGATATGTAAGATAAATCCAAAGAGAAATCATAATCCTTATCTCTAATATTTATGGGAGAAGCAGCAAACTTAGGATCAGGAGACAAATTATATCTAACAGAATGTCTTGCAAGAAGTTCTTTAACCTCAGCAGCATTACGAGTAGCACGTGCTTCAGCAATAAAATCATCATTAAGCTCAATGTAAGCATCATCATCAAAATCATCACTAGGACATTCCCTAGACTCAGGTAAACTAACAGGTGTAATAGTGGTGTTTCCCAACTTAGCTCTAGCAATAGTAGCATCTAAAAAGGAACCTAGTGAACCACTCTCATCAAGCACAGTAGAAGCATCATCTAAATTATCAGTGGCATTTTCAAACTCAGCAGAAGTAGTAGCAGTAGCGTGTGGGTGTGGTGGTGTAAGTAACTTACTCATAACAGATGGTGAATCAAGAGCAACAGAGGTGTTGAGAATTGTACCTCTTCTTGTAGTGGATGGCAATATAGGAACTTTTCCATCACGAGGTTTACCCATAATGAAAGGATTGCAGCGAACAATATGAATACCAAGTGAACTTACAAATAAAGCTATACTCCCCAACAACGACGCCAGAAAATAGTTATGATGACCCACAAGTATAGGGGATCGCAACAGTCTTCGAGAGAAGTAAAACCCAAATTTATTGATTCGACACAAGGGGAGCCAAAGAATATATGTAAGCCTTAATAGATGAGTTGTCAATTCAGCTGCACCTGGAACAGTTTTGCTCGCAGTGGTTTATCAGTAGCAACAGTTTTATAGTGGTGATAGTAGTGAAACAGTAACAGCAGTAATAGTAACAGTAGTAAACAGTAGGAACAAATACTGTAGGCATAGGGATGGATTACGGGCATTGCATAGATAAGATAATTCATGAAATCAATGAGACATGGGCATTGCAGATAAATAATGATAAAGCATCCTAGTACAAACAGTCATAGGCATGTGTTCTGTATATAGTCGTACGTGCTCACAAGGAGAAACTTGCATGACATGTTTTGTCCTACGAGCCTGTTGCAGCAGGGCCTCAAGGGAAACTACTGGTAATTAAGGTACTCCTTTTAATAAAGTACCGGAGCAAAGCATTAACACTTGGTGAACACATGTGATCCTCACATCATAGCCACCCCCTCTGGTTATCCCAATTTCTGTCACTTTGGGGCCTCGGGTTCTGGACAATGATACGTCTCCAACGTATCTATAATTTTTGATGCTCCATGCTTGTTTTTACACCATTTGCCTTGTGTTTCGTTACACTTCGTGGCGTTTTTATGCGATTTCCGGAACTAACCTATTGACAAGATGCCACACTGCCAGTTCCCTGTTTTCTGCTGTTTTTGTGTTTCAGAGTGATACACAGGAAATATTCTCGGAATTGGACGAAACAAAAGCCAGAAGTCTTATTTTTCTCGGGAGCATCCAGACATCCGAAAGAGAGCCGGAGAGGGGCCAGGGCCTGCCCTCACACTAGGGTGGCGCGGCCCAGGCCCTGGCCGCGCCACCCATGTGTGAGGAGCCCCTGGCTGCCCTCTTGCGACGCCCCTTCACCTATATAAAGCCTCGGGACAGAAAACCCTAAGGGGATTCGGCAAATTTCCAGAAACAGTTCCGCAGCTTCGCCGCCGTCGTCGACGAATTTCGGGGGACAGAAGTCTCTGTTCCGGCACCCTGCTGGGACGGGGAAGTGCCCCCGGAGCCATCTCCATCGGTCTCCATCGCCGTCTTCGCCGTCTCCATCGACCTCACCGCCATCTTCATCAACCTTGCTGTCTCCTATGATGAGGAGGGAGTAGTTCATTCCCGGGGCTGAGGGCTCTACCGGTAGCTATGTGGTTCACCTCTCTCTCCCATGATGTGATCTTTATGTGATCGTGAGCTTTGTATCATGTTGAACAAGTAGATGTTATTATTCAGATATTATGTGTACTCTAGTGATGTTATTAAAGTAATATATTCCTCCTGCCATGGTGTAACGGTGACAGTGCGTGCATCATGGTGGTACTTGGTCTAGGCTACGATTGTGATCTTTTATGGATTATGAGAATAATTATCGCTATGATAGTATTAAAGTGATCTATTCCTCCTTTCATGGTGTAATGTTGACAGTGTGTGCACCGTGTTAGTACTTGGTCTAAGTTGCAATGATATCTATCTTGATTTGTGATCTGATTTGGGTATCTCTATGAGTGGTGTTTGTCAAGTACTTGATGAACTTTAAGGGGTGCTTCTGTAGCCACTACACAATGATTAGTGTTATTCAATAGGAGAGTAATTCAGAGTGCCTTAGCAAAGAGAAGTTACTTGTTCAATCATGTTATATTGTTGGGAGTGTGTCCACTAGTGAAAGTATGATCCCTAGGCCTTGTTTCCAAGCATTGCACAGCGTTTACTTGCTATTTTGTTACTTGTTTGCTCGCAGCGATATTTATTTCACATCACGTTTGCTACTTATAATCATCTATAACACTTGTATTTCACTATCTCTTCGCCGAACTAGTGCACCTATACATCTGACAAGTGTATTGGGTGTGTTGGGGACACAAGAGACTTTCTGTATCGTAATTGCAGGGTTGCTTGAGAGGGATAGCTTTGACCTCTTCCTCCCTGAGTTCGATAAACCTTGGGTGATCCACTTAAGGGAAACTTGCTGCTGCTCTACAAACCTCTGCACTTGGAGGCCCAACAAGTGTCTACAAGAATAGAAGTGCGTAGACATCAAGCTCTTTTCTGGCGCCCTTGCCGGGGAGGTAAGGTAAAAGGTACTCGCATCCTCCTGTGTGAGTACTCGGAGTTATTTCCTTTAGATTCTGCAATTACATCTTTTTGTTTCTTGTTTTTATTTTCACTAGTTAGGCTTAATGGAAAACAAAGAGTTCTTTAGTCTTTTTCTTGATTTTAGATTTGAAGAGAAAATTGAAAATCCTTTGGAGCTTATTTCGCATAGCAATGTTATTAGTACGAATGCTTTGAACACCATTGTTGCTAATGCTATAGAAAAGTCTAAGCTTGGGGAAGCTGGTTTTGTTAAGTATGATATTTTTAGTTCCCCAGCTTTAGTGGAGAAAGTTTGTTCTGATAATATTTTATCTCCCATATGTGATGTTCCTTCTTATGATGATATGTTTGAAGAATATGCTTTGCGAAATAGTTGCTCTCTAGCTTGTGATGATACTAAACCTCTAGTTTATGATGGCTATGATGATGAGTATAATATTTTCAGTTCACCTACTATTGATGATAAAATTAGTTATGATTACAATATGCCTCCTATTTATGATGATTATGGTGATGAGAATAATTATTCTGTTGAATCTGCTCGTACTACTATTGTTCCTGTGGTGAGTATTAATTCTTTTATGCATGTGGCTCATGATAGGGATGTTTTATATGATAGTTATATTGTTAGTTCTATTCATGATGCTGCTGAAAGTTATTATGAGAGAGGGAAACATGGTTTGATGGATCTCAACAATATTGAGTTTCCCCTCTTTATGTTGCAATCCTTGAAGTTGTACTTGTTTTGCCTTCCTATGCTTTTTGCTTTGCGCTTTCATGACTTGTCTCTTTACAAGACTATTTTTCATAGGAAGTGGTTTAGATTTAAATGTGTTCCACATTTGCTTTTTGATGCTCTCTTTTGTTTTAAGTTCCTATATGGCGCCTTTGCCTCAAGCTCTTATATGGCGCCCACAGGAGCATCTTTGCAAATTACTGCGCCTAGCTCAAAGGCGTTAAAGAAAAGCACTCTTGGGAGATAACCCATTGTTTTATTTTCAGTACTTTTTATTTTATTTGAGTCTTGGAAGTTATTACTACTGTAATAACCGCTCCTTATCCTTTTTATTTCGTTTTTGTGCCAAGAGAAGCCTCTAATTTGAGTGAGGTAAGATTTGGGGATGTTGCTGTCCTGAAACAGTTTTCGGTGCTGCACCGTAAAAATTCATATAAATTCTTTGTATATCTTTTGGACCTGCGATTTCTTGTGAATATGCCCCAGGTTATATCAAAACTTTTGTTAGTTGAACACTTTTTGATTTGAGTAACAGAAAATCCCTCAAAAATTCGACCTTTGTCAGATGTTCAGTTTTGACAGATTTCTGCCAATATTTGTGTTTGCCACTTTATCGCTTTCTTTTGAGTTCTTTTGATCATGGAACTTTTGGGAAAGTTGCTACAGTAGTATATGCTATATATGTAGTGGTTTTAGGTTGAAACCTGAAGCAAAAAGAGGTTGATTATATGTTATGCTTACACTAATGTTGCTAATAGAATTGTGTTTAGTTTTGTATGAAGGAAGTTTTCAAGTGTAGGGATTGGAGAATGATGAGATGAGTTGAAGAATGGACAAAGGCTCAAGCTTGGGGATGCCCATGCATCACCCCAAGAAATATCCAAGAAGTACAAGCGTCAAAGCTTGGGGATGCCCCCGAGGCACCCCTTCTTCATCGGCAGAAATTGTACTGACGCTCCAAGAAAAACACATAGTGCATGAAGCAATAAAAATATAGTGTCTTGAAAGGTGACCTGATTTTTGCCGATGAAGAAGGGGTGCCTCAGGGGCATCCCCAAGCTTTGACGCTTGTACTTCTTGGATATTTCTTGGGGTGCTGGGCATCCCCAAGCTTGAGCTTTTGTCCATTCTTCAACTCATCTCATCATTCTCCAATCCCTACACTTGAAAACTTCCTTCATACAAAACTAAACACAATTCTATTAGCAACATTAGTGCAAGCATAACATATAATCAATCCTCTATTTGCTTCAGGTTTCAACTCAAAACCACCACATATATAGCAAATACTACTGTAGCAACTTCCCAAAAAGTTCCATGATAAAAAGAACTCAAAAGAAAGCGATAAAGTGGCAAACACAAATATTGGCAGAAATCTGTCAAAACTGAACAGCTGACAAAGGTCGAATTTTTGAGGGATTTTCTGTTGCTCAAATCAAAAAGTGTTCAACTAACAAAAGTTTGGATATAACCTGGGGCATATGCACAAGAAATCGCAGGTCCAAAAGATATACAGAGAATTTTCACGAATTTTTACGGTGCAGTACCGAAAACTGTTTCAGGACAGCAACATCCCCAAATCTTACCTCACTCAAATTAGAGGCTTCTCTTGGCACAACAACAAAATAAAAAGGATAAGGAGCGGTTATTACTGTAGTAATAACTTCCAAGACTCAAATAAAAGAAAAAGTACTGAAAATAAAACAATGAGTTATCTCCCAGTAGCAATAACGGTGTTCAAAGCATTCATACTAATAACACTATTAGCATGCAAATTAAGCTCCAAAGGTTTTTCAATTTTCTCTTCAAACACTTCATATCTAAACTCAGGAAAAAGACTACATAACTCTTTGTTTTCCATTAAGCCTAACTAGTGAAAATAAAAACAAGAGACAAAAAGATATAATTGCAGAATCTAAAGGAAATAACTTTGAGCACTCACACAGGAGGATGCGAGTACCTTTTACCTTACCTCCCCGGCAACGACGCCAGAAAAGAGCATGATGTCTACGCACTTCTATTCTTGTAGACACTTGTTGGGCCTCCAAGTGCAGAGGTTTGTAGAACAGCAGCAAGTTTCCCTTAAGTGGATCACCCAAGGTTTATCGAACTCAGGGAGGAAGAGGTCAAAGCTATCCCTCTCAAGCAACCCTGCAATTACGATACAGAAAGTCTCTTGTGTCCCCAACACACCCAATACACTTGTCAGATGTATAGGTGCACTAGTTCAGCGAAGAGATAGTGAAATACAAGTGGTATGGATGATTATAAGTAGTAAATACAAGCTGGAATAAAGATCGCTGCAAGCAAACATGTAACAAAACAGCAAGTAAACGGTGTGCAATGCTTGGAAACAAGGCCTAGGGATCATACTTTCACTAGTGGACACACTCCCAACAATATAACATGAATGAACAAATAACTTCTCTTTGCTAAGGCACTCTGAATTACTCTCCTATTGAATAACACTAATCATTGTGTAGTGGCTACAGAAGCACCCCTTAAAGTTCATCAAGTACTTGACAAACACCACTCATAGAGATACCCAAATCAAATCACAATTCAAGATAGAAATCATTGCAACTTAGACCAAGTACTAACACGGTGCACACACTCTCACCATTACACCATGAAAGGAGGAATAGATCACTCAAACTATCATAGCAATAATTATTCTCATAATCCACAAGAGATCACAATCATAGCCTAAACCAAGTACCACCATGATGCACGCACTGTCACCGTTACACCATAGCAGGAGGAATAGATTACTTTAATAATCACCACTAGAGTACACATAATATCTGAATAATAACATCTACTTGTTCAACATGATACAAAGCTCACGATCACATAAAGATCACATCATGGGAGAGAGAGGTGAACCACATAGCTACCGGTAGAGCCCTTAGCCCCGGGGATGAACTACTCCCTTGTAACAACTCAGAAATTGTACTCCAATTCTTATTAATTAAAGTGCCAAATTGTGGACCCAGATAAAACTTTTTATCCATTATTTCATGCATACATGTATTTTCTATTATATGTATTCTATGATTTCATGTGTGTTATTTGTGGTTTTGCATTTGTTAGTTAATTCTAAGTGAACCAACAGAAGCAATTGAGAAGAATTATAAGAACCAAAGAAACCAGAAATAAAAATCATAAAGAAAAAGAGAAGGAAATTGTGATCTAGGAAATCTGTTTGACTACCCTACTTTGAGCCCTTGGATTAAGCAATCTGCTAAGCATCTCAGTGTTTGGCCAGCTAGTTGAGCTTCACCAAGTCACATACAAACTCAACCAAGCAGTGGCTACCCAAAATTCAAACCAGAGCTTGACTCAAACATCAATCAAACTTTGAATCTGAAACAGAGACCATACCCTATTTTCAAATATAAATTTCTGCAAAACTCAACCTTTCTCTGTAACAAAAATATGACTGGAACCCTTGGCCAATTTGTTGACCACCCAAAGAGGAAAATTTCAAAAATTCAAATTTAAACTTCTTGCGGGCATTTCGTCGAACACTGGCAGAGAGAAATCGAACCAAATCGAGTTTACTGTGGCTGCACTGTTCTGGCTCGCTCCAGCACTGTAGCCATGCTTCTGGGAGACGCCACGGTCGACTCCAGCGCCCCCTACCCCGACACGAGCCGTGAGAAGAGGAGGAATGGAGAGAACTGCGCCCAGGGCCCCCTCCTAGACCTTCTTCTTCCTGCACGATGCCGACCGCCTTGGATACGCCAGAGCCGACCCACAGCCTCCCGCAGCCGAGCCAGCACCCTCCCAGCACGCCCCCGAGGCCGCCGTGCCCGGAGAGACCTTCGAACGCTGCCAGGGCCCCCGAGCCGGCGAGCTTCTGGACAGCCCTGCCCTCGACGCTCCGGCCTATAAAAGGCCCCTCCGATCAAACGAGGAGACACACCCCACTCCCAGCTACCGCCCAGACACCACCTCTCCCTCCCTCTCACTCTAGTTCGTCGACGCCTGCAACGCCGGCGAGGTACTGGACGCGAGGAGCGCCGCCGCGTTCGACCACCTGGGAGCAAGCCGCCGCTAGGGAATCGGAGGAGGAGTCACGCCGCAGCTGATTCCACACGTCGCCGACGAGTTCTGCATCCTCTACGTCACTCCCTCGCCGTCGAACACTCTTCACTGCAACGCCGGTGAGCTTCCGCCCGAGCTGAGGTAGACGATGCACCAGAGCCGTTCAATCTTGATCCAACGCTAGCATACCGGTTCGGGATTCTAATTAGGTCTGACGAGTGGACCCCATCTGTCAGGCTCGGTTTTAAAACATTTCCGCCCCGCGCGAAACGTTATCGGGCCGGCCTATTCGAAATTCTTCTGGACTCGGCCCGTTTGGTTAGAATAGGTCCGTTTCGTTTTTAATTATTTTCCCGCCGTTTTGAATTAATTCAAATAACTTTCAGATGATATTTTCAAACTTTAATTCAAGGAGATTTACAAATCCATTTTTAGCAAGTAAATATGCATTGGAAAGCTTGTAAAATGTTCTACACTGTAGGATTGATTAGAACTCAATTTGAATTAGGAATGAAATGAGATATGAATAGTGTGAACCTAGCTTTACTAACCATAGAATAATTCTAGAAAATTATTTAAGCCACCAAAAATCATGAAATTTAAATTGTGAACTCACCAAGGACATACCCTACTGCTAGTAAACCCAAATAAACTCCAAACCCTACTAGTGTGATCAATTAGACCCTAACCCAACTCTAGTTAGTAACATAAAATGATAGATCCCTATCATATACTTAGAACTAAAATTTGCCCTCTTTACCAATTCACTTATTGGATCCCTCCCACTTAAACTAGTATTAGTACTCCTAAACCAATACCAATGATTAGAAGGTGAACAACATATATATGACACTTAGTAGAAACTTTAACTCGCACACTTGATGGAAACTTAGAAGCAAAACTTACAATCCAACACCATAAAATGCGACATGAATGCTATTATTAGCAAACAAAGATGTGTGCTTGGTGTGTGGTTAAGCATTGTGTAGTGATTGTGTGCTTTGTGTTTATTCGTTATTAGACGCTAGTGTTGCCGAGGAGGATATTGGAGGGGATTATTATCAAGAAGAAGAAGAATACCCCGGACACTTTGCCAACCAAGGCAAGCCATCTTTTGAATCATACTCCAAATGCCTAATTTTACTATTGCATTTCTACCTGTTTTAAGTAAATTGCATGATTGAATTGCTATAGTAGAATGATAGAAGTTAGTGATATCTTGCTTAGCAAGAGCATCAAGCTGAGTTTATCCAACCTTGTTTAGTGGTATCATCACTCATTGTAGTTGCTTAGTCGCTAATAATATTGAGGCCATCTATGAGGGGAACTCTAGTTGACAAGTGGTGACTTGAACTTGAGATTTGAATTGGAGATTGCTCCTACATAATGGCTTTATGAAAGAAAATAATCTTGACTAAGAACTATGAAATGTATTTCTCAAATGACAACGAGTGATGTACATGTGAGCCAATTATACCGTACAACCACATTACCCCTATATGGGAAGGGGCTTAGTCCGTAGCTTGTTTACCTTAGTATGGGAGGCCTTGTAACAAACTTTTATGGAAGGACTCTGTGCGCGGTTACTTCTGAACCAGGTGGACTCCACCAACCCGGCACTCCGGGATGGCCAGAACTAGAGGCGCCGGAGCGGGGATTCCGTACCCCGGGCTCTAGGGAAGGATCCTATACTAGGGTGAACAAGTGAACGAGTTTGTTTGATTATCTGAACCCCGCATACTTGTGTATGACGATCCGTGGATTTCTCCCAGCAGATGTATCGAATCTTGTGGGTAAAGTGTACCCCTCTGCAGAGGTTTTTTTTTCAAACTATTCGAATAGCCACGTCCGCGGTCATGGACGGTTGGCAAGCTCTACCTGGCTTTTGTCAATAATGAAAATAACTTATGGTGAACTTGGTGAATGACAATGAACTGAATTGACTTGACTTGACTATGATATTGACACCCTTGAAGTTCCTCTTAGATTGAACTTAGAGAACTAAACTTCTTTTCTACCAATGAACATTCTTGGGAAATAAAACTAGCTTTTGCAAATAAACTTAGTGCTTAGTCCACCATATCAACCTTGCATATCTACTTCATCATTTCATTTATAAGATGGTTTGCGAGTGCATCCAATGTACTCATGGCTGTGTCCCTGGCTATCAACTTGGCCAGACTATGGGGAAGAATACCAGGAGGAAGGGTATGAAGAAGAGTACCAGAACTAAGCTCGTCTCCATGAGTCGCCATTGCCTGTAGGGTGAAGGCATGGAGCCGAAGACGTTATTTCCGCTGCTATGTCGTGTTGTAATATGAACTTGGTCTCTATGACCATTGTATTTGAACCATCGTATTGTAATGTCTATGGAACTGGTTACCAACTACGTTATGTATATCGCAACAACGGTTCTGGGATTGCGGTGGAATACATAACGGGCACTTCGAATTTGTATCAAATTTGAGGTCGTCACAAGTTGGTATCAGAGCCTAGGCTGACCATAGGAGACCTTAGTTAGAATGGGCGTTAAATCAAAACCTTTAATAAAAGCAAAGATATAAGTAATGGTTGCAAAATTTCTTAGTCTTTTCCTCTCTATTTACACAGCTTTATACATGATTCAGTTTTTGTCTACTTAAAATTTTGCACACTTGAGTTGATCATTAACTCAATCTAATCTAAAATTTTGTAGATGGCCCCGGTATTCGTTGAGCACTACCAGTTGGGCCATGGTGGCAGCCTTTGTTTCGAGCGCAACCTCACCACCCTGACCTTGTTCCTGGATCATTTGTATCCGGAGTTCAAGGGAGCCGTACTCAATGAGCACCCGGATGGAGAGCTACGGTGGCTCATTCGAGCCAGTTGCCGTGGCAAGAAGGGGAATTTGAGTTCTCCAAGGGTCAAGTTTGAGGTTGTGGAGAACACTTGGGCCGATGGTTTGGTCCGAGGTATGCAGGAGATGCATGCCCGCTTGTGCGGACTGCATGTGGAGGAGGTCCAGGGGGAGCGCTTTAGGAACTTTGCTCGGCGTGATGCGGACGGGCGTCCCGCAAACATGCCCGGGCAGAATGAGCCGAGTACCTACATCGATCACATGGACTTCTTGCTGTACTCCACTCAGCAGGAGGCCGATCGTGCCCGTACCAAGGCCAACCTTGAGCACTTCGCACTGGTGGAGGCGAGGAGCACTATCAGGATACTTGCGAAGGAGCGCAAGAGCCTTCGTCGCCAGCGCGATGAGAAGGATCAGGACATCGAGGAGTTGAAGGCCAATGTGGCTGAGCTGACTGAGTATATTGAGAGCCTTGAGGATCACCTTGGTGAGGAGGAAGGCATTGATCTCCGTAAGGAGGATAATGCCCTCATTAGTGATGAGGATGACTTCATGGAGGACCTCGATGATCCGGAAGATGGTGGGCATAATGGATTCATTGTGAGTGATGAGGAGGAAGACCCCAAGGAGCCCGCTGAGTAGATCGGGGATCCACATGTTATCTAGTTATGAGTTCCACTTTATTTTCACTTCGTGTAGGTGTGAGTTGTATCCCCCTCTCTAGTAGACGAGTCGCAATGGTTTGATGTAAACCATTTGTAATGTGTGAACTCGTATGTATGATATGTTTGATGAGTGTTGAATGAAATATGAATTTGGCTCTTAAGGCCTTAGTAAAACACAAATTTCATCATCCATATTATCTTTAAAATCCTAGCAAAAATTAGCTTTTCCCTCTTGTCTTACACACATTATCTTCAGATGCCGCGAGCACCCCCGCCCCCGAACCCGGAAATGGCCGAACTGCTAAGGTTGATCATGGAAGACCGGGAAGCAGCCCGAGCTGAGCGCCAAGCTAACTTGGCCACTCTTCAGCAGATAACCCAGATGGCAATGAACCACAACAATGGCAATGGCAATGGCAATGGTGAAGGAGAAAACAATGGCAATGGTGATCACCGATCCAAGTTAAGGAATTTCCAAAACACCAACCCTCCTATGTTCACTAAGTCTGAAGAGCCCTTAGATGCTGATGACTGGCTTCGCACTATGGAAAACAATCTGGCAGTCACCGAAGTTGGTGAAAATGAGAAGGTCTTGTACACCACCCACTATCTTGCTGGAGCAGCAAGAACTTGGTGGGATAGCACCCGTGCAATGCAAGCCCTAGGGTATGTGATGCCGTGGGAGGAGTTCAAGAGCAAGTTTAGCAAGGCCCATGTTCCTTTGGAATTGGTCAAAAGGATGAGAGACGAGTTTAGAAATCTGAAGCAAGGTTCCCTGTCTGTGGTAGATTACCGTGACAAGTTCCTTACCTTGTCTAGGTATGCCCCAGATGACACCGACACCACTGAGAAGAAGCAAGAAAGGTTTCTGGATGGACTTCATGATGAGATGCAATGTGTCTTGGTCAGCATTCACTTTTCCGACCTGGAGTCATTGGTTGACTCTGCCATTCAAATGGAAGGCAAACTCAAGCAAGCTGCAGAAAACCGCAAGCGCCGTATGATGTATCAAGGCAACTCGAGCAACTCGCAGAAGCCAAGGGGAAATGCACCTATGGGTTTCGCCCCTAGACCTATGAGGCCAACTGCACCTGCTCCACGTCCCAACTATCCTAGCCGTCCACCCGGCAACAACTTCAACCGCGCACCTCCAAGACCTAGTGGCAACAACTTCAACACCAATACTCCAAGGCCGAATGGCGCCCCTGTGTTACCCAAGCCTGGTGACAAGTCTGGAGTTACCTGTTATGAGTGCGGACTCAAAGGGCACTACTCCAATGAGTCCCCAAGAAGCTGAATGATGCATCCAAGACCACTGCTCCTGCTCAGCAACAGCGCCGTGTGGGAAATGGCAAGAACTATCCACCAAGGAACCAGCCTCACTCTCGAGGCCGTCTAAATCACATGAATGTTGAAGAAGCTCAGGAAGCAACCGACGTTGTGCTTGGTATGTTCCCTGTTAACTCCGTTCTTGCAAGAGTTCTGTTTGATTCTGGAGCTTCACACTCATTTGTTACCCAATTATTCATTGATAAAAGTGGACTTCGACCCACACCCTTGAAAGATGTCATGTCTGTGCAAATTCCCGGGTCAGTAACCAAAGCCAGTTGTACCTGCTTGGCAGTGCCCATAGCGATTCATGGAATAGCTTTCTTAGCCAATTTGATAGTGTTGGGAACCAAAGGTTTGGAAGTAGTTCTTGGTATGAATTGGATGTCTTCCCATCAAGGAGTAATAGATTGTGCCAAGAAGACCATCACCATGAGGAGTAGCCATGGAGTTTTAGTAAAACATGTGTCAGTTAAACCCACCCAAACCACCAGATGTCATAAGAGTATTTCAGGGCCAACCATAAAGGAAGTTCCCATCGTCTGTGAATATCCGGATGTTTTTCCCGATGACGAGGGAATGCCCTTTGGGTACTCGCAGATTAGTATACCGGGTCCGGCCCATGATGGAGATAGATCAGAACAAGGACTCAAAGATGACTTGGAGTAGAAGAAGGAAGGCTCTAATCCGTATTCGACTAGAACACTTGTAAAACCTTAGCCCGGTTGCATATATAAAGCCAGGCAAGGGCGCCCCTAGAGGGACAAGTTACATCGAGATCAAAATAGATATCATAGACATTGAATATCATAGACAAGCAATATCTCGACTAGACAAGATAGATTAGACATAGACTAGATACAAGATTCCACCTACGGCGGCTCCATGTAAACACCATTGTGATTATCTACTAGATTGCTAGCATGATGTAGCGATCCTCCACCGTGGGGACGTGAACCTGGGTACATCGTGTGCCAATCTCGATCCCGGAATCTCTAGTCGTTGCTCTTCCCCCGATCCTAAGTCCTTCATCTAGGACATTTGTCGAGTTAACCCCTCGTCAATTGGCGCCGACCGTGGGGATCGCGGTGACTGGATTTTGTTATCTGGGCGGGATCCTTCAACTCTTTCATCGGCGATATCAGCAAATTTTTTCTATATCATCAAGATCAACAAAATTTTACGGCTGCCGACAACAGAAGCAGTCAGATCGATTCAACAGAATTTATCATCAACATCAGCTATCATCTATATCGTCAAGATCTTCAAACGCTTCGCCGTCAAGAATCGTCGAGTTCGTCCAAATCGACGGATCGCAGAATAATTCTAGCCGATCAGCTTCATCGTGTCTTCTACGACATACGACTTCGCTGCAGAGCACTCCAGGAAAAAGTTGGAAGATCAGGAGCAATCGACAAGACTACAAAGCTTACGACATGATGTTTCCTGGTGATCCATCGGAAACAACGAGCTATCAAAGAGAGCTAGGAAAATCCGTCCATCGGATCACCGCGTCACCGCGGTACAAAGATCGATCTACAAGAACAAGAGTTTGTATTCTCGACGGTTTCCGAGAGAGTGTCAAATCATCTAGCAAGATGTCTCTATGTACAGCCACAAAAAATATACTGCAGCGACCGACAGCTATTTCAAAAGCCGAATCAATCTCCGCTTCCTGGAGCAAGTTTCGATGAACCCATTCACTTATTGGATCCCTCCCACTTATTGGATCCCTATCATATACTTAGAACTAAAATTTGCCCTCTTTACCAATTCACTTATTGGATCCCTCCCACTTAAACTAGTATTAGTACTCCTAAACCAATACCAATGCTTAGAAGGTGAACAACATATGACACTTAGTAGAAACTTTAACTCGCACACTTGATGGAAACTTAGAAGCAAAACTTACAATCCAACACCATAAAATGCGACATGAATGCTATTATTAGCAAACAAAGATGTGTGCTTGGTGTGTGGTTAAGCATTGTGTAGTGATTGTGTGCTTTGTGTTTATTCATTATTAGACGCTAGTGTTGCCGAGGAGGATATTGGAGGGGATTATTATCAAGAAGAAGAAGAATACCCCGGACACTTTGCCAACCAAGGCAAGCCATCTTTTGAATCATACTCCAAATGCCTAATTTTACTATTGCATTTGTACCTATTTTAAGTAAATTGCATGATTGAATTGCTAGAGTAGAATGATAGAAGTTAGTGATATCTTGCTTAGCAAGAGCATCAAGTTGAGTTTATCCAACCTTGTTTAGTGGTATCATCACTCATTGTAGTTGCTTAGTCGCTAATAATATTGAGGCCATCTATGAGGGGAACTCTAGTTGACAAGTGGTGACTTGAACTTGAGACTTGAATTGGAGATTGCTCCTACATAATGGCTTTATGAAAGAAAATAATCTTGACTAAGAACTATGAAATGTATTTCTCAAATGACAACGAGTGATGTACATGTGAGCCAATTATACCGTACAACCACATTACCCCTATATGGGAAGGGGCTTAGTCCGTAGCTTGTTTACCTTAGTATGGGAGGCCTTGTAACAAACTTTTATGGAAGGACTCCGTGCGCGGTTACTTCTGAACCAGGTGGACTCCACCAACCCGGCACTCCGGGATGGCCAGAACTAGAGGCGCCGAAGCGGGGATTCCGTACCCCGGGCTCTAGGGAAGGATCCTATACTAGGGTGAACAAGTGAACGAGTTTGTTTGATTATCTGAACCCCGCATACTTGTGTATGACGATCCGTGGATTTCTCCCGGCAGATGTATCAAATCTTGTGGGTAAAGTGTACCCCTCTGCAGAGGTTTTTTTTTTAAACTATTCGAATAGCCGCGTCCGCGGTCATGGACGGTTGGCAAGCTCTACCTGGCTTTTGTCAATAATGAAAATAACTTATGGTGAACTTGGTGAATGACAATGAACTGAATTGACTTGACTTGACTATGATATTGACACCCTTGAAGTTCCTCTTAGATTGAACTTAGAGAACTAAACTTCTTTTCTACCAATGAACATTCTTGGGAAATAAAACTAGCTTTTGCAAATAAACTTAGTGCTTAGTCCACCATATCAACCTTGCATATCTACTTCATCATTTCATTTATAAGATGGTTTACGAGTGCATCCAATGTACTCATGGCTGTGTCCCTGGCTATCAACTTGGCCAGACTATGGGGAAGAATACCAGGAGGAAGGGTATGAAGAAGAGTACCAGAACTAAGCTCGTCTCCATGAGTCGCCATTGCCTGTAGGGTGAAGGCATGGACCCGAAGACGTTATTTCCGCTGCTATGTCGTGTTGTAATATGAACTTGGTCTCTATGACCATTGTATTTGAACCATCGTATTGTAATGTCTATGGAACTGGTTACCAACTACGTTATGTATATCGCAACAACGGTTCTGGGATTGCGGTGGAATACATAACGGGCACTTCGAATTTGTATCAAATTTGAGGTCGTCACATCCCTCCTCATCATAGGAGACAGCAAGGTTGATGGAGATGGCGGTGAGGTCGATGGAGACGGCGGAGATGGCGATGGAGACCGATGGAGATGGCTCCGGGGGCACTTCCCTGTCCCGGCAGGGTGCCGGAACAGAGACTTCTATCCCCCAAAATTTGTCGGTGGCGACGGCGGAACTACGGAACTCTTTCTGGAAATTTGCCGACTCCCTTAGGGTTTTCCGTCCCGGGGCTTCTTATAGGCGAAGGGGCGATGTCAAGGGTAGGACCAGGCGCCCTCACACATGGCTGGCGCCAGGGGCCTGGCCGCGCCACCATGGTGTGTGGGGCCCCTGTGGCCCACCTCCTACTCCTCTTCGGATCTCTGGAAGCTTCCGGGTAAAATAAGACTTCAGGATGTTGTTTCATCCAATTCCGAGAATATTTCCTGTGTATCACTTCTGAAACACAAAAACAGCAGAAAACAGGGAACTGGCACTGTGGCATCTTGTCAATAGGTTAGTTCCGGAAATTGCATAAAAGTGCCACGAAGCGTAACGAAACACAAGGCAAATGATGTAAAAACAAGCATGGAGCATCAAAAATTATAGATACGTTTGAGACGTATCAGTGGTCTCAGTTTTGGCAACATGCATAGGTGGTACTCTCACTAAACTTTCAATTATAGTGCATGCTTCTCCAGCGGGAGTACCCAGAAAATTACCTCCTGTAAGAGTATCAAGAACATACCTATTCCAGCTAGATATACCAACATAAAAATTTCTAAGGAGGATCGTGGTGGAGTGCTTTTTGGTACACCTATGATGAGCATTGTTAATACGGTACCAAGCATCTTTTAAACTTTCTCCCCGTTGTTGCTTGAAACTATGAACTTCTACTTCAGGATTACTCATTGTAACAAAACTAAAAGCGGATAAGTAAAAACAACTACCAAGGATTCTAATTTTTTTTGGGTTTTTGATAAAAAGCAATGCAGGTAAAATAAATAAAGTAAAGCAAAATAATAACAAAGTAAAGAATGTGTGTGCGAAAACTCCCCTCGCAGAAGTCTTCTCTTCCTCCCCGGCAACGGCGCCAGAAAAAGAGCTGCTACGCTTGATGGTGCCAAGTTGATGTGTAGCAGACAGTCCTTGTGCGTGGTGAATGACTAGCCCGTTGGGAACCCCAAGAGGAAGGTATGATGAGTATAGCAGCTAGTTTTCCCTCAGTTAAGAAACCAAGGTTTAATATCGGTCAGGAGAGGAGAGAGAAACGACTGAAGGTGATGCTTGTGCAACGTGGAACCTGCACACACACAAACAAGTACTTTGCTCCCAACTTGCGATGAGGTTGTCAATCTCACCGGTTTGCTTGAAACAAAGGTTATGAGTGTATCGAGTGGAAAACAGTAGAGAATGCAATAAAGTAAACAGTGCGGGAAAATAAACAGGTGATAGCAATATGATTAAAATAGGACCGGGGTCCACAATTCACTAGTGGTGTCTCTCCATAGATAAAATAACATGCTGGGTAAACAAATTACAGTTGGGCAATTGATAGAATAAAGATAAACGTGATATGTCAAGAAGATCACTATGAGATTTACTCTGGGCATTACAACAAAATACATAGACTGTCATCCAACTTCATCTATGACTAATAATCCACCCTCGGGGATATCAATCCGAACACCCCAAAAGTATTAAGTTGCGAACAACAGATAATTGCATTAAGCAAAGTGTGTAATGTAAACAAAGCATATGCCCTTGAGCATATGAATGTTGTTTTCTCCCTAGTAGTAACAGCACATCTACCACCTTAGAGGTTTCTGTCACTCCTCCAGGTGAAATAGAGGCATGAACCCACTATCGAGCATAAATACCCCCTCTTGGAGTCACTAGCAACTACTCGGCCAAGATAGCTACTAACAACGGAGAGCATGCAAGATCATAAACAACATAGAGATAACAAAAGATATAATTCAGTACAGCAACTTAATCATAAACACCAATATTCATCGGATCCCAACAAACCAACATCATAGAATTACATAATGGTGATCTCAATCATGTAGGGCAGCTCATGAGATCTAAACATGAAGCACATGGTGGAGAAGACAACCATCTAGCTACTACTATGGACCCATAGTCCAAGGTAGACTACTCACTCATCGCTCCGGAGGCAAGCATGGCGATGAAGAAGACCTCCGGTGGCGATTCCCCTCTCCGGCAGGGTGCCGGGAAGAGCTTCTGGACCCTCCCGATCTTCGGGTCGATGGCGGCGGCGGATCGCGATGTGTTCTGGAAATCTGATCGGGCACTTAGGTTTTTTCTGTCGGGGGGTCTTTATAGGCGAAGGGGCGATGTCAGAGGTGGAGCCAGGCTCCCTCACACAGGGGTGGCGTGGCCAGGTGCCTGGCCGCGCCGGCCCTGTGTGTGGGGCCCTGGTGGCCCCTCTCCGTCTCTCCTTCGGATCTCTGGAAGCTTCCGGGAAAAATAAGACTTCAGGAACTTGTTTCGTCCAATTCCGAGAATATTTCCTGTGTATCACTTCTGAAACACAAAAACAGTAGAAAACAGGAAACTGGCACTGTGGCAACTTGTTAATAGGTTAGTTTCGGAAAATGCATAAAAGTGCCACGAAGTGTAACGAAACAATATGCAAATGGTGTAAAAACAAGCATGGAGCATCAAAAATTATAGATACGTTTGAGACGTATCAAGTACTAAAAGTAAAACTGTGGAAAAGTAACTAGAGAACTTCTTAAGATGAAAAACTAAACCGAGAATCATGGTTTCAGTTGATCTCCCTCTCTCATAAACATGCTGGTAACAAAGCACAAACGAAAAGTTAGGAACATGAAAATACACAAGATGTCATTGATAAGAATAAATATGGGCATCACATCCAAACATAGAATTGATGTTGAATCAACTCACTAATACTCCTTTGACAAGGGAGTCTACCTCAATTCAAATTTAAGACTTAACAGAGTATTGCATAAAGAACTATAACATGATGTTTAAAACACAAATGTAACCTTGCAAGCAAATCAACCTTTCTTTCACTGGCTGTTTATGCAAGGTAATCCATTCTCCCTAGTGAGGAAATCATAGAAAGGTAAGAACCATAGCAAGTCAAAGATTTTTGTCACTTCCCCAAACCAACTACAAGATTGTTCCAACTAATGCACACATCCTCCACACACGCCCTATGCATACTAATTTGATCAGAACAAGCACACAAGAATAGGGTAACATATACATCTACTCATACATCAAGCCCATAAATCATCTCACAAACATAAGATCCACCATGTGGTCACAATTATGATAGGCACCTCATGTGACTCTAATCTATGAAGCACGAGAGAGAGAGAGTTCGATACAAGTTACTTCCATAATCTCATAGTCCAATTGGTGAACTACTCCCTCTTCATCATGTTGCTGAAGGAGATGGTGTCGATGGAGTCGAAGAGGCAATCGGGAGCGGCTCTGGAAGCGTATTCCCTCCTATCCTCGCAGCCTTCAGATCAATTTCATGTATTATGTGTTTCTCCGCTGCCCTATCGCAAAATCGCCCGAGGGGTCCTTTTTATAGTCAGTTTTAGGTCAAAGAGAGTCCGTGGAGATCAAGATTACATTGAAAGGACGCACGAGGCCCAAGATAGGCCCCACCATGCGCCCATGAGGTGGGCCCATATGGAGGGCCCTCTTTTCCGCCTCGTCGTGTCCCTCATTGACTTCATCTTCTCACGGTCTTCTATTTCCCTAAAAAATTGTGTGGCAAAATTTTTGGACCTGTTTGATGTTCGGAAAGTCCCTCAAAGTCAAAAACATGCAAAAACAAGCAAATCTGCTTCGTAGTGTTAAAACCAAATGAAAGGGGATCGTTTAGAAAATACCCAAAATATATGGAAAACATGTCTAGCGCTCATAAGACTATAAAATAACTAAGAATATGACCTAATAAACTACAAAGATCATGGGTGCACTTTACATGCATCACTTCCCTCGTTTGATGCACCCTCATTGACGAACTCTCCCTCTATAAATCAGGGCCAGCGTCACTCTTATGCGGCTAGGGAGGCCACCTCGGGTCCTCAAATCTGGTTGCTTGAGCTCCAACTCCAGGCCAGTGGGCAGGTCCATCCGGTTGGCTGATTACTGGTCACCGGAGTTTGGTGTGTCATGAGGTGTGGCTGGCTTTTGATATAAGCAGTCTGCCGATGGGGAAGGACAGGAGTAGGGTGATTTGTACTTGCGGTCAGGGTGACTTGCAGCCATAAAAAACAGAGCATAGGATCCTTGGTTCCCCCTTCTCATTTGCGTTTTCCCTCAGTGATGCCGCTTGGCGGTGACGAGTCTGAGCAATTATTCTTCCGCTCTCGTTTGGTTCTCGTCGATCCTTCAAGAAAATTTCCCTTTCTTCTTACTCAATGTCTCTCTAGCGATGGTGTTTTCCCTGGTGGGTTTTCCCTCTTGACTGTAGGTGCAGTCTTCACTCGGTTCAGTATTCGCTTCCGGCATTCCTCAGTGGTCTCTTCTGACCTGCCTGCGTGGGTGAAAGGGGTTGGTAATACTGGCCACTGGAATTCTCTCTTTGAGTGGCTACAATGTGGAATTGTGAGAGCTCGAGCACAAACCTTGCCTGGTTATCCAGCGCCGATGATTATGATGCTCTTGGGCGCCAATCCCCTCCTTGGAGGCATCTTCAATATCTCTCTTCCTAATCCCCACTAGGTCTAGTGCCTCTAGGATAAAACCTAGACCTTCTCTTGGTCGAGCAACACTGTCATCCTAGTGTTGTTACCTGCCTCTCGAGGCGTTGCTTTGGATCCCATGTTCTATCTCATTCTTTTGGTTCTCACTCTAGGGTTTTGTTCGTCTATGGTGGCTGTTTGTGTAGCTAGTTTGGGGGATTCTGACACCATACTGTTTGCCAGCGATAGACAAAATCTTTAACTGGTTGGGATGAAACCTCAAGCGCTGATCTGCAGTGGTCTCCCTTGCTACCTTGTAGTAGTCATACTCTCCCTATTTCTAGTTTCTGATTTTCTTTGCTCTTTGAGCTAATATTGTAAGTTTCTAACCCCAACATAAATCATGTAATCCTGGCCGGTTGAGGGATTTGTTAATTCAAAGTCGGGCTCTTTGAGCCTTTTATCTAAATAAATTTCAGTAGGTCCATTTAGTTATTTTGTACGTGTGTTGGTAGCTATATGTATTAAGACTTTTGACATTGGAAAATTTCATGAACCAGGCTAAAGAAGAGGGACACTGATTAGCGGATTACATTTGTTGGATGAGGAATTATGTATTTTTGGAGGTCGCAAATGATAGTGATCCTCTTCACTTACCATTAGTTGGAGAAGGTGGCAACCTAAAACTCATCTTGAGTGTGTTTTACGCGTTGTCCATTTTACCCGTTGTCAATTCTTAAACTAAAACACAAAAAATATAATATATAGTGGTCAGTTGGTCTACCCCGCCATTTTTTCCTCCTAATTCCACCACTATGACCGTAGTGCTGGTGAGTGGGGTATTGTAGTTAATGACTTCAAACTGTGTTGATCGGTGCAAAAACTGTCGGTGATAAGAATGTGTGTCAGTCCATGATGAAATGTTGTGAGTATTAGGATGATATAGCCAGCCAAAATTTGGATACTTAGCAAGTGATTTTCATAGCAACGTACCAAGGAAGGGTCAATGGGTACATACTATGAAATATTTCAGATGGAAACCAATAGACTTTCTACTTTTAGAAGGGACTTGTGCGGAAGGATATTATATCTCTCTTACAGAGCCGATGCCCACATGCCCGTCAGCTCTGGCTTGCGATGAAGGAGGTGTGGCCGCTCACGGAGGACAGTAAGTTAAAGCATACAGGTACTGAGTGGTTACTCAGCCTACTGCAGAACGTTGATGAGAACCAGAGGGTTTCGACTCTTCTCACTCTGTGGCGCATTTGGCATGCCCATAACGAAATGACACATGGGAAACCTTGCCCACCGATTGAAGGCTCACGTCGATTCCTGACCAGTTATATGAACTCCCTGATGCTGATAAAACAATTTCCTAAAGCAGATATTGCTAAGGGGAAGATGGTCCTTGATCCGAAGCAAGGTTTCTGTATGGCAAAAGGAGGCAAGAAGGAAAAACATGACACCTGCCGATGGACTCGACCTCCACCAGGCATGGTTAAGATAAATGTTGATGGATCCTTTACTCAGAATGGCGCGGGTATTGGCATGATTCTCCGTGACCATAATGGGGAGACGGTGTTCACTGCTTGCCGTCCCCTGGATCAATGCGATGGGGCTCTTCAAGCGGAGCTGCTGGCGATCGAAGAGGGTGTCAAGCTGGCGATGACCTGGTCGAACCTGAACATTGTTGTGGAGACTGATTGTGCGGATGCTGTGGGCTTAATCACTGGGAAGCAGCCGAATATCTCTGCTTATGCGTTCGTTGTAACGGCGATTAATAGGCTCTTCCGTGAAAGAGATGTGTCCTTAGTCAAAATTCCTCGTGGCTGTAATTCTGTAAGTCATGAACTGGCACAGTTAGGGCGTACCCAACGTAGAACTGGGTTTTGGTTAAGGGACTCCCCGCAGGAAGTTTCCATAGCCATTACCAACGATTGTAATCCTTGTGCTTCTGTTTAATTTATTTCTTTCCCCGCAAAAAAAAAATCTCTCTTACAGAGCATTTTTCAAGTCGAAACAATGAGTCTACATGACTTATGTCTGTGGGAGGACAACCAGTTAGAGAGCACTACTTTAATTGTTTCATAGTGCATCCTATATTTATCAACATAGTACAAAAGTTATGCCAACATGGCTTCCGCTGGGTTCGGCACCACTAATGTGGGGTTCAAACGGGCCTGGCGATTCGTCATTTAATGGATTGACTATGACTGTTATTCTAACTTGGGAGCTCAAATATCGCTAGGATGCTAATCATATTGAAGATTGCAGTCTAGGGTAACTAAAACATGGCCCAATCAGTGCCAGGTAGACGGTCTAGCTCGCTCAAAAACATCAGAGCTTGTCATCGACAATCATGTTTAGACTTCTCATATCCAGTTATTTAAATTTTTGTTATTATTTTGATATTTTTGGAACGTGGTCATCTCATTACTTCACGCCTTACTCAGTAGATGCACATAAAAAAGAGATGGTTCAAAGCTTCTAAAAGGGGTATTCTAATGAATTTTAAATTAATAGATAATTAGTGTCCCAAATATATAATTAAAAGGTAAAAAGTGAAATTCACTTAAAGGAAAAATTACTTCCACCATCTTGTTCCCTCCTCTCTTATCTTCTCCCAGTCAAGCCGACAGGACCGTTTCCCTGGCCCGCTTCTGGCCCATAACGGCGGCGGAAGCAGAGGTCGCCCGGTCCGTTGAGAACTAAGAGCATCTCCAGCAGTAGCGCTATATCTGCGCGCTGTAAAACGCCGAACCAGCGCGCCGTATCCGCATGCAGCGCGCGGAGCCCGCGAGCACTTCGCCGGAAGCTCCAAAACGGCGCTGGACAATGCAGCGCGCATGCAGCACTTCAGCAGGCGCTGCATAGTACCGCGCGCTCGACCAGCGCAAACAACAATCCAACATATGCATACATTCTACTAGATCAAACAAACATGAAATAATCAAGCATAAAATGACTCAACAAATAGCATAGTTCAACCACGGTGGACAAAGTTCAACCACGGTGGACAAAGTTCAACCACGATGGACAAAGTTCAAACACGATGGACAAAGTTCAAACCAAAATGGACAAATAGCATAGTTCAAACTAATTGATATCTGATCACCTCACTGTCCTCCCATGCTTCCAAAGCCTCCCGGGATACTCATTCCGTTATTTTGGGCTTTCATGATGACCGACCAACGAGAACGAAGAGAGCGGCTGGTGCGATGAACTCCCTTGGTGTTGGCATCAAAATTCTCCTTCATTTTTTTCCAAAATGCGTCTGTAGTTTGCTCGGTGACCGACGGATCCCTGCCAATCTGTAACCAAGTCTTGCAAAGCACCATATCCTCATCTGTGGTGTACTTTGCCTGCCTACTGGTCCGAGCTTCCATCATGCCCTCGCCTTCCTCATCCTCATCCACCTCCACATACTCCTCTTCCACCTCCTCCTCATCATGCACATAGTTTTCATCCACCTATGGTCGTTTCGACAAATTTTAGAATCTCAAAATTCAAAAGGGAAAATAGACTTTTTTGCACTTTTATATTTTCAATTTTTTTTAAATTTTTTATTTTTAGATCAAAATTTATATTGGATTAAACTTTTGGATTAGTTATATACACACATATAGCACACATGCAGATATATACACACATATACACACATACACACACATATACACACATATATGCACACATATACACACATATATGCACACATATACACACATATATGCACATATACGCACACATACACACATATATACATACATATACATACATATACGCACACATACACACACATATATGCACATATACGCACATATACACACATATACGCACATATACACACATATATATGCACACATGCATACATATACACACACATACACACATATACACACATATACGTACATATACACACATATACGCGGACATACATACACATATACGCACATATACGTGGACATACACACACATATACGCATATATACATACATATACGCATATATACGTACATATACACACATATACGCGGACATACATACACATATACGCACATATACGTGGACATACACACACATATACGCACATATACATACATATACGCACATATACGTACATATACACACATATATATGCACACATGCATACATATACGCACATATACGTACATATACACACATATATATGCACACATGCATACATATACACACACATACACATATATATACGCGGACATACATACACATATACACACACATATACACATATACACATATATACATAATATATATACACATATATACATATACACACACATATACGTACATACATACACAAGCACACATAGGCCTTAAGAGGATTGATATGATAGTAATATCAATAAGAACTTGGGTAGGTTAGGGATAGCTATGCACATAGAATGGAGAAGTTAAGCGTGCTGAGTCCGGAGTAGTCTAAAGATGGGTGACCTAGCGGGAAGTCAAGAAATTCGGTGTGATTTAAATATGTTCCTCATGTGATAAAATCCTAAAAAAATCAAATAAAATAGTTTTTTCACATTATTTCGATTTTTATGATTTTCAAAAATTAATAATATTTTTTCGATTTTTAAATTTTTTTGAATTTTTTTGAATTTTCTGTGGCGCACCTATTTCTGTGGCGCACCTAGTACTCATGCGCCACAGAATGCCTTATTTCTGTGGCGCATATGAACTGGTGCGCCACAGAATCTTATTTCTGTGGTGCATGTACTGGTGCGCCACAGAATGCTTATTTTTGTGGCGAAGATTCTGTGGAGCACCACCCATACGCCACAGAATACATATATTGGTGCGCCACAGATGAGGTTTTCCCTACTAGTGCGAGGATTGCAAGTCAGCCAAATACACCACCGACGAGTTATCAGACTACGTGGAAAACCCGAAGAAAAATTTTGACTACTTTGCTCGGACAACTCGGAGACAAATATTTCGACTATTTCGTCTTCAATATCGTCGACTACGACGTCAACTGTGGATTGCCACGCTCGGGGGGCTCGTCACTGCGCACTCGCGCAAACTATCGGCAATGCTCGGGGGCTCGACATCAACTCGGCCTGGAGTGCGGAAAATCACCTCAAAACCTGCGATTTCGTCGACATCAACAACGCGACGATCCCAACAACGCTCGGGGGCTCGACAACAACTTCGCCTCCGATCGTGGATACGATTCTACGACAACAACTCGACTACGTCATTATCGACTACGGCCGCGCCGACCGCGGCGCACCCGACAAAAGCTAAGTTTTCCTCTTCCAGGAGTCGATTATTACTTACTTTTTGCCGCACCCGACGCTCGGGGGCTCCGCCGTGAACAATCATCTTGCATATCATTGACTTCGAAAAAATTGTGAAAGCCCTAGTAGCTAGCTGGCGTTCCTTGTCGAATACTTGTCAATTTAGTTTACAGTCGCATGAAGCTCGACTAACGGTTGGCAAGGCCAAAATCTTGGGCGTCAGGCTAACGAAAAGGCTTAGCAAGTATCTTGAAATTCAAATGCGGCACACGCATCGATTTACGTCTGACCTGAGTAGCTGATCGAGCCGTGAAGTGCATCAGGCTAACGAAAGGGTCTTACGTACGAGTAACAAAATTGCACAAAAAACATCGAGTTTTTATTTTACATACTACATCATCATCACTACAAGATGCAAAAGCAATATTTCTTCGAGAGACAAAGTATTTCACAACTCTTAATATTTTCTGCAGGAGTCGAACTTCCTCGAGTAGTACAACTTGAGTCTATGCCCGGCTACAAGTACCCGAACATAGACTCGGGGGCTACTCCCATCAGGAGCGCTGGCCGCGCACCCGATAGAAAGATAATTTCAAGAAAGAATTCGACAAGAAGAGAAGAAGACTATTTGAGCCTATGCTCGACTACAAGTATCCGACCATAGCCTCGGGGGCTACTCCCATCGGGAGCGCTGGGCGCGCACCCGACGATGTTTTTTCATGAATATTACAGAGATGAAGGCGAGAGAAGCTTCAGGAATCATCATTACTCCTATCGGGAGCGAGTTTTTATTGATCAAGGTTGTATAAACCCGAATATTTTCAGTCAAACTTTGACTGCGACATGAGATTCTCGAGTTGCGTTATCGCAACGAAACTCGAATGTCGTGATTTATCACGAAGGTAAGACCCCGGGATCCGTCCTGTGTGGCCCGGTATACGCACATGGATGCGCTCTTCTAGCATGTATCCGTGTCTACGACTCGAAGAAAATCCTGGTGGACGCACTGGGTACACCCTGAGAACCACTGGGACTCATTCTTTGTAAGTCCTAAATGCGGCAAAAGAATGGGTTTGACCGGTATCCCGAATTCAAGTCCAAGGGGATTGAATTTGAAGTAGGTGACAAGTATCTGTTCCAACAGTTAACTGACCTCTTGATCCGTCAGAGTTGTCAGGCTTGTTCATCAAAACCCCTTGCGAGACATTATAATAAAAGATAAGTCGAAAGACCAAGTCGAAGATTTGAAGATCTGAAGAATTCAAGTATTGATCAAGTCGAAGATGAAAAATTATTTCGAGAAGAATGAGGAAGAAAATTTCGAGTCCACGGACTCAACATTTCACTCCCATCGGGAGCGCGTATTCAAGAATCCGAAGATTTCAGGAAGTCGAAGAATTGAAGTCGAAGATTTCAAGAAATCGAAGATTGAAGAAGTCGAAGTTTGAAGAAGTCGAAGATTGAAGAAGTCAAAGATTGAAGAAGTCGAAGATTGAAGATTTGAAGTTTTGAGACTCAACCCGAGTCTGCAACTCGAATTGAGTCTCGGGGGCTACTGACGAGGGAATGCCCTTTGGGTACTCGTAGATTAGTATACCGGGTCCGGCCCATGATGGAGATGGATCAGAACAAGGACTCAAAGATGACTTGGAGTAGAAGAAGGAAGGCTCTAATCCGTATTCGACTAGAACACTTGTAAAACCTTAGCCCGGTTGCATATATAAAGCCAGGCAAGGGCGCCCCTAGAGGGACAAGTTACATCGAGATCAAAATAGATATCATAGACATTGAATATCATAGACAAGCAATATCTCGACTAGACAAGATAGATTAGACATAGACTAGATACAAGATTCCGCCTACGGCGGCTCCATGTAAACACCATTGTGATTATCTACTAGATTGCTAGCAGGATGTAGCGATCCTCCACCGTGGGGACGTGAACCTGGGTACATCGTGTGCCAATCTCGATCCCGGAATCTCTAGTCGTTGCTCTTCCCCCGATCCTAAGTCCTTCATCTAGGACATTTGTCGAGTTAACCCCTCGTCACCCGATGAGCTACCCGGAATGCCACCGGATCGGGATATTGAGTTTATCATTGAGCTTATCCCCGGAACTGGATCTATAGCCCAACGACCCTATCGTATGAATCCAGCTGAGCTAGTAGAGTTGAAGAAGCAATTGGATGACCTTTTGAGTAAAGGATTAATTCAGCCAAGTTCTTCTGCTTGGAGATCACCCGTTCTGTTTGTGGATAAAAGTGATGGTTCTAGCCGACTGTGCACTGATTACCGCAAGCTAAACGATGTGACCATCAAGAACAAGTATCCTCTCCCAAAGATTGAAGATTTGTTTGACCAATTGACTGGAGCCAGAGTCTTCTCGAAGATAGATCTTAGAACTGGATACCACCAACTGAAGATCCGTGCAACGGATATCCCCAAAACAGCCTTCACTACCCGATACGGATTGTATGAGTACACCGTAATGTCATTTGGATTGACCAATGCCCCTGCTTATTTCATGAACCTCATGAATAAGGTTTTTATGGAGTTCTTGGATAAGTTTGTTGTTGTCTTCATTGATGACATTCTTATCTACTCCAAGTCCGAAGAAGAGCATGAAACCCATTTGAGATTAATCCTAGAAACCTTAAGAGAGCATCAGCTGTATGCCAAGTTCAGTAAATGTGAGTTCTGGTTGAAGGAAGTTGGATTCTTAGGCCATGTATTATCAGCGGGAGGAATATCCGTGGACCCCAAGAAGATCAAATCAGTCATGGAATGGGAAGCCCCTACCACTCAAACTGAAGTTAGAGGTTTTCTCGGATTAGCAGGATATTACCGCAAGTTCGTTGAAGGGTTCTCAAGCCTTGCCCGGCCAATGACCCAATTGTTGAAGAAGCACAAGAAGTTTGAATGGACCCCTAAGTGTGAAGAGAGTTTTCAAGAGCTCAAAAAGCGATTGGTGACCGCTCCCATCCTAACCATGCCCGATATCACCAAAAACTTTGATGTCTATTGCGACGCCTCCAAACTTGGACTTGGTTGCGTATTGATGCAAGAAGGCAAGGTCATAGCTTACCTCTCTCGGCAGCTTCGACCTCATGAAGAAAATTATCCAACCCATGATCTGGAATTAGCAGCCGTAGTTCTAGCTTTGAAGACCTAGAGGCACTATCTGATGGGCAACCGTTGCGAGATTTACACGGACCACAAGAGTTTGAAGTATATTTTCACCCAGAAGGAGTTGAACATGAGGCAGAGGAGATGGATAGAGTTGATTAAGGATTATGATCTGGAAATTCATTATCACCCTGGTAAGGCCAATGTGGTGGCCGATGCTTTAAGTAGAAAGCCGTGCTCGTTGAATATGGCGATCAAAGGGGAGCAACCCATGTTGCACCAAGAGTTTGAAAGATTTGGATTGGAACTAGTCAGTCGAGGATTCCTAGCCAACCTTGAGTTTCAACCCACCTTGATGAGCCAAATCAAAGAAGCCCAGAAGGGAAATGAGAGTATTGACGAAATCAAGCACCGAATTAGTTCCGGCAAGGTGCCAGGATTTGAAGAAGATGATCAAGGAGTTCTTTGGTATAAAGGACGTATTTGTGTGCCTACTGATTCAGAACTGAAAGAGATGATTATGAAGGAAGCACATGAGGCACCTTACTCCATCCACCCCGGTGGAACTAAGATGTATCAAGATTTGAAGGAACAATTTTGGTGGCATGGAATGAAGCGTGAGATTGCATCGTTCATCTCTAAGTGTGATATTTGTCAAAGAGTCAAGGCTAAACATCAACGTCCTGCTGGACTGCTGCAGCCTTTGCAAGTTCCGGAATGGAAGTGGGAATCTGTTGGAATGGATTTCATCACTGGATTTCCAAGGTCTAGCCGTGGCAATGACTCTATTTGGGTCATTGTGGGTAGACTGACCAAAGTTGCCCATTTCATTCCTGTCAGGACCACTTACCGCTCAGGACAGCTAGCAGATCTGTATCTATCCAGAATTGTTAGTTTGCATGGAGTCCCTAAAACCATAGTTTCCGATCGAGGAACCCAATTCACCTCAAGATTTTAGAGAAGCTTACATCAAGCCTTGGGAACCAAATTAGCCTTCAGCACCGCTTACCACCCTCAGACGGATGGACAGACTGAAAGAGTGAATCAAATACTTGAAGATATGTTGAGAGCCTGTGTTCTAGCCTATGGGCCTAAGTGGGAAGATTGTCTGCCTTTCGCGGAGTTTTCCTACAACAACAGTTATCAAGCCAGTTTGCAAATGGCCCCATTTGAAGCGTTGTATGGAAGAAAGTGTCGTACCCCTTTGAATTGGTCAGAAACCGGAGACAGTCAGATATTTGGACCTGACATTCTGCAAGAAGCCGAGGAGAAAGTTCGCCTGATTCGTGACTATCTCAAGGCAGCCCAGTCTAGACAGAAGAGTTATGCCGACAAGAGACGTAGAGAACTGACCTTCCAGATTGGAGATTTTGTTTATCTCAGAGTATCACCCCTCAAGGGAATGCAAAGATTCCAAGTAAAAGGAAAACTTGCACCAAGATATATTGGACCCTTCAAGATACTAGACCGCAGAGGAGAAGTGTCTTATCAGTTGGAAATGCCCCCTGAATTGTCTGAAGTGCACGATGTCTTTCACGTGTCTTTACTTCGGAAATGTCTCGAAGTTCCGGAGAAGCCCAAAATCTTCAAAAATATTGATCATCGTTCTGTGGACATCAACAAGGATTTGACCTACCGTGAGATGCCTACCCGTATCCTCGAGGAAGCATATAGAACCACTCGAACCCGAAGCATCAAGTTTCTGAAAGTTCAGTGGAGTAATCACACCGAAGAGGAAGCCACTTGGGAACGAGAAGATTACCTTCAGAAAGAGTTTCCCAATCTTTTCAGTTCTTAATTTGTGAATCTCGGGGACGAGATTCTTTTTAAGGGGGGAAGATTGTAATAACTCAGAAATTGTACTCCAATTCTTATTAAATAAAGTGCCAAATTGTGGACCCAGATAAAACTTTTTATCCATTATTTCATGCATACATGTATTTTCTATTATATGTATTCTATGATTTCATGTGTGTTATTTGTGGTTGTGCATTTGTTAGTTAATTCTAAGTGAACCAACAGAAGCAATTGAGAAGAATTATAAGAACCAAAGAAACCAGAAATAAAAATCATAAAGAAAAAGAGAAGGAAATTGTGATCTAGGAAATCTGTTTGACTACCCTACTTTGAGCCCTTGGATTAAGCAATCTGCTAAGCATCTCAGTGTTTGGCCAGCTAGTTGAGCTTCACCAAGTCACATACAAAATCAACCAAGCAGTGGCTACCCAAAATTCAAACCAGAGCTTGACTCAAACATCAATCAAACTTTGAATCTGAAACAGAGACCATACCCTATTTTCAAATATAAATTTCTGCAAAACTCAACCTTTCTCTGTAACAAAAATATGACTGGAACCCTTGGCCAATTTGTTGACCACCCAAAGAGGAAAATTTCAAAAATTCAAATTTAAACTTCTTGCGGGCATTTCGTCGAACACTCGCAGAGAGAAATCAAACCAAATCGAGTTTACAGTGGCTGCACTGTTCTGGCTCGCTCCAGCACTGTAGCCATGCTTCTGGGAGACGCCACGGTCGACTCCAGCGCCCCCTACCCCGACCCGAGCCGTGAGAAGAGGAGGAACGGAGAGAACTGCGCCCAGGGCCCCCTCCCAGACCTTCTTCTTCCTGCACGATGCCGACCGCCTTGGATGCGCCAGAGCCGACCCACAGCCTCCCGCAGCCGAGCCAGCACCCTCCCAGCACGCCCCCGAGGCCGCCTTGCCCGGAGAGACCTTCGAACGCTGCCAGGGCCCCCGAGCCGGCGAGCTTCTGGACAGCCCTGCCCTCGACGCTCCGGCCTATAAAAGGCCCCTCCGATCAAACGAGGAGACGCACCCCACTCCCAGCTACCGCCCAGACACCACCTCTCCCTCCCTCTCGCTCTGGTTCGTCGACGCTTGCAACGCCGGCGAGGTACTGGACGCGAGGAGTGCCGCCGCGTTTGACCACCTGGGAGCAAGCCGCCGCTGGGAATCGGAGGAGGAGTCACGCCGCAGCCGATTCCACACGTCGCCGACGAGTTCTGCATCCTCTACGTCACTCCCTCGCCATCGAACACTCTTCACTGCAACGCCGGTGAGCTTCCGCCCGAGCTGAGGTAGACGATGCACCAGAGCCGTTCGATCTTGATCCAACGCTAGCATACCGGTTCGGGATTCTAATTAGGTCTGACGAGTGGACCCCATCTGTCAGGCTCGGTTTTAAAACATTTCCGCCCCGCGCGAAATGGTATCGGGCCGGCCTGTTCGAAATTCTTCTGGACTCGGCCCGTTTGGTTAGAAATAGGTCCGTTTCGTTTTTAATTATTTTCCCGCCGTTTTGAATTAATTCAAATAACTTTCAGATGATATTTTCAAACTTTAATTCAAGGAGATTTACAAATCCATTTTTAGCAAGTAAATATGCATTGGAAATCCATATACTTAGAACTAAAATTTGCCCTCTTTACCAATTCACTTATTGGATCCCTCCCACTTAAACTGGTATTAGTACTCCTAAACCAATACCAATGCTTAGAAGGTGAACAACATATGACACTTAGTAGAAACTTTAACTCGCACACTTGATGGAAACTTAGAAGCAAAACTTACAATCCAACACCATAAAATGCGACATGAATGCTATTATTAGCAAACAAAGATGTGTTCTTGGTGTGTGGTTAAGCATTGTGTAGTGATTGTGTGCTTTGTGTTTATTCATTATTAGACGCTAGTGTTGCCGAGGAGGATATTGGAGGGGATTATTATCAAGAAGAAGAAGAATACCCCGGACACTTTGCCAACCAAGGCAAGCCATCTTTTGAATCATACTCCAAATGCCTAATTTTACTATTGCATTTGTACCTATTTTAAGTAAATTGCATGATTGAATTGCTAGAGTAGAATGATAGAAGTTAGTGATATCTTGCTTAGCAAGAGCATCAAGTTGAGTTTATCCAACCTTGTTTAGTGGTATCATCACTCATTGTAGTTGCTTAGTCGCTAATAATATTGAGGCCATCTATGAGGGGAACTCTAGTTGACAAGTGGTGACTTGAACTTGAGACTTGAATTGGAGATTGCTCCTACATAATGGCTTTATGAAAGAAAATAATCTTGACTAAGAACTATGAAATGTATTTCTCAAATGACAACGAGTGATGTACATGTGAGCCAATTATACCGTACAACCACATTACCCCTATATGGGAAGGGGCTTAGTCCGTAGCTTGTTTACCTTAGTATGGGAGGCCTTGTAACAAACTTTTATGGAAGGACTCCGTGCGCGGTTACTTCTGAACCAGGTGGACTCCACCAACCCGGCACTCCGGGATGGCCAAAACTAGAGGCGCCGGAGCGGGGATTCCGTACCCCGGGCTCTAGGGAAGGATCCTATACTAGGGTGAACAAGTGAACGAGTTTGTTTGATTATCTGAACCCCGCATACTTGTGTATGACGATCCGTGGATTTCTCCCGACAGATGTATCGAATCTTGTGGGTAAAGTGTACCCCTCTGCAGAGGTTTTTTTTTTCAAACTATTCGAATAGCCGCGTCCGTGGTCATGGACGGTTGGCAAGCTCTACCTGGCTTTTGTCAATAATGAAAATAACTTATGGTGAACTTGGTGAATGACAATGAACTGAATTGACTTGACTTGACTATGATATTGACACCCTTGAAGTTCCTCTTAGATTGAACTTAGAGAACTAAACTTCTTTTCTACCAATGAACATTCTTGGGAAATAAAACTAGCTTTTGCAAATAAACTTAGTGCTTAGTCCACCATATCAACCTTGCATATCTACTTCATCATTTCATTTATAAGATGGTTTGCGAGTGCATCCAATGTACTCATGGCTGTGTCCCTGGCTATCAACTTGGCCAGACTATGGGGAAGAATACCAGGAGGAAGGGTATGAAGAAGAGTACCAGAACTAAGCTCGTCTCCATGAGTCGCCATTGCCTGTAGGGTGAAGGCATGGACCCGAAGACGTTATTTCCGCTGCTATGTCGTGTTGTAATATGAACTTGGTCTCTATGACCATTGTATTTGAACCATCGTATTGTAATGTCTATGGAACTGGTTACCAACTACGTTATGTATATCGCAACAACGGTTCTGGGATTGCGGTGGAATACATAACGGGCACTTCGAATTTGTATCAAATTTGAGGTCGTCACATCCCTCCTCATCATAGGAGACAGCAAGGTTGATGGAGATGGCGGTGAGGTCGATGGAGACGGCGGAGATGGCGATGGAGACCGATGGAGATGGCTCCGGGGGCACTTCCCTGTCTCGGCAGGGTGCCGGAACAGAGACTTCTGTCCCCCAAAATTCGTCGGTGGCGACGGCGGAACTACAGAACTCTTTCTGGAAATTTGTCGACTCCCTTAGGGTTTTCCGTCCTGGGGCTTCTTATAGGCGAAGGGGCGATGTTAGGGGTGGGACCAGGTGCCCTCACATATGGCTGGCGCCAGGGGCCTGGCCGCACCACCATGGTGTGTGGGGCCCCTGTGGCCCACCTCCTACTCCTCTTCGGATCTCTGGAAGCTTCCGGGTAAAATAAGACTTTAGGATGTTGTTTCATCCAATTCCGAGAATATTTCCTGTGTATCACTTCTGAAACACAAAAACAGCAGAAAACAGGGAACTGGCACTGTGGCATCTTTTCAATAGGTTAGTTCCGGAAATTGCATAAAAGTGCCACGAAGTGTAACGAAACACAAGGCAAATGGTGTAAAAACAAGCATGGAGCATCAAAAATTATAGATACGTTTGAGACGTATCAGTGGTCTCAGTTTTGGCAACATGCATAGGTGGTACTCCCACTAAACTTTCAATTATAGTGCATGCTTCTCCAGCGGGAGTACCCAGAAAATTACCTCCTGTAAGAGTATCAAGAACATACCTATTCCAGCTAGATATACCAACATAAAAATTTCTAAGGAGGATCGTGGTGGAGTGCTTTTTGGTACACCTATGATGAGCATTGTTAATACGGTACCAAGCATCTTTTAAACTTTCTCCCCCTTGTTGCTTGAAACTATGAACTTCTACTTCAGGATTACTCATTGTAACAAAACTAAAAGCGGATAAGTAAAAACAACTACCAAGGATTCTAATTTTTTTTGGGTTTTTGATAAAAAGCAATGCAGGTAAAATAAATAAAGTAAAGCAAAATAATAACAAAGTAAAGAATGTGTGTGCGAAAACTCCCCTCGCAGAAGTCTTCTCTTCCTCCCCGGCAACGGCGCTAGAAAAAGAGCTGCTACGCTTGATGGTGCCAAGTTGATGTGTAGCAGACAGTCCTTGTGCGTGGTGAATGACTAGCCCGTTGGGAACCCCAAGAGGAAGGTATGATGAGTATAGCAGCTAGTTTTCCCTCAGTTAAGAAACCAAGGTTTAATATCGGTCAGGAGAGGAGAGAGAAACGACTGAAGGTGATGCTTGTGCAACGTGGAACCTGCACACACACAAACAAGTACTTTGCTCCCAACTTGCGATGAGGTTGTCAATCTCACCGGTTTGCTTGAAACAAAGGTTATGAGTGTATCGAGTGGAAAACAGTAGAGAATGCAATAAAGTAAACAGTGCGGGAAAATAAACAGGTGATAGCAATATGATTAAAATAGGACCGGGGTCCACAATTCACTAGTGGTGTCTCTCCATAGATAAAATAACATGCTGGGTAAACAAATTATAGTTGGGCAATTGATAGAATAAAGATAAACGTGATATGTCAAGAAGATCACTATGAGATTTACTCTGGGCATTACAACAAAATACATAGACTGCCATCCAACTGCATCTATGACTAATAATCCACCCTCGGGGATATCAATCCGAACACCCCAAAAGTATTAAGTTGCGAACAACAGATAATTGCATTAAGCAAAGTGTGTAATGTAAACAAAGCATATGCCCTTGAGCATATGAATGTTGTTTTCTCCCTAGTAGCAACAGCACATCTACCACCTTAGAGGTTTCTGTCACTCCCCCAGGTGAAATAGAGGCATGAACCCACTATCGAGCATAAATACCCCCTCTTGGAGTCACTAGCAACTACTCGGCCAAGATAGCTACTAACAACGGAGAGCATGCAAGATCATAAACAACATAGAGATAACAAAAGATATAATTCAGTACAGCAACTTAATCATAAACACCAATATTCATCGGATCCCAACAAACCAACATCATAGAATTACATAATGGTGATCTCAATCATGTAGGGCAGCTCATGAGATCTAAACATGAAGCACATGGTGGAGAAGACAACCATCTAGCTACTGCTATGGACCCATAGTCCAAGGTAGACTACTCACTCATCGCTCCGGAGGCAAGCATGGCGATGAAGAAGACCTCCGGTGGCGATTCCCCTCTCCGGCAGGGTGCCGGGAAGAGCTTCTGGACCCTCCCGATCTTCGGGTCGACGGCGGCGGCGGATCGCGATGTGTTCTGGAAATCTGATCGGGCACTTAGGTTTTTTCTGTCGGGGGGTCTTTATAGGCGAAGGGGCGATGTCAGAGGTGGAGCCAGGCTCCCTCACACAGGGGTGGCGCGGCCAGGTGCCTGGCCGCGCCGGCCCTGTGTGTGGGCCCCTCTCCGTCTCTCCTTCGGATCTCTGGAAGCTTCCGGGAAAAATAAGACTTCAGGAACTTGTTTCGTCCAATTCCGAGAATATTTCCTGTGTATCACTTCTGAAACACAAAAACAGTAGAAAACAGGAAACTGGCACTGTGGCAACTTGTTAATAGGTTAGTTCCGGAAAATGCATAAAAGTGCCACGAAGTGTAACGAAACAATATGCAAATGGTGTAAAAACAAGCATGGAGCATCAAAAATTATAGATACGTTTGAGACGTATCAAGTACTAAAAGTAAAACTGTGGAAAAGTAACTAGAGAACTTCTTAAGATGAAAAACTAAACCGAGAATCATGGTTTCAGTTGATCTCCCTCTCTCATAAACATGCTGGTAACAAAGCACAAACGAAAAGTTAGGAACATGAAAATACACAAGATGTCATTGATAAGAATAAATATGGGCATCACATCCAAACATAGAATTGATGTTGAATCAACTCACTAATACTCCTTTGACAAGGGAGTCTACCTCAATTCAAATTTAAGACTTAACAGAGTGTTTTGTTCTTCAAACGTATCTATAATTTTTGATGCTCTATGCTTGTTCTTACACCATTTGCTTAGTGTTTTGTTATACTTTGTGGCGTTTTTATGCATTTTCCGGAACTAACCTATTAACAAGATGCCACAGTGCAAGTTCCCTGTTTTCTGCTGTTTTTGTGTTTCAGAAAAGTTACACAGAAAATATTCTCGGAATTGGACAAAACAAAAGCCAAACCTCCTATTTTTACCGAAGCTTCGCAAAGACCAAAGATGACACAGAGAGGGGCTAGGGGCCAGCCTCACCACCAGGGGGCGCGGCCTAGCCCCTGGCCGCGCCCACCTATGGTGAGGGCATGATGGCTGGCGTGTAGTTGATGATGATGATTATGGCCAGGCAGTTGGGAACCCTAAGCGCAAGGTATGATGAGCACAGCAGCAAGTTTTTCCCTCAGTTAGAAACCAAGGTTTATCGATCAAAGAAGAAAAAGCCAATACGACTGAAGGTGATGCTTGCAAGCTTCGCGATAGCTCCGGGCAATTTATAGGGCACCTCGTTGCTGGCGTGCAGTTGATGGTCCTTGTGCGTGGTGAATAACCAGCCCGTTGGGAACCCCAAGAGGAAGGTGTGATGAGTATAGCAGCGAATTTTCCCTCAGTTAAGAAACCAAGGTTTATCGTTCTTGGAGAGGAGAGACAAACGACTGAAGGTGATGCTTGCTAGTTTGCGACAGCTGCAGACAATTTATATATGGCGCTGATACGTCTCCAACGTATCCATAATTTTTGATGCTCCATGCTTGATTTTACACCATTTGCCTATTGTTTCGTTACACTTAGTGCCACTTTTATGCATTTTCCGGAACTAACCTATTAACGAGTTGCCACAGTGCCAATTCCCTGTTTTTGTGTTTCAGAGTGATACATAGGAAATATTCTCGGAATTGGACGAAACCAAAGCCAGAAGTCTTATTTTTCCCGGGAGCATCCAGACATCCGAAAGAGAGCCGGAGAGGGGCCAGGGCCTGCCCTCACACTAGGGTGGCGCGGCCCAGGCCCTGGCCACGCCACCCATGTGTGAGGAGCCCCTGGCTGCCCTCTCGCGACGCCCCTTCGCCTATATAAAGCCTCGGGACGGAAAACCCTAAAGGATTCGGCAATTTTCCAGAAAGAGTTCCGCAGCTCCGTCGCCATCGCTGACGAATTTCGGGGGACAGAAGTCTTTGTTCCGGCACCCTGCCGGGATGGGGAAGTGCCCCCGGAGCCATCTCCATCGGTCTCCATCGCCGTCTCCGCCGTCTCCATCGACCTCACCGCCATCTCCATCAACCTTGCTGTCTCCTATGATGAGGAGGGAGTAGTTCATCCCCGGGGCTGAGGGCTCTACCGGTAGCTATGTGGTTCACCTCTCTCTCCCATGATGTGATCTTTATGTGATCGTGAGCTTTGTATCATGTTGAACAAGTACATGTTATTATTCAGATATTTTGTGTACTCTAGTGATGTTATTAAAGTAATCTATTCCTCCTGCTATGGTGTAACGGTGACAGTGCGTGCATCATGGTGGTACTTGGTTTAGGCTATGATTGTGATCTCTTGTGGATTATGAGAATAATTATTGCTATGATAGTTTGAGTGATCTATTCCTCCTTTCATGGTGTAATGTTGACAGTGTGTGCACCGTGTTAGTACTTGGTCTAAGTTGCAATGATATCTATCATGATTTGTGATCTGATTTGGGTATCTCTATGAGTGGTGTTTGTCAAGTACTTGATGAACTTTAAGGGGTGCTTCTGTAGCCACTACACAATGATTAGTGTTATTCAATAGGAGAGTAATTCAGAGTGCCTTAGCAAAGAGAAGTTATTTGTTCATTCATGTTATATTGTTGGGAGTGTGTCCACTAGTGAAAGTATGATCCCTAGGCCTTGTTTCCAAGCATTGCACACCGTTTACTTGCTGTTTTGTTACATGTTTGTGGTGACCCAGCATACCACTGCATGTGTAGTATGCAAGTCGTTGACATAACACCAATGAAACACCGTCTCACTACTATTACATCCATCAGAGTGGTACAACAGAAACATCGCAGGTCCACGGTATGTCTATAGGATTACAATTTTCAGCATACAGAAGATCTTTAGAACCTCCTCAACAGGTAGAGGTTTAGTCCTGGCGACTACAAACGAGAAAGAATACAAGGAGGTCTAATAGAAGACTATGACTACCTCTGATGCAGTTTGTCAGCTAGAGAGATAACCTAGCTACTTAGGTTCTAGGAATAGGGAAACTGGATCCCTTCTATCCCTATTCTAGTTTTTCTCCAAGCTTCACGCAATTGTAGGCTCCGCTGATAATCATGATGTTGGTAGAATGCTTCATCTTCAACTTTAATGTCTTGAGATTGCCTCCTTGAGTTGCCTCCAATCTAATCCTTCAAAGTCTAGCAAGGGTTTAAGAGATTGGGGTGAGTAACGAGCGTTACCCAGCAAGTTTCTTTAGAAAGAAGTTGTGTGATATGCACTAACTACAGCCATGGACCCAAAAGAGTCATAGGCCAATGCAAGGTTTTATCAAGGGTTTCTTGAAAGATTGCTTTTACTTATGAAAACTATGCCCAACAGCCAACACAGGGTATTAGTGCCTTGAGAGCACCTTTCCTGCCGCGTTCGCAGCTCCTTCCCGGAACAAGGGGTAACATGTCACATCTTTTTACACTCTACAGAGGTGCGTCCTTCCAAGAGAGATCAAAGCCTTGCTGCACAACCGGGCGATCTTTCCCGTCCACACTTCCTTGGTGTGGGGCCCAGTCATTGATCCAAGCCAATCACTGCCTTCTCCGCACAACGCATGCCCACCCAATTCACGCAAGCAGGTGGTGCCCCTGATATTCACCCCCAACGATGAAGTACCTAGGTGTCTCTTGCGGACCATCATAGACACCAGTGCCGTGAGAACTTAGGTGTCCCACCCATATGCAAGTAGTCCTGCCGGATCTACTGCCACCGGCAACTGGCTGCCCGTTGACATGCGAACGAGAGAAGATACAGCTGACTTTCCCGTCCCATTCCAAGTCTCTTGGACGACACGGTTTTTACGGCACAAGAATAACTGTGGCATTGGTAGTTAATCCTAGGTTTACTTTCCCGTGCAAGTGAAACCTCCACCACCACAATCTTACCATGGTTCCACCTGCCAGCCTTCCTAGGTTATCACCACTGGTCGATAACCACTAGTCATATTACTTATAAAAATAGATTTTCCATCCTTTTTGAAGTGTTAGAGTTTGAAGTCAATACTTTGCAAGTAGTTTCAAAACCAGTGCAATCAAGAGATATGAGCAAGATAAACTTGCCTTTTTGACTGCAAGATTATGCAAGTCAAGGTCTTCGATACGTAGGAAATCCAAATATTGAAGTAGCACCATCATCTGGTAGAGATGAGGTTAAAAGAACTGCAGCTGATATGCAAATCATATGCTATGCATCGCTCTAAGCGTATCCTAACCCCGATGATTTGCTAATAATGAGTTGTGGTGAATTCTTGTGATGTGTTGCACTTTTAAGTTCAAAGACACACACAAGGTTGTTAAAGGGTTTTAGGTTAACTAACAATTCTTCAGAAGCAGTAGGATAAAGCTTCAAACTAGAGTTATTGCAAAAGATAGGTATAGTAATAGGTGAAGGCTTAAAAGTAACACTTTTAAGTGGTATCATATTATTAGCAATCAAGTAGTTGGTTATGGATAAGCAAAGCTGAAGTAATTCTTATTTGACAAGAATACCCCGTTAGTATACGGGTTGACAACAATCTTAATACCAAATAGGGTTATATAAGTTCAAACTTAATGGAATAGTTTGCTACTACATTCAATGTCTTTTAAAAGAATAACATTTGAAGAACATATTTATTATTGATTAGAAGTACTATACATAAGGTTTAGTGTTCTAGGGTTTAGCATGATTCTATCATAAGCAGAGAATAGTTAGTAGATGAGCATACCAAGGAAACAAGTTAGTTTTCATTCAATGTTCAGAGGGTTTTAGTGAAGCATGGGCATTCAAGATAGTTTAGCTTGTTGTTACCATAAATAGTTAATTCTATAATTGACAACAATCTTAACAAGCATAGGCACTCAAGTAGTTGATTAAGGGCAAGTAGTGCTTAGATAAATAGTTTATGGTTGCTTATAGAGTTGTTAAAACTCTAAACACGCAAAGGTAATTACTTGTGTCTAGACAAGAATGGGTGTGATGCTTATTTGGTATGTTCTTAAAAAGAATTACTTTTGACGAACACAATCCTTAATAGTTATATTTTTATTACTTAAAGAGATAGTAAATAGGTGATGTCAGGAAGGTAATAGTTTTTAGGTTGCAACAAAAGTGTTGCAAATAGTTAGTTGACTAAAGTATACCATTTTGAAATGGAGTATCAAACTAACCACTTATGGTTGAATTAGGAATTATGGCTAACTAGCACACTAGGGTAGTTAATGGTTTTAGTACTAAGGAGTAATGGTAGGTGATTAAGTTATATGTACTTCAAAAGAATAACTTTTGAAGAACAAATACCTTAATAAGTTTTAGTATTAGAATTCCATTTTAAGTTTCAATTCTTATTCAGAAATAAATAAGAAAGCCTGGTTATTTATGTTCCTAGGTTTTCAGGGTTGGAATTCAAACTTAATTGATTGAAGATTTTTAAATGGTTTTAGACTTCCTCTTAATGAAACAATTGTTGAATTAGAAATATTAGAGTTAGAAAGTACTTCTTATTCAATGTTATGGGTTTTCCCAAATTTATAATTTTAAATTTGTTTTTATGAAAAATTATTTTAGGGTTTGAAATCCTAATAGTAAAGTATATGTTTTACATTTTTGAAATAATGGAATATTATTTGAAATAAAATTTGTTGAAGTTGTCAAAGTTTTATTTGGTATTTGAAAATTTTGTTTAAAATATTTTAGTTGAATTTAAATTCAAAGTTCAAATACTACTAATCAAGTTTTCAAATTTGGTTCACAATTATTTCACACAAGTTTGCAATATTATAAGTTAAATAAATAGATTATGTTTTTGTGATCATTTTGGTATATTGTTTTTTTTTATGATTTTATTTGAATTAGTTATGATTTTTCCAAGATCCAGCAATTTACAGGAATTAAAAACAAACATGAAATAACGTTTCACACCTATACTAGTACTAGCTGCTGCCACTGACTGGTGGGCCAAGGGCCACGTCACCTGCCACGAGGGCAGACCAAGTCAAAATCATTGACTGGTCAACGTGATGACGTCACTGCTCTCAGGAACTTACAGATGAAACTTCAATCGATCGATTTGCTTCGAATTGGTTCATGTGAGTGTGTGGAAAAGGTTCAGCGGATCAAGGCAGCACCGCTGGTTTTTGGTCATCGGAACCACGCCGGCGGCGTGTCCGAGCGGCGGTGCGTGCAGGTGATCGGTGTGGAGGCTACTACCGAACGAGTTGGAGGAGATGAAATGCATGGTAAGGTTCAGGAGCTCACCACGGAGCTGTAGAGCTCGACGGAGAGGCCAGAGATGGTCTGGAGGAGGAGATTGGCGGCGGCCGGGCTGCAGCTTGCCGAGCTCGTCGGCGTCGACTGGGAGCTTCCCAGCTCGATTAGCTTGACGAGGATAAGTAGAAATCCATGGCGGAGCTTCGAAGATACTTGGGCGGCCTCGAGGTGGCCTCTAGCGACGGCGAGGTTTCGGCCGGAGCTAGGGTTTCGGTGATGCTTGCAGAGATGAGCAAGGAAGAAGAAGAGTGGGAGTCCGAAGCTTATCCACAGCGTCGGTGCACCTTTTATAGCCCCAGAAGAGCGGCAACTCCATCCTGTGCGTCGGCTCGCCGGCGGTGGATCGGGTGTCTGAGCGAGCTCCACCGAGCTGCTTCCATCTCCAGGAGGAAGACGATGACGAAGGGGTACGCTGGGCCGGCTGGCGTTGGGCTACGCTAGCTGGGCTTTGCCCAGGTACGTTCCTCTCCTATTTTTTTCTGTTTCACTTCTTTATATTTTCTGTTTTCAAATTTCTAACTTGGTTTTGATAAATTATTTTGCAGGTTTGAACTAGTTACTTAGCTTGCAGGATTTTGGTTTTGAAATTACTTATCAAATATGAAGATGATATTACTGATCCAAAACACAATATTTAACAAATTTTATATGTGCACTTGCGCATAAAATAATAGACACAACATTGGTGTTTTCTTGTGAACCTAAAGAAGAGATAATTCCAATTAGCTTTTGTGTAATATTTGAAATACTTTGCTAGGTTTTTGTATTCACGAATTATTGTAAAATACAACTAGCACCTTACTAATTCATTTTATTGTTTTCAAAGAATTCTTATACGACATTGACACATATAAGTCTTGAATATGAGTCTTAATGTGCATATATTTTATCTACCACACATGTGAAACTCTAGTTATGCTTCCTAGATTTGAATAAATTATTGTAGTGCTTATGTAGAACTAATAACTTGTACTTGTATGAAAGGGCATGATTTCATGCATAACACTACTATGCCACTCAATGTCCTGGAATTGCTATATGGAGTTATACCAATGGCATTAATTATTTTCTTTATACTTAAAAATATAAACTACCCCTCTTTTACAATGAAGATCTCTTTATCTGAGGTCCACAAATATCACAAGAAGTGAGTGGTTTAATGGTTAATGAACTGGACTCCTATTAGCAGGATTGTTTCAGGGAAACAATTGTTTGGTTAAAGATATATCAAGATTGTATGGTTTTCTTATGATCACATGGTGATACATAAGTTTATTTGTTACTTGATATGGATTCCCAAATAAATGAATAAGAGGTTATGGCATTGGATAAAATGCTATCACCCTCCACCAGGAACTAGTGTTCCCTTTGGAATGAGATTAATGCAACAAAGATTCTATAAACTACTAAGTTTTAGGTCAGGGCTACTGATCTGCTCAACCTATATCCAGATGATTCACTCAGTGGAAACTTGTGCATAGATCAAGGTATCTCCAATAACTTTAACAAGATGGTCATCTCCTTATTGAGATGTGCTAAGGTTGGACTTCTACTCCACACTTGGTTTTAGGATGATATCTGCTTATCATGTTGGTTTTCCTATCTAACCTAATTATCTTCCTCAGCAAGCATGATCATGTACTTGACATAGTCATACTATTTCCTTCATCAACTCCCTTATCAAGGATTTATTCTAGGTTGTATCAACCTTCTGGGATTGAGAATATAATCTCCCTCTTGGTGTTATTCACAATGGAGCTACTACCTCTTCATAATTCCACAAGTCTAGGTTTTGGTTACTTCCTAGAGATGGTTCTAGTATAGATCAAATTAGGGTTTATGGTGTGATCTCCCCTATATCAAATGACTGGTCCTATTTAGACTTGGAGCAATGTCTAAAGTCTCCTAGTTGGCCTTTATAGGAATGGCTCTAATGTTCTTAAGTTATCTCACCTAGTGTTTAGGCAAATCTAATAATCAAATTGGCATTGAGTTAACCTATCCACTTCTCACATTTGGACTCACTAGATTAGGACGTAAGAATGTAGAATAGATCATGGTATAAGAATAAGACTTGTGTTGGCTTCTTTAGCATGAAAGAAGTAGGGTTTAAAGAACACCATGCTGATCTAGGTGTGAATATATATTTGGTTCTAAAATGGTGTGTCAAGCATTTTAGTTTTATCTCACTTAACTCTCTTTTAGTTGTTGTAACTATCTCTACCCAAAACAAGGATTTTATCAAAGGTCATATTGAAGTTTATCGCACTCTAATTGATGAGCGACTTCTATTCCATCAACTCAAGTGAAACTCCAATCACTTTGATCTGATTTATTTCAATGCGCGAAAATTACCCGGATTTTCTATGCATGAAATGCAATGCACACATCTGTTGTCTCTATTTTATGACCTCTAATCCTGGGATATTACAATGTTTGCTTGCAGCGATTTTTATTCAGATTGTATTTACTACTTATAATCATCCATACCACTTGTATTTCACTATCTCTTCGCCGAACTAGTGCACCTATACATCTGACAAGTGTATTGGGTGTGTTGGGGACACAAGAGACTTTCTGTATCGTAATTGCAGGGTTGCTTGAGAGGGATAGTTTTGACCTCTTCCTCCCTGAGTTCGATAAACCTTGGGTGATCCACTTAAGGGAAACTTGCTGCTGTTCTACAAACCTCTTCACTTGGAGGCCCAACAAGTGTCTACAAGAATAGAAGTGCGTAGACATCAAGCTCTTTTCTGGCGCCGTTGCCGGGGAGGTAAGGTAAAAGGTACTCGCATCCTCCTGTGTGGGTGCTAGAAGTTATTTCCTTTAGATTCTGCAGTTACATCTTTTTGTTTCTTGTTTTTATTTTCACTAGTTAGGCTTAATGGAAAACAAAGAGTTCGCTAGTCTTTTTCCTGAGTTTAGATATGAAGTGTTTGAAGAGAAAATTGAAAAACCTTTGGAGCTTAATTTGCATGCTAATAGTGTTGTTAGTATGAATGCTTTGAACACCGTTGTTGATAATGCTATAGAAAAGTCTAAGCTTGGGGAAGCTGGTTTTGTTAAGCATGATATTTTTAGTTCCCCAGCTTTAGTGGAGAAAGTTTGCTCTGATAATATTTTATCTCCCATATGTGATGTTCCTTCTTATGATGATATATTTGAAGAATATGCTTTGCGAAATAGTAGTTCTCTAGCTTGTGATGATGAGTATAATATTTTGCGTTCACCTACTATTGAGGATAAAATTAGTTATGATTACAATATGCCTCCTATTTATGATGATTATGGTGACGAGAATAATTATTCTGTTGAATCTGCTCCTATTACTATTGTTCATGTGGGGAGTATTAATCCTTTTATGCATGTGGCTCATGATAGAGATGCTTTATGTGATAGTTATATTGTTAGTTATATTCATGATGCTACTGAAAGTTATTATGAGAGAGGGAAACATGGTTTGATGGATCTCAACAATATTAAGTTTCCCCTCTTTATGTTGCAAATCTTGAAGTGGCACTTGTTTTATCTATTCATGCTTGCTACTATGTGCCTCGTTGATTTATTTTCTTACAAGATTCCTATGCATAGGAAGTGGTTCAGATATAAATGTCTTTCACATATGCTTTTGATGCTCTCTATTGCTTTAAGTTCCTATATGGCGCCTTTGCCTCAAGCTCTATTATGGCGCCCACATGAGCATCTTTGCAAATTATTGCGCCTAGCTCAAAGGCGTTAAAGAAAAGCACTCTTGGGAGATAACCCAATGTTTTTACTTTCAGTACTTTTTCTTTTATTTGAGTCTTGGAAGTTATTACTACTGTAATAACTGCTCCTTATCCTTTTTATTTCGTTGTTGTGCCAAGGGAAGCCTCTAATTTGAGTGAGGTAAGATTTGGGGATGTTGCTGTCTTGAAACAGTTTTCGGTGCTGCACTGTAAAAATTCGTGAAAATTCTCTGTATATCTTTTGGACCTGCGATTTCTTGTGCATATGCCCCAGGTTATATCCAAACTTTTGTTAGTTTAACACTTTTTGATTTGAGCAACAGAAAACCCCTCAAAAATTCGACCTTTGTCAGCTGTTCAGTTTTGACAGATTTCTGCCAATATTTGTGTTTGCCACTTTATCGCTTTCTTTTGAGTTCTTTTGATCACGGAACTTTTGGGGAGGTTGCTACAGTAGTATTTGCTATATATGTGGTGGTTTTGAGTTGAAACCTGAAGCAAAAAGGGTTGATTCAATGCTATGCTTACACTAATGTTGCTAATAGATTTGTGTTTAGTTTTGTATGAAGGAAGTTTTCAAGTGTAGGGATTGGAGAATGATGAGATGAGTTGAAGAATAGACAAAAGCTCAAGCTTGGGGATGCCCATGCATCATCCCAAGAAATATCCAAGAAGTACAAGCGTCAAAGCTTGGGGATGCCCCCGAGGCACCCCTTCTTCATCGGCAAAAATCAGGTCACCTTTCAAGACACTATATTTTTATTGCTTCATGCACTATGTGTTTTTCTTGGAGCGTCAGTTGTTTTTGTTTTCAATATTAGTTTAGTTTAGTTTGCTGCAATAAATGGTTTAATCACAGCATGTTTCTTTTGGAGGAGATGAACTCACTTTTCATTTGCCAAGAACACTCCGTTTTTTCACTCTTATCGTTCACCGAGTGTTCTACTTTTTCTGCTGCTGCTTTTGGTTTTCATTTTTGCCTTGATTTGCGTTCAGACATTTTCATATCTTTTCATCAAGGTGTATTTTTTCCTCTGATCTTTATTGGTTTTCATCAAAAGAGGTGTTTATAAAATTTCAAATGGTGTTGGAAAAGAGAAAAAGCTTTGTGCAAAATAGTGGTACAAGAAGGAGCTTGTGTAGACTAAGGCTTAGGCTTTTTCATGTCATGCTTGATGTCTTTTTGATAGTATGCTTAGTGGTTTTGCTGTAGCATGACTTGTCTCAAATAACTGAGAATGCTTAATGAGCCTTTGAAAAAATCATGCGTTGTTTTTATTATATGGAAGCATTTATTTGGTTTTCTCCTTTGATGCTTTATTTGGGTTGACTTGGCACATGCTTACACCATGTTGACTACAAAATAAGTTGCCTATAGCCTCTATGATCATTTAGTTTTTGTCTTTTTGTAACGGCCCAGAAAAATCTCTTTTTTAGAAATTTTTTGTTATTTTATTTCTTGTGCAGCATCATGCATTTAACACTTTGCATGTTTTTGTCAAATAAATTTTTTTTTTGATTGGAATAAAATCTCCTTTCTAGCTATCTTGTATGGTTTCTCAATAAACCCTTCTCGTCTTTTCTTATTTTAATTAAAGATAACAAACCAAAATATTTGAAAACCTTTCAGATTATTTTGAGACAATAAATCAGGTTTTAAAATGTGGTTTAACAGTATTTCTAAATCTTTCCAAATCCCCTCTTGTTTTCCCAAAAAAAAATGCTGCAAGAAAAGAAGAAGCAATATCAGAAAAAAAGGTGGAGAAGCAAAGAAGCCCAGCCGGCCCATCTGCATCTGAAGCCACCCTTCTCATGAGGACGTCGACCCATCCCATCACCGCATGATCCTCTCCTCTCTCGCTCGATGTGCTGCCGTACAGCTCTGGCTCCTCTTGATATAAAGTCCTCCTGCAGCCCTAACCTAGCTCACCTACTCCCTGCTACCGCCGCCGCTCTCTCTTCCCCGTGAGATGCTCCCCCTTGCCGCATCTCCGCTGTACGGTCATGTGCATCCCCGAGACCGCGACGCCTGGCAGCCGCTTCCCCATGCCCGACTTGACACAGCAAATACCTCTTTCGTCCCTGGCGTTCAAGCACTCAACAGCGAGCAACGTCGTCTTCTTTGATCCCCGTCGTCGCGCCGCTGCTGCAGGCCCTGCGTCAAGACGAAGCCACCCGGAGCTCCTCCTAGTTGCCTGCATGAGCTGGCTGCCTTCTCGCATACCTGTCCGCAAGCTTCCGGAGCAGCCGTCGCTAGCACGTCTCCGAGCCCGCGTACGTGCTCTAGGCGCCCAGCGCGCCTCCCGATGCCGACCTCGCCGCCCCGTGTTTCAACGCCAAGCTGCATGCTTGCGCGCTCTGCAGCTCGTCTCCATCACCAAGTTCTCCCGCTCCTGCTTCGTCGCCACCGGTGACCAAGGCGTCCGCGTCCGTCCGACGTATCCCCGACTCCGAACGCCCGCGCCCGCCCTCGTCAAGCTTGCATCCGCGTGGCCGCGCCCGATGCAGACCTGCAGCCCCCGCGACGCCGGTTCTGCCTGCTCCGTCCTCGTCACCGCTCAGCTCACGAGGGAGCAAGTTCTCCGTCCGTCGTCGACCTCGTCCCATCTCTGCAGGTTCCCGCCAAGTGCTTCTCGCCGGCGCGCATCCTGTCAAGCTCCGCATCGACAGTGCAGCCCGTCGTTCTCCTGTGTTTCACCGACGTTCGCCTCCGCCCGCGTGTGTAGCAGCAGCGCGTCCCCGTTTGCCTCGCTTGTCAGCCACCTGAACCACAACCAGATCCTCTACTCCTGCATACAAGCACCTGAATATCTGCACGTCTGCTATTTTTGTTTTTCAGCTAGCTATACACCAAGCGATCCTCCTGCTTATGTGCTTGCTAGCTAGCACGTCATACATCCATTCAGCTACTTGATAGCTAGCTCAGCCATGCGCGTGAGTGTGTCGCTGCCGCACCGCCAAGATCTACTTCGACAACGTCGACTACTTCGACTACGGGAACACCAAGACGGTGGTGATGCGACTACTTCCACGATGACACTTCTTGCGCTACTTTAACTTTGGTCCAGAAATTGATTCGAATCGTGAGACTCCAACCCTAAGCCTATATTTTTGAATATCTATCTTTTGTACGCAAAAATCATTCATGTTGCATTGCATATCATATTTGGGGTAAATAGGAATCACCTAATAAGTAACATATGGAGTATTTGGGTATTACTAAATATGGTTACCTCACTTCATTTAATTTTGAGTAGCTCACCTATGCCTTGTCTTTGCCATGTTAATCAACATTTAAATTGCCGTGTAGTAAATCAACTTGAACCATATATGTGTGTGTCGGAATTTGATTCCGCTTAATTTGGATAAGTTGCATTGCATCATAATTGCCATGTCATGCATACCTTCACATGATCATGCCGATTCTTTTGCCGTAGTAGTAAGTTGTGCATCCGTTGTTTGTTGTAGCAATTTGCTTCTTCTCGGATAGGACGTTTCGTGATGATGTGAGCAACGACAAGTTCTTCGGGTGTTCTTCGACTATCTTGCCAGGCAAGCTCTCCCGCCCCTTACCAACCTATAGGGGTACTTATTACCTATTTGTGTTTATGCTCTATGCTTTATGCTAGCCTTGTGTTCCGATGCTTGTTCGAGTCATGTAACCTATCCACATGTTTCCCCAAAGCAAAACTATATACTCGCCACCTCCTGCCTATTACCTTTTGCTTGTTGTTTGAGTTGGCCTTGCGAGTCGTAGGCATGCTTAGGTTGTTTCGAGTTGTGTTATCTTATCGGGTTGTTGGGAAGTTTATCACATGCTCTACTTGATATATGAGATGGATATGAATTGGAGATTAGTTGGATATTAGATGTTGGAGATAAACATGATTTATTTATGTTACAACTACACTTGATTAAGCAGAGGCATCGGTGAGTCATTTTGCCTGTTTTCCGAAGGCTCACTTGTGTCCCCTAGGACCCCGAGTTCGCATGAACTGTTCTAAGCTGAGCGCACTAACCACTCGTGGAGATGCCATGGGATCTCCCTTGACTTACTACTTTTTCTCGAGTTAGTTTACCGGGGCCACAACACCGTATTTCTTTTGGATTTGGATTTGGGTGGAGTCACCTTTCATGGTGGCGGAGTCTCTAAGCCCCCCTCGATAGGGTGTGGTTGTGTCGCCTCGAAAGGTGGCAGGTTTATTTGACTGCGGGACGTTTTTATGCGAAGCTGGTTGATGCCTCTCGATAGAGTCTTCCTTCAGACTGAGCCGCCGACGCAAACTTCTGAGTCCGTCTCCGAAGCTCGGCCGACTTCGTTGCGGGTAGCTTAGTAGGGTGGCCCCCCTAAACTCTCTTGTAGAATTAGCAACGGTCTCGTCGTGATATCCATCCCTTGTCTAGGTTGGATTGATCGAGCGTGTATGGGTACATCGGTGCACCCCTGCAGGGTAAATCTTTTCGAAAAGCCGTGTCCGCGGTTATGGACGACTTGGAGCCGTTCTACTCGATCATAGAACAACTTGCACCTAATTGTTGATAAAAAGTGGCGTAGTAAATAGTTCTACTACAATATTAAATTGTTATAAAATTGTCAACTGTGTGAGTGCCTTTGATATTGCTTCGTGTGGTTACAACGAGGTGATCCATTGGCTGGGTTATGTTTGGAGTAGTATTCTAGTTGGTTCCTTATGCGCTCTCTTATCTTATTCTGATTAGACGGAAGTTGTAGAGTGTCTCTATAGGTTCTTTAGTGCTTGCTCGCTGCCGCTTAACCCCACCATACAGCTGACGTCCTTTTGAGTCTCTCGAGTTGTCTGCGTACCTCACGTACAAAGGCCACTTGTTGACTACGCTTTATACGTCTTGAAGTCTTGCTAAGTACTTTTGTACTTATTGCTGCTCGTCTCGGATTTCTCGCCGGAGCAGGTTTGAAGACAGGTACATGGAAGCGACGACGTTAGCAAGGTTACCCTTCCGGCTTGGCCTGGGCGGGGTTATGGACGCCATCGTTTATCTTCAGGCCTCTTAGGCCCATTTGTATTCTTGTCCGTACTCGGATACTATTTTGTTTTATGTGTGATTTGGATCTTTGTATGTATTTGGATTCTTGACTCGTTGGAGTCTTTGTGGTTATATTATATTTTCTTTATGGGTTCCATCGTGAACTTATGCAATGTTGCTACCTAGATTCCACCCGCATAATGTGTATGTTGCGACATGCATATTTTGCTTGGTGGTGCGTTTCCAAAGCGACATCGTGCGAATTGTGGCGTGTTTGCTATAATTCGCAAGGTGCCGATTTTGGGGCGTCACACTTTTGATGCCATCTTATGCTTCTTTTAATGTTGCTTTGCCGCTTTGCATGATTATGGCCGTTATTGCTCTCTTAGTTGGTCGCTCCCAGTCTTTTGCTAGCCCTCGCCTTGTATTGAGTATGAGCTCTACTTGTGCATCCAACTCCTAAAAACCAAGTTTGCCATTGTGTCCACTAAAAATTCCTATGCATGGTATTTGTAAGCCATTCCAAGTAAATTTTCATGTGCTACCTTTCAAAAACCTTCAAAATACTTCTCGTTTTGTGACACTGTTTTCAGCTCATGGGGACGTAGTGGTCGGATTTGCTATCTTCCATATTGCTTATTCCAAAAAAAGAGAAAAAAAGAAAGAAAAAGGCACTCCTCCATGGAAAGTGAATGTTGGTGGGCACCCGATGGAATCGGTTAGCCATGGTTTGTGAAAGGAAAAAAGGTGGGGAGGAGTGCCAAGCTTTATAAAAGAGCACAAAAGTGCCAATCTCTCTCTCAAAAACTTGCTTCATTTTTGTATGGAAGATAGTAAGAACCCCATTGCCAGTCGTTGACAAAGACAACCACCTCTCAAAACCAATTTTTATTTCTCTGTTTTACAAATGAAAAGCTCTAGCACATGTTTAATCACTGCTTCCCTCTGTGAAGGGCCTTTCTTTTACTTTTATGTTGAGTCACCACCTTCTACCTTTATGCACCATTAAGAGAGCATAGTTGTCATTCTGAGTATAATGTGCATTGTCCCAAATTTTTCATTGATTGATTCATATTGTTGGTTTCACTTGTTCTCAAATTATTTGTATCTAGTCGCCCTCTTAAACTTGAAGGTGTCCTATGCATTTATGTTTTGCTCTCCATGAAGGACAAGCTGAAAACCATTTGTATGTTTTTCCTTATGATTTGAACACACGTTTGACTTTCATTGTTTCATTTTCATGATCTTTTGTTTGTGTTCATTTTCATGTTTACAACATGGTTGCTAAGTTCTTTATTATCAAGATTATGTCTTTCAGGCCCATGTTTTAAGTTCTTATGATCCCAGCTCACAATGCTTACATATATGATCAAGATTGTGTAGGTGCATGTCACCTCAAAAATTATTTCTTTTGTTATCACTTACCTACTCGAGGACGAGCAGGAGTTAAGCTTGGGGATGCTGATACGTCTCCAACGTATCCATATTTTTTGATGCTCCATGCTTGTTTTTACACCATTTGCCTATTGTTTCGTTACACTTAGTGGCACTTTTATGCATTTTCCAGAACTAACCTATTAACGAGTTGCCACAGTGCCAGTTCCCTGTTTTCTGCTGTTTTTGTGTTTCAGAGTGATACACAGGAAATATTCTCGGAATTGGACGAAACCAAAGCCAGAAGTCTTATTTTTCCCGGGAGCATCCAGACATCCAAAAGAGAGCCGGAGAGGGGCCAGGGCCTGCCCTCACACTAGGGTGGCGTGGCCCAGGCCCTGGCCGCGCCACCCATGTGTGAGGAGCCCCTGGCTGCCCTCTCGCGATGCCCCTTCGCCTATATAAAGCCTCGGGACGGAAAACCCTAAAGGATTCGGCAATTTTCCAGAAAGAGTTCCACAGCTCCGCCGCCATCGCCGACGAATTTCGGGGACAGAAGTCTTTGTTCCGGCACCCTGCCGGGACGGGGAAGTGCCCCCGGAGCCATCTCCATCGGTCTCCATCGCCGTCTCCGCCGTCTCCATCGACCTCACCACCATCTCCATCAACCTTGCTGTCTCCTATGATGAGGAGGGAGTAGTTCATCCCCGGGGCTGAGGGCTCTACCGGTAGCTATGTGGTTCACCTCTCTCTCCCATGATGTGATCTTTATGTGATCGTGAGCTTTGTATCATGTTGAACAAGTACATGTTATTATTCAGATATTTTGTGTACTCTAGTGATGTTATTAAAGTAATCTATTCCTCCTGCTATGGTGTAACGGTGACAGTGCATGCATCATGGTGGTACTTGGTTAGGCTATGATTGTGATCTCTTGTGGATTATGAGAATAATTATTGCTATGATAGTTTGAGTGATCTATTCCTCCTTTCATGGTGTAATGTTGACAGTGTGTGCACCGTGTTAGTACTTGGTCTAAGTTGCAATGATATCTATCTTGATTTGTGATCTGATTTGGGTATCTCTATGAGTGGTGTTTGTCAAGTACTTGATGAACTTTAAGGGGTGCTTCTGTAGCCACTACACAATGATTAGTGTTATTCAATAGGAGAGTAATTCAGAGTGCCTTAGCAAAGAGAAGTTATTTGTTCATTCATGTTATATTGTTGGGAGTGTGTCCACTAGTGAAAGTATGATCCCTAGGCCTTGTTTCCAAGCATTGCACACCGTTTACTTGCTGTTTTGTTACATGTTTGCTTGCAGCGATTTTTATTCCAGATTGTATTTACTACTTATAATCATCCATACCACTTGTATTTCACTATCTCTTCGCCGAACTAGTGCACCTAAACATCTGACAAGTGTATTGGGTGTGTTGGGGACACAAGAGACTTTCTGTATCGTAATTGCAGGGTTTGCTTGAGAGGGATAGTTTTGACCTCTTCCTCCCTGAGTTCGATAAACCTTGGGTGATCCACTTAAGGGAAACTTGCTGCTGTTCTACAAAACTCTGCACTTGGAGGCCCAACAAGTGTCTACAAGAATAGAAGTGCGTAGACATCAGGCGCCTCGTCCAAGCTTGGCTTGCTAGCTGCAACGTGGAACCTGCACACACACAAACAAGTACTTTGCTCCCAACTTACGATGAGGTTGTCAATCTCCACCGGTTTGCTTGAAACAAAGGTTATGAGCGTATCGAGTGGGAAAATAGTAGAGTATGTAAATAAAGTAAACAGTGCGAGTAAAGTAAACAGTGCGAGTAAACTAAAATAGGTGATAGCAATATGATGGAAATAGGACCGGGGTCCACAATTCACTAGTGGTGTCTCTCCATAGATAAATAACACATGCTGGGTAAACAAATTACAGTTGGGCAATTGATAGAATAAAGATAAACGTGATATGTCAAGAAGATCACTATGAGATTTACTCTGGGCATTACAACAAAATACATAGACCGCCATCGAACTGCATCTATGACTAATAATCCACTCCCAGGGATATCAATCCGAACACCCATGAGTATTAAGTTGCGAACAATGGATAATTGCATTAAGCAAAGTGTGTAACGTAAACAAAGCATATGCCCTTGAGCATATGAATGTTGTTTTCTCCCTAGTAGCAACAGCACATCTACAACCTTAGAGGTTTCTGTCACTCCCCCAGGTTAAATAGAGGCATGAACCCACTATCGAGCATAAATACCCCTCTTGGAGTCACTAGCAACTACTCGGCTAAGATAGCTACTAACAACGGAGAGCATGCAAGATCATAAACAACATAGAGATAACATAAGATAATATTCAGTACAACAACTCAATCATAAACACCAATATTCATCGGATTCCAACAAACCAAACATGTAGAATTACATAACGGTGATCTCAATCATGTAGGGCAGCTCATGAGATCTAAACATGAAGCACATGGTGGAGAAGACAACCATCTAGCTACTGATGGACCCATAGTCCAAGGTAGACTACTCACTCATCGCTCCAGACACTAGTAGAAACGGGCCTTAGGCCTGGACCCTTTAGTCCCGGCCTCCATCTGGGCCGGGACTAAAGGCCCGGCCACGTCGCCCCAAATTCGCCAGCCGCCCGGGAGGCTTTGGTCCCGGCCCGTTACGAGCCTTTAGTCCCGGTTTGAGACACAAACCGGGACTAAAGGGCTATGCGCTGGGCGGCCCGCATGTGCGCCCCCTTTAGTCCCGGTTTGTGTCTCAAACCGGGACTAAAGTACTCTGCCTATATATGGCCCCTGCAGCCCCTCTCTCCCCTCTTGCATTTTTTTGGATGAAAGTGTGTGAGTGTGTGCTAGCTCTCCTTTTTGCTTGGATGCACTAGAGGTGTTTGTTGAAATGTTTGTTAGAGCGATGCCGCTTCAGTTCACCGAACACAACTACGATATGAGGTGCCCGAGCCACGCTTAAGCCTCTTCCTCTTTATTTCCACTTATTCTAAAAGGTTAGCAACTATTTCCTCGTTTAGACCGTGCGGCGGTACTAATTTTTAGGATCGTGATTGTGTTTCATATACTGTTGCATGACGCAGATGAGCCATCCATGGATGTACGGTGATCGACGCACCGCCGCTTACAGAGAAGGCGTGCATTCTTTTCGAGATGCGGCCGATGCGAACAAGCATGGTGGTGGCTATATGTTTTGTCCATGTGTTGAATGTCGGAATGAGAAGGACTACACTTCCTCAAGAGTCATTCAGAGCCACCTGCTTCAGTCCGGTTTTATGTCGGGCTATAATGTTTGGACCAAGCACGGAGAAAGAGGGGTTATGATGGAAGACGACGATGAAGAAGAAGAGAACGATGATGACAACTACCGATCTATGTTCCCTGAGTATGCTGATACCGCAAGGGAAGGACAATGAAGAAGAAGATTTCAGGGTGCCAGAACGGGAACCAGATGAGCCCACTGATGATCTTGGCCGGGTCATTCTGAAGCACTGCGAGGCTGCGACACAGAAAATGAGAGGTTGCAGTTCGAGCAGATGTTACAGGACCACAACAAATTGTTTGTACCCCAACTTGTGACGATGGCCAGAAAGAAGCTGGGTAGCACAACTGGAATTGCTGAAGTGGAAGGCAGAGACCGGTGTGACTGACTCGTCATTTCGAAAAGTTGCTGGTACTGATGAAGAAGATGCTTCCAAGAAAGAACGAATTGCCCCGCCAGCACGTACGAAGCAAAGAAGCTTGTCTGCCCTCTAGGATTAGACGTGCAGAAGATTACATGGCATGCCCTAATGACTGCATCCTCTACCGCGGTGAGAAGTATGAGAATATGGATAAATGCCCGGTATGCACTGCATTGCGGTATAAGATCAGAAAAGATGACCCTGGTGAGATTGAGGGCGAGCCACCCAGGAAGAGGGTTCCTGCCAAGGTGATGTGGTATGCTCCTATAATACCACGGTTGAAACGTCTGTTCAGAAATAAAGATCATGCGAAGTTGTTGCGATGGCACATGGAAGATCGTATGAAAGACGATAAGTTGAGGCACCCCGCCGATGGTCGGCAGTGGAGATCGAGAGTAGAGAGAGAGTTCCCGAGATTTGCAGGTGACGCAAGGAACTTATGGTTTGGTCTGAGTACAGATGGCATGAATCCTTTTGGGGAGCAGAGTTGCAGTCACAGCACCTGGCCCGTTACTCTATGTATCTACAACCTTCCTCCTTGGTTGTGCATGAAGCGGAAGTTCATTATGATGCCAGTGCTTATCCAAGGTCCAAAGCAACCCGGCAACGACATTGATGTGTACCTAAGGCCATTAGTTGATGAACTTTTACAGCTGTGGGCCGAACCAGGTGTACATGTGTGGGACGAGCACAAACAAGAGGAATTTGACCTTCGAGCGTTGCTTTTTGTAACCATCAATGATTGGCCTCTGCTTAGTAACATTTCAGGACAGTCAAACAAGGGATACAATGCATGCACGCACTGTTTAGATCAGACAGAAAGTATATATCTGGACAAGTGTAGGAAGAATGTGTACCCGTACAATCGTCGTTTTCTTCCGCCCAAGCATCCCTTAAAGAAAAAAGGCAAGCATTTCAATGGCAAGGCAGAACCCCGGGGGAAGCCTGTCATCCGTACTGGTGCTGAAGTATTTGATATGGTCAAAGATTTAAAAGTAATCTTTGGAAAGGGTCCTGGCAGCCAACCTGTTCCTAACGGCCCTGATAAGCGCGTACCCATGTGGAAGAAGAAATCTATATTTTGGGAGCTACCCTATTGGGAAGTCCATGAGGTCCGCTCCGCAATCGACGTGATGCACCTGACGAAGAATCTCTGCGTGAATATTCTAGGCTTCTTGGGCTTGTATGGGAAGTCAAAAGATACACCGGAAGCACGGGAGGACCAGGAACGTCATAAAGGAAGAGATGGCATGCATCCAGGGCAGTTTCAAGGGCGTGCCAGCTACGCTCTTACTAAGGAAGAGAAGGAAATCTTCTTTGAAGTCCTTTTCAGTATCAAGGTCCCGACTGGCTTCTCGTCGAATATAAAGGGAATCGTAAATATGAAAGACAAAAAATTCCAAAACCTAAAGTCTCATGACTGCCACGTGCTTATGACGCAATTGCTTCCGGTTGCATTGAGGGGAATTCTACCGGAAAATGTTCGTCTGGCAATTGTGAAGGTATGTGCATTCCTCAATGCAATTTCTCAGAAGGTAATCGATCGAGAAAGTCTATCAGGGTTACAGATTGATGTGGTCCAATGTCTGGTCAGCTTTGAGTTGTTGTTCCCGCCATCCTTCTTCAATATAATGACACACCTCCTAGTTCACCTAGTCGAAGAGATTAGAATTCTTGGTCCTGTGTTTCTACACAATATGTTCCCCTTCGAGAGGTTCATGGGAGTCTTAAAGAAATATGTTCGTAACCGTGCTAGGCCAGAAGGAAGCATCTCCAAGGGCTATGGAACAGAGGAGGTCATTGAGTTTTGTGTGGACTTTCTTCCTGACCTTAAGCCGATTGGTGTTCCTGAATCTCGGTATGAGGGTAGGCTGACAGGAAAAGGCACACTAGGAAGGAAAGCAAAAGTATGTATGGACGGGCATTCTTTCTCTCAAGCACACTACACAGTTCTACACAATTCCACTGTGGTGGCTCCGTATATCGTGAGACACAAGAATATTCTACGCTCCGAAAACCCGGGGAAGGCTGACTCTTGGATTAAAGGGGAACACGAGAAGAATTTTGGTAGTTGGTTGCAGACACATCTCATGAATGACGACACCGTTGGAGATCAGCTGTACTGTTTGGCCAGGCCACCATCTTCGACTATATGTACTTTCCAAGGGTACGAGATAAATGGGAACACATTTTACACGGTTGCCCAAGATAAAAAGAGCACCAACCAAAATAGTGGTGTCCGCTTTGATGCAACAGACGAGAATGGGCACTGTTTGGAAACATATTACGGGTACATAGAGGAGATATGGGAACTTGACTATGGACCTACTTTTAAGATCCCTTTGTTTCGGTGCAAATGGGTGAAGCTGACAGGTGGCGGGGTAGTTGTAGACCAAAAGTACGGCATGACAACAGTGGATCTCAATAATCTTGCGTACATGGATGAACCATTCGTCCTAGCCAACGATGTCGCTCAGGTTTTCTATGTGAAGGACATGTCTACAAAAACGAGAAAAAGAAATCAGCAAAAGAAGACATCGTCCGATGAGCCAAAGCGCCACATAGTTCTTTCAGGGAAAAGAAACATCGTGGGAGTAGATGACAAGACAGACATGTCAATAGATTATAATAAGTTTCATGAAATTCCGCCCTTCAAAGTGAAGACTGACCCAAGCATCCTACTGAATGATGAAGATTCTCCATGGCTACGACCCAGAAGAAAAACATAAATAATAGATAGGATTGTTGGTGCAATAATGTAATAATGTATTAAAATCTTTTATTGTAATGCATGATGTGAATAATTGTAATGGATCGTCCATCACCGCTCTTTAGAAAAAAAGTCGGCTCACTAGTTCTTTCGTTCCTATGGCACTCCTCCCGGCGGGCTACTACCTCTCCCCTACCCCTGTCGCCGCTATACCCAGTCCTGATTTCTTCGCCTCGCAGTTCTTGTACCCACAGCCTCCACATAGAAAATTGTTTTGAATTACTTATTCAATTTTAAACACTTTTCATATTCATAGTTTTATCAGATTCTAAATATACATAAAGAATATAAATCAATATAGTTTTAATTGAAAATGGCAAACTAGTTAATAGTTTGGATAGTTAAAATAATTAATTTTGAAAATAGAAAATAGTTTTGAATTATCTATTCAATTTCAAACACTTTTCATTTTTATAGTTTTGTCAAATACTCAAATATGCAAAAAGAATATTAATAAACATAGTTTTTAATTAAAAATGGCAAAATATTTAATAGTTAGGATAGTTAAAGTAATTAATTTTTAAAATAGAAAATAGTTTTGAATTATGTATTCAATTTCAAACACTTTTCATTTTTAGTTTTGTTAAATTCTTAAATATGCAAACAGAATACTAAACAAATAAAAGAAAAAACAGAAAATAGGCCTTTAGTCCCGGTCCGTGCCACAGACCGGGACTAAAGGCCCTGGCCGCTGAAATCCCCACCCGAGGCCTTTAGTCCCGGGCGGTGGCACGGACCGGGACTAAAGGCCCCCCTTTAGTCCCGGTCCGTGCCACCGCCCGGGACTAAAGGTCCCGGGGTATAAAACTGGCGCCTTCTTCCCCAGGTTTCGGACTTACCGTTTTCGCGCGCGAGGAATTGCCGAAGACGCCGCCAGGCTGCCCGAGCTCGCCGCCGCGCCGCCGCCCCCCCGCCCCGGCCACCGCGCCCCGCCGCCGCGCCCCAGCCACCGCGCCCAGCCGCGCGCCCAGCCACCGCCCGCCCGCCGGCCCAGCCGCCGCCGCCGCGCCCAGCCGTCGCGCCCAGCCACCGCCGCCTGCAAGGTAATTTTAAAAAAAAATTATTTTAGATAGTTAGTGTTAGGGTATTTTAGTGTTAGTGTTTTTTAGTGTTAGTGTTAGGGTATTTTAGTGTTAGTGTTAGGGTATAGTTAGTGTTAGGGTATTTTAGTTAGTGTTAGGGTATTTTAGATATAGAATTATTTTAGATATAGTTAGTGTTAGGGTATTTTAGTTATAGTTAGTGTTAGGGTATTTTAGATATAGAATTATTTTAGATATAGTTAGTGTTAGGGTATAGTTAGTGTTAGGGTATTTTAGTGTTAGTGTTAGGGTATTTTAGATATAGAATTATTTTAGATATAGTTAGTGTTAGGGTATTTTAGTTATAGTTAGTGTTAGGGTATTTTAGATATAGAATTATTTTAGATATAGTTATAGTTAGATATAGAATTATTTTAGAGATTTATTTTAGAGATAGAATTATTTTAGATATAGTTATAGTTAGTGTTAGGGTATTTTAGAGATAGAATTATTTTAGTGTTAGGGTATTTTAGATATAGAATTATTTTAGTTATAGTTAGTGTTAGTTTATTAGTTAATAGAATTTATTTGCGCGCGAGATATAGAATTATTTTGCAAATAGAAATAGAATTATTTTGCATCATATATAGTTTGTTAGTTTATTAGTTAATCAAATGTTCGTTTTTTGCAGAACTATGGATCCACATAGCAGGAACCTCGAAGAGGAAGAACTTATCGAAGATATAATCAAAGACGCCCCCGACGTTGAACCTGCAGAATCTCCGTCGTCATATCTAAACCCCTCCGGAGATGGAATGGAGGTTGATCGACACGAAGATGAAGCCGATGGGGCCGGAGATAGCTCCAATGACGGAGAAGGTGATAGCTCCACTGATGGAGAAGCCGGTGGAGAAGCCGGTGGAGAAATAATAAAGTCCGGCGAGGTATACATATGAAGTTCGACAATCACTTGTAATATGTGAAAAATATTGGAGATAGCTCTATATTGTATACATATACATTCATTTGACGAATGTTTCTCCCTCTTAGGCCTCCACATCGAGCAAAGCTACGAAACGAGGCCCGACTAAAAAGTTGGACGCACGGACGCATTACACCTTTGAGGTGATATTGCCTACGGGCGAACCAAAGCTTCCTAAGAATGCTGCTGACACATTCAAGAAGCAATGCGGAGTTCTCGTTAGGGATCACGTCCCGATCAGCGTTCGGGAGTGGAACAAGCGCAAAGGGGCAGCCGATAGTGACTATGTCGCCGAAAGGTACAAAGATAATCTTTGGAATGATATCATGTCACATTTCAACCTGCCAGAATGTGAGAATGAAGACGCCGCAAAAAAACTGAGGGCCAAAGTCAAGCAGTGGACTCTAAAGAAGATGGCCGAACTGTTCCGTAGCTGGAAGAAGAAGCTATGGA